>CP125974.1:14331339-14838801 GCA_030063025.1 Avena longiglumis
GGGTGAATGTGAGTCTTGGTACCATGCAGCGTGAGGCGGGCATGTTCGTGCCTATGGCGGGCGTGTACGCGCTGTCCAAACACCTCAGCCAGAGCACACCAGCCAGACGTCCGGCGTCCAAATATCTGTGTCCGGCATCGAGGCATGCACGCTAGTGGGATATATACCGCTCATGAGCATTCCTTTAGCCAGATCTACGCAGAGGATTCCACATATTCCATACATCCACAACTATGGGAAACGTGGTTCGAGGCCATTTAGGCCCATGTCGAGAACCTCGACGACGATGATAACGACTACTACGAGGACTCCATGACGGAGGAAGAGGAGGACTATGACTTCTTTGGGCTGCTCCAGTAAGGCTTGTCGGACTGGTCGTGGTATCCCGTTACGGGGACACCGCGACCGTGCAGGCCAAAGTTTTTCCTCCATCGGTCTCCGTCAAGGTCGAGCAGGAGGAACACTGATGATGGAGGAGGAGATCTAGACCGCCATATTGGCCTCCAAGCTAGAGGAGGAGCGAAGGTGGGACGACATGGACCAGGCCCACCACGACTCGTGGATGGCTGCTTAAGCAGCCGCAAGCGCTTCACCGCCATCGGCCCCGATTTCCATCAAGGTCGAGGACGGCGACTATTAGACCTCTAGGCCCGTTGTCGGCAACATGACCGGAACCGATATTGCCCCGTCGACCACATATCAAGCTACGACTCTCGAAATAGGCATACGCCCAGCTATATTAATATAGCAACGGTTGAGACAGCTGCTGGTCTAGACAGCACAACGCCCAAAGAAACAACAGAGAAAATAAAAAAGAAAAAGCAGAGAAAATAAAGCCGACAACAGTGGCTTGACAAAAACGACGAAGACCCACAACCGCTGCGTCTCAGAACAAATACCACCCGCTTTAGCTCAAAGCATCGTGATATCAAGCACCCCAAGAAGGAAAGCACGATTTATAACGACGCTATCGCGGGACTAGTCCTAGGGTTTCTCGACACGACGGGAGATGGGAAGAGATTCACCCGCCCGGGAAGGGCGGCGACACCCGCAGCGCCGCCGCCGTTGTTCAGACGACAAGGATTTCTCGACCCTCAAAAACCACACTCCGGACGCTTTGTAAGGCTCCACCAAACACACCGACTGCACCACCACGGTTTCGTAGTCACCGCCATCCCGTCTCACTGACCCGCGTCACGGTAGGACCGAAAGAAGACACTCCGGGGTGGCGATCTGATAACACGTGAGGAACTACCTCCACCGGAGGCGATAGCCGCCGGATCGCAAGACGGGTAAACCCGACCCTCTCTGGCCTGGCCGAGCCCAAAAGAACTCGTGAAGCCCCGCCGCCACACTGCAGCAAGGGTGTCACCGTCGACGCCAAACCTAGCCTTAGTCCCTGCTCCTCCGTCCACCAGCGAATCTACTGCAATCGCATATCCCCGCCACCAAGGAGCAGCACGGTCGCCACCATGCTCACCCGGGCTTGCCGATCCATTATCGGTCTGAGCAAAACCACGATCTCACACCAACCGGGCAGAACCAATCACCAAACCGAGACTAACGACATGATGTGGGGGACCACGTGAACTATCACACGGACAACAAGCAACACAGTTCCGGTCGGACTGCTTGCAAGTCGGAGCCCACGAACAGCCTCCAGATCTAGACCTACAGTGCGGATCTAGCCACCGTCGGCGGTGGTGCATGACCTCGGCCCAGAGCTGGACATGGCAGCCAGGGCCCTGCAAGGCCCAGATCGGCCCTGTTGGCCCCGGATCTAGCCCATGAGACCCATTGAGCCCTCGGCCTAGATGCAGTCGTCACCCTACCATTCTTGTCGCGCCGCTCATTGTCTTCCGTCACCGTCACCATGCCGGCCTAGATCTGGTTCCGTTTTTTCACTTTGTCTTCCACCGCATCACCAATATCAAGCTATAACCACCCACAAGAATAAGGTTTCTTTTCTTTTTCATTGTGTATTTGGGCGTTGAACAATGTTAAGTTATATATGCATATGTATAATTATTTTAATTTTCCCTTTATTTTGTTTCTTCACGTCACCGTCGGGTGTGCACATGCGTGAGGGAGACAGAGCCGCTATAAATATTGTTTCCTCACCTTGCGACGTACTATATCGGCTGACCTCGGGCAGTGATTGGTCCAGTGGAGCAACCGCGTGGAACGTGTGGCACTTATGACCTCGACGTGCTGATCAGGACTTGAAAGTATTTACCAACCAGACCGACCACACAATTAAACCCTCCCACCTGCTACCTACTAAGAGCATCTCCAAGAGCCTTTCTATATTTGCTTCCAATTGCTATTATAGCAATCCTTGTCTAAAAAACAGCTCCAACAGCCTTTGTATAAGTGGTCCCCCTACAATTTTTTTTAGGAAGCTTAGTATATCGCCTCCACTTAAAGATATATATGAAGTCGAGACCAACCCCAAAATTATAGCAATCTGGTTTGTTGTGGTCCCTTCAATTTTTAGTCACATTGACATGTGGGTCCGATGTGTGTGGGATTTGTTGTGTGGCTAGCCATGTCCCTTGTCCCCGCATGTCATCGTGTGTGTTGGGCAATATAGCAATCGAGTTTAGGAATGCTGCCAAAGCAAAATGAGATGAGGATTGCTATACCTCCTCTCTCATATTGCTATACTCATTTTTTAGCAATCCATTATAGGAAGGCTCTTGGAGATGCTCTAAAACCAGCCAGACGCACGCGCTGCTCTCTTCCCGCCCCCGGCGCTCCTCCGCCATGGAGACTGCCTCTCCTCCGCCGCCGTGGTGGCTCAACTCAATACAGGATCATGCGACCTCAAACCGAAGGACCAATCACGGGCAACCATCGTCGAAGATGATAAATATACTTATCACAAGAGACTGATCTCAAACTATACCGACAAATACAAAAATCGATCGATGCTAAACGCTCCTATGATCTGTACACATGATTCCACGCGTTCTCTCTATCGATGCTAAACACACTACCAAAACGAGGTAGGATGGCGAGAGCCATATTCTGACTTTAGGACATAGCTATCTTGACATCGTGAAAAAACACTGAAAAAAATCTAAATACTATGGTACACAAAGAGTTACTCAACCCGTATAGTAAGACTGAGAAAGACGGGACGCGCCGGGAGGGGTTTTAGCCGCCGCCTTGGGAAGGCCCAATCTAAAACCCGCCGCCTTGGGAGCGCCCCATCCTTGTCTTCTCTCGTCCCCGTTCAGCCAGGTATGTATCTGATCTGTAGCTTCTATATCTATACCCTTTTAACATTATTACAATTAGGTACTATATATAAAATGAGAGACAAAATGCCAAAAAAGGCGATACAATGGGCATTCAGTTCGATTTGGTGATTCGATCATCCGGGAACCAACTCTTTCCAACAATATATTTGTTTTTGCTTTTTTTTTCCAATACATATTTGTTTTTCTCTGCTGGCTCTACTCCCCTACAATGACTCACTATGATGGAGGCAAAGACCTTGGCAAAGTGAGTCAGCTAGCTAGCAGTGACAACGTGTCATGGATTCATTAAAAGACGCGCCGCTACAAAAATTCTTTTCTCATTTTGCGACGCATGGGCACGGCCATGTTTACACCTTACACGGCCGGCCGACCTCCGGCGAACGCTTGGTCCTGGCGGGCGAGACCGACTGCGTGCAACATGTGGTCAGTTATGACCTCGACCGACGTAGATCAGGACTTGATAACCCTCCCCTGCCGCGCTAGCTAAAACCAGCGACGCACGCACGCGCTCCTCTGCCCGCCCTCACCAGCTTCCCCCCGATAATGGACACTGCCTCTCCTCCGCCGCCCTGGTGGCTCACCACGACATCGTGCGATATCCCCTCCGGTGGGTTTCTCGAATGGACCGCCTTCCTCTTCCTCTCCACGTGCTCCCTGCAGGCGCTCCTCTCCGTGGCGTCCGCGGCCTTCCTCCTCTGCCTCGGGCTCCGCGGGTTACTCACGTCCCGCCTAGGCCGAGGGGAGAGGTCCCATCATGGCAGTACCCTCAACGGAAACGCCGACAAGCCGCTGCTCGACAGGGCGGACGAGCCGCGGCCGCCGGTGCGGGTCGGCGCCCGCCACGTCGTGGCGCTGGCGGCGTCCGCGATCCTCGCCGCCTTCTACGCCGTGCTCCTCGTGCTGTCCGTCTTGGCAAGGAGCCCTATCCGGGAGTCCGTGTTCCTGGCGTTGCCGTGCGCGGCGCACCTCGCCTCCGCGGCGATCGTGGCCGGCGAGAGGCGGTCGCGTGCCGCGCGGCACCCGCTCGCGCTCCGCCTCTTCTGGCTCGCTTCTTCCGCCCTCGCCGCGCTCCTCGCGGTCACGGTCGTCGCGCGCCTCGCCTCCGAGGCCACCGCGCTCCCCGAGGACCCCCTCTCGATCGCCGCGCTCGTCCTGTCCCTGCCCCTGCCGTTCCTCGCCGTCTCCGGAGCCACGGGCATCACCGCCGATCACGCCAGGGATGAGGAACTCGAGAACGTGACGCCGTACGAGTCGGCGTCGTGGGCGTCGCGCGCGTCGTTCGCGTGGATGAACCCGCTGATCCAGCTGGGGCACCGCGCCGCGCTGAACGTGTCCGACGTGCCGTTGCTGGCGCCGCGGCACCGGCCGGAGCGCATGCACGAGCTCTTCGTCTCCCACTGGTCGTCATCCTCCTCCAGCAGCGGCGGCACATCATCACCCTCTGCCGGCTGCGCGCGCACCCTGCTCCGGTGCTTCTGGCCGCTGGTCCTGGCCAACGGGGCCCTGGCGATGATCCGGCTCGCGGTCATGTACGTGGGCCCGACGCTGGTGCAGGGCTTCGTGGACTTCACGGCGGCGCCGGAGGCGGAGCGGCGGCCGCTGTGGGAGGGCGTGCGGCTGGTGCTGGCGCTGCTGGCGGGCAAGGCGGCGGAGGCGCTGTCGAGCCACCAGTACAACTTCCAGTGCCAGAAGCTGGGGATGCAGGTCCGGGGCGCGCTCATCTCGGCGCTCTACCGCAAGGGCCTCCGGCTGTCGTGCGCGTCGCGCCACGAGCACGGCCTCGGCGTCATCGTCAACTACATGGCCGTCGACGCGCAGCAGCTCTCCGACATGATGCTGCAGATGCACAACCTCTGGCTCATGCCGCTCCAGGTACACTAAACTCACTGGCACGCGCATACGATCCCGTTTCCATTGGTTCTCCGCGAGATCCTATGCATATTTCAATCGGTCAAACGAGGCAGATTGAGATCGTTGATTTATTCACTTAAATAGTAAGTATACTCTAACACACAAGGTTATTAATGGCCGCGTCGTAGGTTATTACTTGCTTGATTTGCAGGATTCTCAAAACATAGGAATAGAAAAACCATAGTAAATTAAACTCACTGCCTGCCACTAGTAATTTTGTCCTGTCACGCTATCTACTACGTACTCCCTCTGTTTAGAAATATAAGATGTTTTAGGTTTGTGAATGAGATGTATCTAGACTTTTTTAGTGTCTAGATTCGTTTAAATCAATACATAAAACGCGTCTAGATACATCTCCTTCACAAATCTAAAACATCTTATATTTCTAAACGGAGGGAGTACCTGCCTTACTCCGGTTACGATGCATGCTCACGTGTTCAGTAGCACCCGATACAAAAGAAACAAATATACCGTAGATTTTGAGATCTCGATCTGAGGTTAAGTACCGTAGATGGTTTGTCGTGGCATCAGATTTTAGTACTATTAATACTGTAGCTGCCAAGCAAAATGGTGTTCGACGTTATGTAGTAGGGTAAATTGTTGAGAAGAAATCTTTTTCCAAAATGGTACTGTAACTCTCTCGGTCCCAATAATGTGGGGGAAACCAGTGGCACATGTAGACAACCACAAGAAGTACTTATACTTACTAATAGAGCAATCACGTCGGCAGTCTCATAAAAAGTTCCAGCCAAAAAGGATACCTGGACCCGGCAACTTTTTCCTTTTTTACTTGGATGTTTTTGGAAATATTTAAAAGTTGTCATCCAGGTCGTCGGACCGAAAACGAACGGCCAAGATCGCGTAGCACTGGGGATAAAAAAAATCTCACGTCCTCTCTATATAAATTAAGCCGAGTTCGATTTTCCATGAGCAACAGTCGTATATAAACGCTGATTTTTGCAGGTCATTGTGGCGCTTGGGATGTTGTACCTCTACCTAGGGCCTCCGGTGTTGTCGGCGCTAGCGGGCCTCCTCGGGATCATGGCTTTCGTGATGGTCGGGAACCGCCGCAACAACCGGTACCAGTCGAGGCTGATGGGGGAGCGCGACCGGCGGGTGAAGGCGACGAGCGAGACGCTGAGCTACATGCGGGTGATCAAGCTGCAGGCGTGGGAGGAGCACTTCCTGGAGCGCATCGCCCGCTTCCGGTCCCTCGAGTTCGGGTGGCTCTCGCGCTTCCTCTACTCCAACTCGTGCAACATGGTGGCGCTGTGGAGCGCCCCGATCCTCATCTCCGCGCTCGTGTTCGGGACGTGCATCCTCGTGGGCGTGAGGCTCGACGCCGGCCTCGTCTTCACCGCCACTTCCTTCCTCAGGATCCTCGAGGAGCCCATGAGGAACTTCCCCCAGTCCCTCATCCAGGTGTCCCAGGCCATGATCTCGCTACGACGCCTTGACTCGTTAAGTCTCGTCGATCTCGCTCTTGATTTAACCACCACTTACACAAATGGACATGACCACGTCTTGGATGAATGTTAATTTTCTACTTCCTCCTTTCCATAATTCTAGTCTTTGGTTTTAGTTTGAATTTAACTAAAACCACAACAAGAACTATATGTTAAATTTGAAACCTTGGCCCATTTCATACATTCATTTGGTAAGATTGAGCAATAGTTAACCTAGCTGGGGTTTTGTTTTTAATGTCTTATTATAGGTACTTGACAAGCGCGGAGCTGGATGATGGCGCCGTAGAGAGGGAGCTACAGGCGGTCCCGTGCGGTGGAGGGGTTGCCGTGCATGTGGAAGACGGGGTGTTCACATGGGACGACGAGGAGGTGGTGCTGCGCAGGATCAACCTGGAGATAGAGGGCGGTGCGCTGGCGGCGGTGGTGGGCGTGGTTGGGTCTGGCAAGTCCTCGCTGCTCGGCTGCATCCTCGGGGAGACGACCAAGGTCGCCGGCAAGGTAACTAGTCCCTGGCCGACACTGCTTAATTAAGAAACATACTCCAAGGTATTTATTCCTCGCGGCGTACTAAGTACGGAGTATGCATGTAGAGGAGGATAGTACTCCCAAGGTATTTATTCCTCGCGGTGTTCAATGAGAGAGACTGCTCGCATGCATCGTGCATCCACCACCTACCTCAACCTTATCTGCTTTCAATGCGAGCCCCTCATTTATTAGAACTACTAGCTAGGAGTACTCCAAAATACTTTGAACTAAATCCAAAATGCTGAAATCCTAGGCTGTTCACGGTGAAAAGTAACTTAGAATAGTAACATGCGTATGTTACTAGTCTAAGTTACTATCTTTATAGTGGAAAATAACTTATGTGTGATAACATGTAACGTCACATTAGTTAAATTGTATGCATGCTTTGTCTTAGTATGTATGATGTTACGGTAACATAGCTAGTAATATTTTTAGCTTATGTGGCACTGAAATATCTCTCTTCATTAAATCATTGTCATGTAAGCAAAAATATTGACTTAAATTCTTAGTTACTAGTGTAATTACCCCACTATGACCAGCCTTACAAGTCTTTTTGTGCTATAAAATTAATATTTTAGTAGTCAAATTGATGACCTAGATATATACGCGCAACTTATAAACCAAAACGAAGGAAGTAACAATAATGCGGAATGTTGAATAGTAGTACATTTTTTGCTTGAACCACCTATGTTGAAACCCAAACGATCACTATAGTAAATAGTACTAGCAAGTACTGTCCATGTGATCTTTCTGTGACGAGATGTTCAAATCTTGAAGAAAGTTTCAGGAAAATTACCATGGCTATAGCTGTTTGAAACAAAAAAGGATGCAAAAGAAAGAGTCATAAAGCATATTGTTCACGGTATATGGAGGGAGAATGAGACAAGTAAAAGAGGGACACTTTTTTTTTGAATGTGGCCAGGTGTCTTGTGCATAACAAGAAGCACCGATCTTAGATTCCCCCTCCCCTATCTGGACGAGCACATAGTCCAACTCGCCATGCACATGCTATGGTTCTTCACTTTTCAAGATCATCTTTGAAAAGGCACAAAAAAGAAATAAAACCCAGCTTTTAGCAGTTTCCGCAAGCTTTTAGTAATTCGAGAAAAATATTTCAGAAAATTGCAAGAGAAACTCGAGAGTTACAAAATTTATGGGTATTTATTTTTAGGAAATTTGAATGTCCTAAAAATATATTTCTGTTGAGCTATCCAGTAAATTCTCGAATCAGGCTCGCGCCCCGCTTTATAAATAAAGCACAATCAGCTATCCAGTAAATTATCCATCGATATAAAAACAAATCGATTCACATGTTTCAACTCTGGCAATTCATCTTCCAAAACATGTCACATCGACACAGTAGAAACCAACATAGGAAACGAGACAATTAGTAGATTGTTGCTAGTATAATTCTCTCACTATTGTCGGGCTGTAAGTGGTCACGCCTACAGCTGCCCACCAGCTAGCTGATGGAATGTCTCTGGATGTGTCATACGGGATGCCCCATAGCACTTAGAGAAACTCCGGTAGATGGGTTTCATTTTTTGGTTTTGGGCATTTAATTAGCGGTATTCAACACGAAATCGGCATTTTCAGATATCCTAAAGTAGGACACAGCTGGCTGTAACTTTTCACGATACTAGTTCATACAAAACACACTAGATAAATCAATACTAGTTCATCCAACACACACTAGATATTAGACACTAGTTTAACAACACACACTACATATCCGACACTAGTACAATACAACACTCTACATCATCAACATACTAGATAAACATACTCGGCCATGGCAAGCTGCTGTTGTGCTCAATGGTGTCGCAACTCGTCCCCGCCCCGCGCGACAGAAGGAGAGGCCGCGAGCTAACATCTCCGCTTCAACCTGAGACTCACTGTTGGGGAAGTTCATGTAGAGCTCCGCTTACTTGATTAAACCATATGGGCTGGAAGTGTCGTGGACAACCCGTGCCCACTTAGCCCGTACCTTAATTTGTGTTGTGACACATTGGCAATGGAGGAACGCCCAACATCATTTGCATGTTTATGGTTTTAGCAGTTAATCACCGAGCATCCCATGTTTATGGTTTTAGCAGTTAATCACCGAGCATCCCACGATTTAGTATTTTCACGGAGTTGGCAGCCCAATATACACAAATTTTAAAGCATTTACAACATAATATCGACATCACCAATATTTTATTCTAATTTAGTAGACAAGTCCACATAGACCACATCAACATAACTTTTATGCGTATTAAATTGTCGTATTCACGTCTCAAAATACATAATTTCACCTACCAACTTTTTTTGTTTCCGCGCACCTTTTCTTGTACAGCAGATTAGGTTCATGGACGTAATCCAGCTACAACCACCTTACATTTAGATTCATCAAAACCTAATTTTTGGGACGGAATTCAGCTACAACCACCGTAGATTTAGATTCATCAAAACCTAATTTTCTACTCCCAAACATTCCGCCTTCAACTGTCCGAGTACCAAATTGCTAACCACTAGCTAATCAGACCAACCACTATCTAGCTCCTCTCTCTCCTGGCTCTCCTCCTCTGTTTGAGAGTGTCCCGAGCATGTCTAGGCCAAACTCGAGCTGGTTCCATGGGTTATAAGCCAAAGTTGGCGGAGGGCAACACCGATGTAGCTAGAGGTAGTAGTATAAGATTAGTTGTTAACGGCCTTGTGGCGTGGTTTGTGGTGTTCTTGGCACTTTCATGTAGATGGGAGTGGCCTCTTCTTCTTGGGTGGTGCTCCATGGGGGAGTCATAGGCGTGAGGAGGAGGAAAAAGATCTCATCTAAATAAGTTCATGGTCCACTAGATCTGTGGATTTTGGCCGTGTCAATGACAACATTGCTCTGATCGCTTTCTCCCTTTCCTACCATGGAGGCGATGGGGAGCGAATCTAGCGGGTGGCGGCAGTTCAAGGTCGATTGTGTACTAGGGAAGCTTGGCTTCGCGAAAGTTTCCTAATGCACGTAATGGTGTCGTGGCGTACCCTATGGCTTAATGTCGGCCACTACCTCCTCCAGCTGATGACGGTTGTCTCCGATCGCACCAGATGATCATCCTCAACCTCTATGCCTTAATGTCGTTGTGGAGGCCCTTTGCGGACGATTGCAACATTCACCTCCAACCGACCAAGTGGTTCGTGGTGGAGAAGGATCTAAACGATTATGTTTTCAGATTTCTTGCCGCGGACATTTGTGCCAATTGTAAGGACTTGTTTGTAATCCCTAATTTCTTGGAGTCCATTTCTATAAAATGTACTAAGAATTATGAGATTTTATCACTTAACACCATATGTTGGGTTTTTTTTATCACATAACCACAACTTGAGTATTTTGTTTCACAAAATACCAACTTTTGTGGTAATTTTTTCACAGAACACAAAAAACGTCATTAGATGTTTGATAACTGATTAGTGCATCGGACTTACATGACATAAACACCACCATGGCTACGAGACTTGTTGTAGCCCGCCTAGACTGACAAGGCGTAGCTGTCCAGATTACATGATTGCAAAAATTCTAGACTCTTATTTTGTTCCTTTGATCCAAATTAATACACACTTGGATTTATGCAGATTAGGATGTATGTAGCCATCTGTCATTTTGTAGTACTAAATACATCTAAATTTAGATAAATATGAGCCCATTAGTTTGGATCGGTGGGAGTATGTGTTGTGAGACACTAAATTTGAATATGTTTGCGAACACTAGTCTGGTTAAAATTGTTAGATATGTGGTTAAACTTCTGTTTTTGGTTAAAATTGTTAGATATGTGGTTAAACTTCTGTTTTTTTTGCGGATTCAACTTTTGGTTAAAATTGTTAGATATTGTGTGTGTGTGTGATAGTTAGATTAAAGAACCGATCTGGGCAGCTACCTGTATCAATTTAGGCATGCTACAGCGGGTCTGTCCATGTCTCCACAGTTGTGTTCAGTCAGACGTAGTACTAATTAGTTGTCAAACATCTAATGACGCTGTCAAACATCTAATCATATTTTCTGTTATGTAAAAAAGATTATCATAAAAGTTGATGTTTTGTAAAACAAAATACTCAAGTTATGGTTATGTTAGTGTTAAGTGATAAAATCTTGAGAATTAATGAAAGCTCCGTCCCCTTGTTTCTTTTCTTTAAAGAAAAAGGGGTACCAAATTGCTCGTCCCTTCTCTTCCGATTAAAGCGACCTCCATCTAAATCTCCATCTCCCCGGAGCCAGGCGGAAGGGGGCGCTGGGAAGGCAACGGCTCAGGGCCGGACACTGCCGCGCGAGAGCAGCTCCTCGTGCCTGGTCGGAGATGGGAGATCGAGAGGGAGCCACTTGCGGGCGAGCAGCCGCTGTGCCCATGGCTCGTGCTTGCTGCGGTGCTGCTCGTCTGCGCAGAGTCCCTCCGCTTGGCAGCTCCGACGGCAGCAGTCGGCGCGGTGGCCACTCCTCTTCAGGCTACCACCACCCTCTCCGCACCTAGATCGCTGCAGCACGGCGGTGCATCCAGGGTCGCCCACGAGCAGAATGGGGCGCCTTGGGGCTGACGGGTTCGTTCCGGTTGTCCTCTTTGGTGTTCTGAGCGCACCAGGACTCACAAATCTGCATCCTACTCTTTAAGTGTGGGCGTGTGGCACCCAGGGCTCTGGTAATCAACCAGTAATTTTGGTTATGGCCTTACCAGACCCCCATAGTGGATGACTATACCGGACTAAGAAAATGGTCTGGAAGAACATTATGCAAAGCATTTTCTCACCGTTATGCAAATTTCAGTCGAATCTTAGTTCGGTAGATGCTTACCACCCTGGCACCCTTACCAGCTAACTCCGGTGCTTTTCAGGAACACACCAGAGTAAGCATTTCAGTAATTTGATGATTATAGATGTTCTTCCATTCATTTTCTTAAAATGTTGTACAGTACTTCTATCTGAGTATAAGATCCATTGCGTGTACTGCGCGGTTCGGAGAGGAAGAAGAATATTCCACATATTTTCAGAGGACTGCACTTTGACATGCAGGGGTGGGCAAAACCGGTTTGAGTGGTTTCACCGGTTTGGGTTAATTCGTTTTTCTGAACTAAGTTGGAAGTTAGGATTTAGTCTGTGAAAGAAAATTAACTAGCACCTTATCAACCGGTTCGGAGGGTTTGTCCGGTTCCAGTTTTTGCCCACCCTTATTGACATTGAATAAAATTCTGCATCTGTTGCAGGTCAAGGTGTGTGGCAGTACGGCTTATGTTGCGCAGACGGCATGGATTCAGAGTGGCACCATCGAGGAGAACATCCTGTTTGGGCAGCCGATGCACAGGGAGAGATACAAGGAGGCGATCAGGGTGTGCTGCCTGGAGAAGGACTTGGAGATGATGGAGTTCGGCGACCAGACTGAAATCGGCGAGCGGGGCATCAACCTCAGCGGCGGGCAGCAGCAGCGCATCCAGCTCGCGCGCGCCGTCTACCAGGACTGCGACGTCTACCTCCTTGATGACATCTTCAGTGCAGTTGACGCACACACCGGCAGTGAGATATTCAGGGTACCACGTCATGATGTATCTCGTTTTAGAATGGTATAAGTGATACATTAGCAGCAGACTGAATCCCATTTTTGCAGGAATGTGTGAGAGGTGCTCTGAAGAACAAGACTGTAGTGCTTGTGACCCACCAAGTCGACTTTTTGCACAATGCCAATGTCATATATGTAAGTACATTGCATATTAGTTTTAATCATCCTTGGACCTTGGTTCAATGTGACACTATTGGTTTCACTGTTCAATTCTTCTAAAACAATCAATAGAAATATCAAACTTATGAATGATCGATATACAACTTTTCCTTGACTTTTGTTGATAGACTATTGTTTTCTTGGTGATGGGGACCCATCTTTTACATTTATGAGTTGTACTTGCAGGTAATGAAGGATGGCATGATAGTGCAGTCTGGCAAGTACAGTGAGCTCCTCAAGGCCGGCACCGACTTCACAGCGCTCGTTGCCGCGCACGATAGCTCCATGGAACTCGTGGAGAGTGCAACACCAGCGACTCAGATAGGCGACCGCCAGCTGCCCATCTCCCGCCAGCCATCAGGAAAAAGCAGCACATCCTCTAATGGCGATGCTGGTGCCTCCGTCACAGCTGTGGTCAAGTCTGAGAAGGCCTCAGCACGGCTAACCAAGGACGAGGAGCGTGCAAAGAGCCACGTTAGCTTCGATGTGTACAAGCAGTACATGACAAAGACTTGGGGGTGGTGGGGCCTGGCGGTGGTGATCTTCATATCCGTGCTGTGGCAAGTATGTGTGGTTGCCGGCGACTACTGGCTCTCATACGAGACCTCCGGCGAGTTCCAGCCATCGCTGCTCATCCAGGTGTATGTCATCATTGCAGCTGCCTCAGTGGTACTTGTCGCAATTCGGTTGTTTCTTGTGGCCTTCATTAGCCTCCAGACCGCCAACCGGTTCTTCAAGCAGATCCTTCATAGCATCCTCCATGCTCCCATGTCCTTCTTTGACACCACGCCCTCCGGCAGGATCCTCACCAGGGTACATATACACACTGCATCTTAGAAATCAAGCATAGTTGATGTTCTGAATGTGTGTGTGACATGGTTTTACAGGCATCATCGGACCAGATGACTGTTGATCTCATGCTCCCGTTCTTATTCTGGATGATCTTGTCCATGTACATCTCGATGATCTGCGTGGTTGTTGTCACATGCCAAGTGGCATGGCCGTCGGTCATTGCCATCATCCCGCTGGTGGTACTCAACCTATGGTACCGGGTAAGTTACTTAATTACGACAATCTGCACCTGCAATGCAAGAATACTATCTCACTGCATAGTATTTTTTGTGTGTGTTTTGATCTAGCTACTTGGCTAATTACCAACTACACTTGCAGGGTTACTACCTGTCGACATCTAGGGAGCTGACCCGTCTGGAGTCCATCACCAAGGCTCCAGTGATCAACCACTTCTCCGAGACCGTTCAGGGTGTTATCACCATCAGATGCTTCAGAAAGGGAGATAGCTTCTTCCAGGAGAACCTGAATCGCCTGAATTCTAGCTTAAAGATGGACTTCCACAACAATGGCGCCAATGAGTGGCTTGGCTTCCGCTTAGAGGTCATGGGAAGCTTTGCCCTTTGCATAACTGCCTTGCTCATGGTCACATTGCCCAGAAACTTCATCAAGCAAGGTATGCTTCTCTTCTTACAGTTTTCACATTCTATTTTTTTTCCAGATGTCTAGTTGATTAATGACTTATGCTGATGAATTTTGAACTTCAAAGAAGTTACGGAATAGAAACCTTTCTGCAAATTCATGATTACTGTATTGCTCTCAACTCTCAAGTCTAAATAAGTACAGAGCAAATCTGTCAAATAATAGCTGCTCACAAGCGTCTTTGGAGAGCTGCAGTCATGCTTATGCCATACTGTTGTTGCTTATGATGCAGAATTCGTGGGTTTATCACTCTCCTATGGTCTATCCCTCAATGCCGTGTTCTTCTATACCATATGGATGAGTTGCATCATTGAAAACAGAATGGTCTCAGTCGAGAGGATAAAGCAGTTCACAAACATCCCATCTGAGACAGAATGGAGGATCAAGGATTGTTTACCTGATGCAAACTGGCCAACAAAAGGAGATATTAATATCATTGATCTCAAGGTAACTTCTTGTTGGTACTTTTTATTTGACAATACATATGGCATAATATCTTTAAGATGCTAAACTGCATCGATTAGCGGCATCTTATGATAGCTAATAGCTTCTTGATCTTCTCTTGACACAACATACAAACTGAACAACAAATTTATGTGCGTGTATACTGTATATATGCAGGTCAGGTATCGGCATAACACTCCACTAGTGTTGAAGGGAATCACAGTAAGTATACTCGGAGGAGAGAAGGTCGGAGTCGTCGGTAGAACAGGCAGTGGGAAATCGACGCTGATCCAAGCCTTTTTCCGAATGGTCGAGCCTTCCGAGGGGAAGATAGTAATCGACGGTGTTGACATCTGTACTTTAGGACTCCACGATTTGAGGTCTCGGTTTGGTATCATCCCACAAGAGCCTGTCCTTTTTGAGGGAACGATTCGTAGCAACATTGACCCGCTTGAGAAGTACTCCGATGAGGAAATTTGGCAGGTATTTAACCAGCAACAGGTCTAAAGTTCGCCTCTTGTACAAAATGTGCTACTCCCTCGGATCCAATTTAATTGTCGCAGGTTTTGGAAAAGTTTTGCCTAAACGTTGCCTAAACCTGTGACATTTAAATCAGATCGGATGTTATATCACTTTTTTGCATCCTAAACTTGGTTCATTTTAGGCCTTGGATCGTTGTCAGCTCAAAGAATCCGTGGTTTCGAAGCCTGAAAAGCTTGAGGCATCAGGTACTAACTCCAATTATTATCTTAATATTGTTCACTATTTTGACTCTAGATACTGGTCCTACCTCGGAGCATGCACATGAGCTACTCCCTTCGTCCCAATTTAGGTTGCATATAAGATTTTATCAGAGTCAAACTATACGATGTTTGACCAAATAGTTTGATACAACTATCAACTTATACGATGCCAAATTAATATTATTAGAATTGTCTTGAAATATGTTTTCATAATATATACATTTTATATTATATATATTCTTATTATTTTGTATATTGTTGGTCAAACTCACGCAAAATTATGCGCAACCTAATATGAGATGGAGGGAGTAATACAGATTTTGGTGTAATAGTAGCTCCATTACTTGAATGAACAAATTCACCATAATCTCTTAATCTTTGTGCATTAGTCATAAACTTCTTTAAGTACAACATGTTGCTAGAACTCAACATTCGTGGCACCTGCATATATGTACTAATATTCTGGTACCATTGCCATGTCTATATACCTTAGTTGTCGATAACGGTGAGAACTGGAGCATGGGGCAACGTCAGCTGCTTTGTCTGGGTAGGGTAATGCTGAAACGCAGCAGGGTACTGTTCATGGACGAGGCCACAGCCTCGGTGGACTCCCAAACCGATGCCGTGATTCAGAGGATCATCCGGGAAGACTTCGCGGCATGCACGGTCATCACCATCGCGCACAGGATACCGACGGTCATGGACTGCGACAGAGTTCTGGTTATCGATGCTGGTAACAAATTAACAGCCTGAAGTTTTATCACTTTGTTCTCTAAGTTCATACACTGAAAATTCAGAACCCAATTCATCCATCTGTTGCTCAATGAGTTTAGTCATCCGCTACCTAATGATCTGAACGATTGTTGTGATACTTATCAGGACTATCTAAGGAGTTTGACCGGCCTGTCAACCTGATCGAGAGGCCATCGCTGTTTGGAGCATTGGTTCAAGAGTATGCAAACCGGTCGTCGGACGCGTCCTAGGCTAGCATCTGAAGAAATTTTGGCTGGGTTTTGTCCACTTTTTTTTTTACTTTGCTTTTTTGCCGAAATGGTGGCCCTGGAGGGAGGGGCTGTGTGCTGCCAAGTTTTATTGAGTCGCCCGGAGATGCGATTCAAACCATAGGGTACACCATTCTCAGAGGTATGTCCCACCTGGAAGTTACCATATGCTACCATATACTGTACTAGCAAGGAGCAGTCCAGCACTAGACATAGATAGAGCAAGTTGCATTGTCACAGTTGTACGGAATTTTTGACAAATTTTGAGCTGACATGTTGAATGTTATGATGTTGTGAGAACTTATGTAATTGTTCTCATCGGACACTTTAGGCGAATTCCATGCTTGTAAGTTGCACTTGTATTATTTTTGCCTGGGTAAATAACGTTGGCCGGCCACACTTTGTTTAGGCTCTCAGTGATCTCCATTCTTTCAGCCTCGCTGTGCTTGCACACCAAGGATGGCGATTTATCCATGCACCTGAATCCTTATGTGCTTAGGCGTTATGTGCAAATTGAACCTGTGAATGGAATGATCTACATTTGGATGAGTATTCTGTAGGGACTTGCTGTTCTAAAAGAAGGCATTGTTTGTAGAACCGGCGATGGTTTGCATGTTCGCATATGGCACGATCCTCAAGACTATGCCCGCACATAATGGTGAATGAATTGATTGACCAGGACACATCATAACTAAAATAAAATCAGGACCTTAATTAGCATGCAAGCAGTTTTCATCAGGATGATGTACCGCTTATTCTGAGCAACTTAGGAATCGTCCTGATGGACCTGGAGCTTGCATTAGATCGGCGGTGGGAATTTTGAGCTGACATGTTGATGTTGAGAGAACTTATGGAATTGTTCTCATTGTACTTTAGGCGAATTCCATTCTTGTAAGTTGCACTTGCATTATTCCCTCAAAAAAAGTTGAACTTGCATTATTTTTGCCTGGGAAATATCGTAGGCCTGCCACACCTTGGCCACAGCACTATGTTTAGACTTCGTGTTCTCCATTCTTTCAACCTTGCTATGCTTGCACAAGGATGCCGATTTATCCATGCACTTGAATCCTTATGTGCTAAGGCATTACGTGCAAAGTACTTCCCCAATGGTGCTATCCTTTTGGCCGAACCTGTGAATGGAATGAGCCAAGTTTGGATGCTCAAGGTACCTGTTGTTCTAAAAGAAGGCATTGTTTATATACAACAAAACAGAAAAGAAGAACAAAAACAAAGGCACTACTGAGTGATCACAAAGGGATCACAGTCCGACTAAAGCTCAAACAACCAAAGCAGTTAACTTATCTAAATGCCACATGTTTAAATGGCTTATTACAAACCAGGCAACATTCAGTAAGCAGAGTTTAAACTCCCCATGAGCCACTGCAATTTTTGTTCGTTGCTCCCCACACCCCACATCATCACAGAATTTGGAGACTGTGCACTTCTCACTTTCTAGACATAATTGTTTTTAATCGATAGTGACATTTGCATCTTCATCTTCAATATCATTAGGATTAGCAACCGTGAGGGTAGACAGCCTTCTTGAGATCTCATGCGCTTGGAGGGTGGCTCTCTGAAGCTTTGCTGCACCTTCGACCATGCTTTCCCTGTCACCTTCGAGCTCCATAGGTGAAGAGATGAGTTTATCTCAAAACAGGCAAGATTCATGGTTTCCCAAAGGGACCAATCGAAAGCAGCTATGCAAACAATATGAAAATTAGTCCCAAAGGGGAGGAATTTAGGAATCCACCAGAAATACCAAGTAAAGCAGGTAGGTCTAGGTTAAGGACCCAAAACATAACAAATAGTATTCCACATCTAAATTCAAGCAGGGCAACCAAACAACAGATGACTAACAATATCATGAGAAGAACGAAATCCACATGAGAAATCCCCAGTCCAATTTCTCCATTTCATATTGTATTTTGTGGCAATGGCATTATGCCAAAACAAGCTAGAGATTTTTTTCATTTTGAGTAGAATTTTAGGTTTCTATAAATACCTAAAAGATATGTCTCCCCCGATGAAGCAAGTTTGTTGTAAAGGGACTTAACAGCGATTTTGCTAGATTTTCATAATTTCCGTTTTGGTTTATCTAGGTTTTCATTTAGAGAAAAGGGACAAGCATATCTTTGAGTCTATTCCACTGGTTTTGCAAAAGAGGATCCAACCACCTCTTGAAAAGAGAAATTCTAGGTTGTATCTGCCATTTCTATGACAGTACATTATTGTTAGTTGCGAAATCAAATAACATCGGAAATTTCTCACAGAGGGAGACGTTCCCACACCACCGATCATGCCAAAAATCAGTCTCTCTGCCACCCCAATGTACATTGTTCTCCCATTCAAGTAAATTTGTTTTACTTTCAGTAAATCTTTCCATGGCACTAAATCATTTTGCCTTTTTCCGACCCTCTATATTCCATGATGAATTTTGTACTTAGCATTAATAAAAGACTACCAGAGACCTTGTTCATTCTCTAGTTTCCACCACCATTTGCATATAAGACAAATGTTGAATAATTTCAAGTTTTTAATCCCTAATCCACCTTTCTTCTTAGGTCTAAAAATGATACTCCACTTCACCATGTTATACTTTTTATTTTTTTCATTTCCCTCCTAGAAAAACTTACTGATAATTTTGGTAAAACTTTCCAAATTTGAATTTGACATCAAGTACATAGACATATGATAAATGAGTGAACTACTGAGAGAGGATTGAATGAGATTTAATCTCCCTCCAATCAGGTTTCCTTTTCAACTTATCAGACAAAGGATCCATGTCAACCACATGTAATCTGGATCCACACACACACAAGAACTCCCAGATACTTGAGTGGCCAACAACTCAATTAACAACCAAAAATACCAACATACATTAAAACTTATCCTCATATTCTAAAACCATCATCACCTGACTTGTATTGAAGTTTTAGCTGAATTGCTTGTTCCATGTTATCTTGCACCAGTAAGATAGTATCATCAACATATTATAAAATGGCCACACCTTTATCAATTGGATGGGGGATCAAACCAATGCTTGAACTAGATAATTAAGATTGTTTGATCAACTTAGCCAAACCTTCAGCAGCTACATTAAAGAGGAAGGGTGAGAAGGGATCTCCCTGTCTCACCCCTCCATGACTACCAAAGTCTTTGTCCCTGGTATTGTTGATTTTAACACAAAGAGTTCATTCGTAATGATATTTTCAACAATATTATACCACTTAGAGTTCAAATATTTTTCAAGAGATGCATTTAAGAAGATATTCCAAGTCTACTTTATCATATTATTTTCCAAAATCTATTTTTAAAACTAATCCCTGTTGCTTTTTTCCTCTGAGATCCATGCAAAATCTCATGAAGGAACGTGGAACCATCCATAATATTTTCTCCCTTTAATGAAAGATGCATGACAACTAGAAATTAACTTTCCCATATATGGTTCTACCTAATAGTGGTAACTTTAGTTCTCAAATTATACATAACTTGCAAAAGATAGATCGACCTATACTTTTTAAGAACATCATCATTAGTGGATTTCTAAAGAAGAATTATCATACCAAAATTCAACCTATATAAAGCAAATTTTTCCAAGTACAAGTACTCAAAAAGGGCCATGACGTCATGCTTAATAATTGGCTAGCAAACTTGACAAAATTCTGGAGGGATAGCATCATGCCCAAGTTTCTTGTTAGTTAACATCGTATCTAGAGCAATTTTCACCTCCTCTTTCAGAAAAGGAACATCTAGAAGAAAATTATCTTGTTCATTTAGTTTTCCATCACCAGACCAAATAGTAGCATCAAAACGCATTTTATTTCCCTCACCATGACCAAAAATTCTTTATACTATTTAGTATCGTCTTATTTAGGGAAACAATTGTATTTTCCTTTTTTCTACCATTGGTCATCATATGAAAACATGAGGTATTGTTATCACCCTAAACGACCCATTTCTCACTTGCCCTACTAGACCAAAACTTTTGTTCTTGCTCATAAATCTACATGAGTTTTAAAGTAAATCTAGTTTCTCATGACTATCTGCTCACCAGATAACATATTATATTATTTTAGTAACTCTAAAGTTTCCAATTCAGAAGTAAGTTCTCTTTTAATCTTAATAGAGTCACCTCTCAAATTAAACCCCCAACCTTATAGATTATCCTCCACATTTTTTCCACTTTATATTTTATTATGTCAATACTATCCTCATCATTAGTGTGACGATTCCAAGCTCTGTCAACCCTATCAAGGAATTCAGAATGTGAAATCCAAGTTTTCTCAAATCTAAATTATTTGGATTTATTTTGTATAATTTCACTAGTATGAATCACTATGGGATTATGATCAGTCATAACTCTATAAATTTTCCTAGCATGTGTAAAATGAAACAAATCTTCCCATCTAGAATCACCAAGATCTTATCAAGTTTCTCAAGAGTGGGAATATGTTGATTGTTTGACCAAGTATATTGTCCACCTAACAATCTAATTTTCCTAAGAGCATAAGAGTTGATAATAACATTAAAAATGCTAGAGAATTTTGTTGTACCCCCTTTCTCATTCTTTTCATTGTCAAATCTCAAAATATTGAAATCACCACCAATGAGGGTGGGAATTATTATGTTGTCATAGATATTGGCCAGACCAGTGAGAGTACTTTATTTTTCATCATCTTTGACTTCTCCATAAATCACAACAAGAAATATATCTTGCAATAATTTCCATCACAATATTTTCTTTCACAAAGTGTCTACCAGATTGGACACTAATCACATCAAATCTTGAAAATTTTAATACATAGAGTATTCCACCCGAATGCCCCCACAAAGGGAGACCAGAGCCAAGTAAAGAAATTATCAAGATCAAATTTTCATCCAATGAAAACTAGGATGTATTTGTCATCAAATCCTTTAAACAAAAAAGAAGAACCTTTCTTACCCACGCCCCTACAATTCATTAGAAGACCTATCATTTATATTTATGGTTTTTATTTCTAGTTCTAGGTACAGACAAGATATCACTCAAAGGGTGATTATTATGTGTCCGAAAAATGGATTATGTGCCACTAAGGGGCACCCCTTGAGATTGTATTTTTTAGCAGAATTTTTCCTTAATTTTTTTTGTTTTTTTATAGATTACATGAGTGAAGCCATCAACTTACAAAAAATCATGCTCCAGAAACTTATTTTTCACAGGAGAAGCAACTTCGAAACCATTTTTGGGCAGAAGAGAAATGTCATCTCTGAGCATTTGCACTTGTGTTTTCTTAGCAACTAAATTACTCTGAGCATTTTCCAAAGCTTTCATTAAATACCATGCTCCAAAGCTTTGTCTAATATAGTATCATCACAAAGAACAAAAAAAGAATTTGCAGATTGAAGATTTATTACCTGCAGTATCTCTTGCAGCAATAAGGTTAATGGCCCTTTCCAGTATAGGCATACTTGAAACACCAGCCTCATGGATTCTTAGAGTTCATGCTTCAAGAACAGGCATATCATGACTAGGAGAGATTTTATAAATATGCACTTCAAAGGAGTGCATAATTAAAATCTGTAAACTTTTAATCATCCACGTCATCATCAGAAACTACATGATTGAGTGAGACCTAAACTTCGATTCCATAGAAGTATACTGAGGATATTACACCTCCGGTTCCACATTTTCTCAAGGTAACATGCTTAGGTGTTGTCTCCATTCAAAAATCTTGTCACTATTTGACTCCAACAATTGGTTCAAGAACTGCACATATGAGATTTCAGTGGTCTTTGATCTATCACTGTCAATGTTTTTACCAACATTAATAGTGGGTTTCTTGATGAACTCGAAGTAGTTGGCATACAAACATAGTAAGAAAATGTGTTCTAGCAATTGTTGCAAACTTGAGAGATGTATGTTCTTAGAAAATGTTCTCTGGTAGTTGCTGTGGAAGTTGAGTTGTGCTTCAAGTTTAGTGATGATGCGGCTGTGATGTATCTTCCTAATTTCCCGGCAATGGTGCCAAAAAATGTTCTTGATGAAAACAACTCTATGTGTACCAACTCGTTGATACTTCAAGTGCAGAGTGTTGTAGCAATCGTCTTTTTCCCCGATGGTGACTCGGGGGTTTATACCGAATTCTCGGAGAATTGAGGCAAACTCTTCTTTTGTCCTCTTCTAGCAACTTGAAAAACTAAGTTTTTTCCTTATGTCTCCAACTCTACTGTGTGGTTGTCAAGCACAATGTTTCATATTGGTAAAACTAAAATAAAACTATAAAATAAATAAATAGTAAAATAATCTATAACTATATAAAGAAGTAAAAACAATAAAGTGAAGTTATAATTTTGAGTTTTTGTTTGTGTTTCCAGAAAGTAAAAGTATTTTTTTATTTTTGTATTTTCGAATTTAATTATTGAAAAAAATATAATGGACAGTAAAAACAAGTAAAAGTGGTTTCTTATAATAAAAAGTAGACCGGGATTCATGTGTTCACTTGTTTACCCTCTCATAAAGTGTGGTGGACATAAAACTGCTCACATATCATATAATATTACTTGGAACTTTATTATGTATTTGATTAGCATTCATATGGGCATCACATCCTGATATAAACATGATGCAACACATTTTACTTATGTTGGGGTTCGTAGCATGGAAAACAAAAATTTTCTATCGCATGAACACACACAAGCCAAGATCTATCTACTAGATTGCAGCAACGAGTCGATAGAGTACTAACCCTTGAAGATCCAAAGCGGTTAACGAGAGCAGCGTGGATGATGTAGTCGTACATTTCCGATCTCAAGATCGCGTAGATGATCCTTCCGGCAGCGCTTCCGCAGTCGGTCACATGTTCGGTACTCGATGAAGACCTTCCTCTCCCTTGTTCCAGCAGGCAGCGGAGGTTGTAGCACTCTCCTCGCTATTCCGGCATCACGACGGCGTGGTACCGGAAGTAGAGGGGAGATCTTGCAGGGCTTTGCCTTAAGCCAGAGCGAGTATGGTGGAGTATGAGAGAGGCCTTGGTGATCTACGGTTTAGAGGGCACCAAGGGGAGGCTCATCGGACTGGGGTTTGGGAAACCCTAACTACGAGTTAGAGGAGGCCCTAGGCGGCTTGGAGGTGGCAACTTAGAGGCTAGGGTTTAGGTGTGTGGTGAGGCGCCTACCCTTCTTTATAGGTGGGAGGGAGGCGGCTAGGAGGAGGGAGTCCTCCTCCAACTCCTCCTCCTTGGACGGCGGGTGGAGGGAGTGGGACTTCCTCCCCAAGTAGGTTTCCTTCTCTCCCTCCACCAAGCAAACTTGCCGTTTGACTTTTCAAATTGGAGTTTGACTTTCAAACTAGGATTTGATTTCTCCCTTTATTTTGCCCAGCCAAGTGACCTAGTACAATATGCAACCATTCCACATTGTCATGACACATTCATGTACCCTTCCCCTCCGGAGTTCCGGACCTTCCAGACCCTTCTAGAACATTCCTGGTGAAAACACCGAAATCATTTCCGAACTCCGAAACAGGACTTTCCTTATATGAATCTTATTCTCCGGACCATTCCGGATCTCCTTGTGATATCTCGGATCCCATCCGAGACTCCGAACAACATTCGGTCTCTTACTCATCATTCCATAACTACTCAACAACATCGAATCCTTAAGTGTGTCTCCCTACGGTTCATGAATTATGCGGACATGACCGAGACACTTCTCCGATCAATAACCAATAGAGGAATCTGGAAATTCATATGGCTCCCATATTTCTCGATTACTTTGCGATCGAATGAACCACTTACATACGATACCAATTTCCCTTTGTCTCACGATAGTTTACTTATCCGAGGTTTTGATCGTCGGTATCTCTGCATACCTAGTTCAACCTCGTTACCGATAAGTACTATTTTCTCGTTCCCGTGATATGTGATCCCTTGTGAACCAGTCACATGCTTGCAAGCTAATTGGATGACATTCCACCGAGAGGGCCCAGAGTATATCTATCCGTCATATGGATGGACAAATCCCACTCTTGATCCATGTGCCTCAACACATACTTTCCGAACACTCAATGCCACCTTTATAGCCACCCAGTTACGGTGTGGTGTTTGATGTCATCAAAGCATCCTTTTGGTGATGGTGATTAGCATGATCTCATGGTCGAAGGAATTAGGTTACTATGTATCAGAAAGCATATAGCAAATGAACTATATTAAATGACTTGATCTTTATGCTACGCTTATCTATAGGAGTATGTCCATCACATCATTCTACTAATGATATGACCTTGTTGTTAATAACATCTCTATGTTCATGATCAGGAAACCATGATCATATATTAACCAACAAGCTAGTTTAACAAGAGGCTTTACGAGGGACTCTTTTATGTTTACAAATCACACAAGTATTAATGTTTTCGGTTAATACAATTATAGCATGGTATGTAAACATTTATCATAAGCATGAAGATATGATAATAACCACTTTATTATTGCCTCTTGGGCATATCTCCAACAGTCTCCCACTTGCACTAGAGTCAATAATCTAGTTTCAAACCTTTGTGTATTCAACACCTATGTCTTTCCGGTGTTGCATGTACACGATTGCTAGTGGTCAACTAATCTCCGGATCTGACACTTCCAGGTGCGTGTGTAATTGCATGTCTTTGCGTCTCTACGCATCACTCATTCTATAATGAGATGGCTTTGTATAAATTTGGTCCTTTGGTGAGACCTTTAGTTCTTTGGGGTTAAAACATGTTGATAATATTGTCGTACAATATATCTTCATAGTATTATCCCGCTGTGAACTACACCTAGTTTGATAACAAACTACTTGACACAAATGCCCTCTTTAGCTGCTATAATAGCAGTCATATACTTAGCCTTTTGTTGTAGTATCTGTCACAATGTTTTAACTTTGGAACTCATCCAAATCCATTATGGAACTTACTTTCCATTATATTGTGCCACCCTTATTTGAGATAAACTTAATTTGTACTTTGTGACAAAACTAGTATCAATGTAGTACTTTTACAATGAACTAACCATCTATTTGCCACTTCTACAAAATAATATACTCTTAGTTCTTCCAAAAGATCATAAGAATATCCTTACTATCGTCCAATGATCATCTTATGAATCATTCTGGTATATGCTCATAACATTTAGAGCATAGGACATATCTGGATTTGTACATATCACAGTATGATTGATATAAATACTCTTTGTGATTTCATACATCAAGTATCAATCTATACTTGAATCTTTGTTTCACTTACCAAGTGTCAATACACTTGAATATATCATCAATATTGAACTCATTCAATCCTTTCTGTGCGACAAGAACCTTTCTTGTAGTTTCTACATTGAACTCATTCAATATATCATCTATGTACTTTCGGCACAACCATATTAGCGTCTATTGATGCCAAATATTTGGGTTTTGCCTAAGTCTTTCATCGGGATGAAATTCTTAATATGTGTTAATAAAAGATACATCATTTTCAATCAACAATATGTCTTCCACATAATGTATTAGAAACATGTCTTAGCGCTCCCACTTAATTTCTTGCAAATGCAAGCATCTGCATCGTCTCCGGCGAATTTAAACTCCTTTAACAGTTTCATCATAGTGAAGATTCCAACTCCGCAATGCTTACTTCAACCATTGAAGTTTGCATATGCTTTTAGCATCCTTTGAATTAACAAAACCCTTTGGACCGTGTTATGTACACGTCCTAGGTAACAATTCTATTAGAAGAACCTGTTTTGTTTATTCAACTACCACATAACAAAATTATATGTAGTGGTTGCTATATTAATCCGTCTAGACTAAAGATCGCTATGAAAGATCAAATCTTGTCATATACAACCTTTGAATATTGTTGTGAACTCTTTCCCAACATGTCGACTATTTCATAGATGTGAAACATCCATGTCTATTTCTTTATAGATCCAAACACGACTATAAGGTCTTACACCTTTATCGAGGGTCCTTCAAGTTCAAAGCTTGATTTCTCGTGTATGGAACTATCACGGATTTATGGCTACAAGCCATTTGACGGAGTCAGGGCCCATCATCGCTTCTTTGTATGTAGTTCGTTCATTATTTTTCAAATAATGATTCAACCCTCAAATCTTGGTATTTGATTGTTTACTCGACCTACTTGGTTCAATAGAAACTTTGACCTCTGTAACCACAACCTTTGAGGCACGTGAGCCATGAGCATTGTTGCTGCCTCCGGAACACTTTTCGGTGCTGCGCAACTTTGCACACATAGCTAAGGTTCTTTCAACCTTATCAAAGTTCTATTGTCCTCCCACTTATCTTTTCACGTAAAATTCCTTCTCAAAGAAACTTGACGTTCTAAGCGACAAACACTTTTGTCTCTGATGTTATGGAGGAACAGTTATTCGAAATAACATACAAAGATAGGTTCATCCGAATTTGGTTACAAACATCTTTCTTATGCATAGCATACCAATGTTTAAGAAAGGACAACTTGAGTTTTATCCCAAACCATAACTTTATATGGTATCATTTCAATGGATTATGATGGAGCTCTTTTCAGTGGAAAAACAGTAGTCTCTAAAGCTTTTAATCTTTAAAATATAATGGCAGTTTTATGAATTACACCTTTGATCTTACCATGTCAAACAAGGTTTAATTACATACCTCGAACGCTCCATACTCTTATGGTGTTTCAGGAAATGCAAATCCACGGAACGATTCCTTAAATCTTAGGTATTATGCTAAACTTGTAACTCAAATATCTTCCTTTATGATCTTATCATAAACTATTTATATTCTTGTTACAATGATTTTGCACTTCATCTTGAAAGTCTTTGAACTTTTCAAATGTTTCATACTTCATCCTTATTAAGTAAATATTCATATATTCACTCAAATTTTCGGAGAAAGCATATGAAGTTTAAATCCATCGCTCTTGACTACACATAATGGACTTCATACAACAATATGTACAAGTTCCAACAAGCTAGTCATTCGTTCCCTTTTGGCCTATGAGCGAAGTTTTAATTATCTCTAGGAAAGTTTCACAAGCGTCATTTGATTAAAAAATCAAAAGACTCCAAAATTCCATCCACATGGAGTTTCTTCATGTTTTATTTCCAACATAATTTAAACGGCGATGTCACTTCCTAAGTGATCTTTCAATCAATTTGTCTTTTGACATTTTTAGCACTAGTTTTATGGATGTGATTTCTCCAACGAGATTTGTAAATCATCCATCTTATATGGATTATGGCAATCATTTGAACAACCCTTTTGTTCTCATAACACCTGATAAAACAAATCTTGAAGGCAAGCTTTGATGTTTAACGAGCAACACAATAACACTTTATTTGTTCTCAATGAACATCATCACATATTCTTTTGCTAGTTACTTAGGCCATTGTAGTTCATGAATTCTGTTGTTTCGTATGACGATTCATACCAACAAATTTAGTATTCAATACTTAAGAACCACATTATTTAACAAGCAAAGAATACAGCCATAACTCGTATATCCTCTATACGAGTTAGGTGTGGTTCCAAGTGCGCTGGACCCAATGTCTATCTAATGTGATAACATGGGCGCCATAGCCAATGCGCAAGAACCAAGGTCACACAAGAAGCTGAAGCACATCAAGCTACGTTTTCACGCTATTCGAGAACATGTCCAAGATGGGGATATAAACATTTGCAAAGTACACACAGATCTGAATGTGGCGGATCCATTGACTAAACCTCTCCCGAGGGCAAAACATGACCAACACCAAACTGCCATGGGTGTTCGGTATATTACCATGTAATCTAGATTAGATGACTCTAGTGCAAGTGGGAGACTGTTGGAGATATGCCCTAGAGGCAATAATAAATGTAGTTATTATTATATCTTTGTGTTTATGATAAATGTTTACATTCATGCTATAATAGTATTAACAAGGAAACATTAATACTTGTGTGATTTGTAAACTTAAATTGAAGTCCCTAGTAAAGCCTCTTCATAATACTAGCTTGTTGGTTAATAAATGATTTTGGTTTCTCTATCATGAACATTGAGATGTTATTAACAATAAGATCATATCGTTAGGAGAATAATATGGTGGACATACTCCTATAGATAAGCGTAGCATAAAGATCAAGTCATTTTAATAGTTCAATTGCTATATGCTTTCTGATACATAGTAACCTAATTCCTTCGACCATGAGATCATGCATATCACCTTCACCGGAAGGATGCTTTGATGACATAAAACACCACACCGTAACTGGGTGGCTATAAAGGTGGCATTGAGTGTTCGGAGAGTATTGGTTGAGACACATGGATCAAGAGTGGGATTTGTCCATCCATATGACGGATAGATATACTCTGGGCCCTCTCGGTGGAATGTCATCCAATTAGCTTGCAAGCATGTGACTGGCTCACAAGGGATCACATATCACGGAGCGAGAAAGAGTACTTATCGAACGAGGTTGAACTAGGTATGCGAGATCACGATCATAACCTCGGATAAGTAAACTATCGTGAAACAAAGGGAAATTGGTATCGTATGTAAGTGGTTCATTCGATCGCAAAGTAATCGTAGAAATATGTGGGAGCCATATGAATTTCTCTATTGGTTATTGTTCGGAGAAGTGTCTCGATCATGTCCGCATAATTCACGAACCGTAGGGAGACACACTTAAGGATTCGACGTTGTTTGAGTAGTTATGGAATGATGATTAAGAGACCGAATGTTGTTCAGAGTCTCGGATGGGATCCGGGATATCACGAGGAGATCCGGAATGGTCCGGAGAATAATATTCATATAAGGAAAGTCCTGTTTCGGGGTTGGAGAATGGTTCCGGTGTTTTCATAGGGAATGTTCTAGAAGGTTCCGGAATGTCCGGCACCCCGGAGGGGAAGGGTACATGAATGTGTCATAACAAGTTGGAATGATTGCATCATGTACTAGGTGTCATCGCTGAACAAAATAAAGGGTTTAATCAAATCCTAGTTTGAAAAGTCAAACGCCAATTTGAAAAGTCAAACGGCTATTTTGGAAGGTGGAGGAAGTAGTAAACCTACTTGGGAGGAGTTCCTCCTCCCACCGCCCACTTGGGAAACCGAGTTGGGAGGGACTCCCCTTCTGGCGCCCTCCACCTATATAAGGAGGCGGCTGCCCTCAGCACACAACACCTCCACCTCTAAACCCTAACCCTAGCCGCCCGCCACCATAGCCGCCCGCCTAGGGCAACTGCCGCCCGCCTAGGTCAACCCTAGCCGCCTTGCCCCTCCTTGGTGTGTCTAAACCCTAGATCACCGAGGCTCTCTCATAGTCCACCATACTGCTCGGCTTAAGGCGAAGCCTGCGAGATCTCCTCTACTTTCGGTACCACGTCGTCTTGGGAATCGCGAGGAGAGTGCTACAACCTCCATTTTCTTGGAACAAGGAGAGGAAGGTCTTCGTCAATCGAGCGTGTGACCGATTGCGGGCGCTAACGGAGCTTGGCGGGAAGGATCGTCTACGATCTTGAGATCGGGAAGAATCGACTACATCACCCACGAGAATCCGCTCTCGTTAAACACTTTGGAATCTTCGAGGGTGAGTTATTCCATCGACTCGTTGCTACAATCTAGTAGATAGATCTTGGCTTGTTTGTTTGTATGCGGTAGGAATTTTTTGTTTTCCATGCTACGAAACCCTACAGTGGTATCAGAGCCAGGTTTATATATAGATCTGTTGCACGAGTAGAACACAATGGTCATTGTGGGCGTTGATGCTTTTTGTTGTCGATTGCTTCTTGTGTACTTTGCATCTTGCGGTATGGTGGGATGAAGAGGCCCGGGCTAACCTTACATGACATCGTTCATGAGACTTGCTCCATGCTTGACATGCAACTTGTATTGCATAAGTGGCTTTGCGGGTGCCTGTTTCTCCCAACATAGTTAAGATTCAATTTACAACGGGTAATTGGAAATACTAGTATCAATGTTGTGGTTCTTGTTCGTAAGTTAGAATGACACTTATTGAAAGCCCCAAACCACGTAAAACATGCAAAGAAAGTAGAGGCGTCTAACTTTGTTTTGCAGGGGTGTGCTGTGATGTGATATGGCCATGATTGTGATTATATTTGATGTATGTAATGTTCCTTATTGTAAGTTGGCAACCGGCAGGATCCATATGGTTGTCTCTATATTCTGTTAAGACCCGCGTGTCTATTCAAAGTAGTTGTAATAGTTGAAGCTGGTGGACGACAACCATGGAGCAGCGTCATGGACCTTGATGCAATGCCGGTGATTATGGAGATCATGTTTGTGCTTGAAGATGGAGATCGGAAGCACAAAGAAGAAAGGCCATATCATATCACATATTATGAATTGCATGTGATGTTAATCCTTTATGCATCTTGTATTGCTTAGTTAACGATGGTAGCATTATAAGATGATCCCTCATGCACTTGAATTTCAAGTTCTAAAGTGTTCATCCTTAGTAAGCACCGTTGCTAAAGCTTGTTGTTCCGAAGCACCACATGATGATCGGGTGTGTTAGATTCCGCAAGTGTATACAATGTGAGCAAGCCAGATTTGCTCATGCGGAAGCTAAGGTTTGATCTTGACGAGCCTAGCATGTATAGACATGGTCTCGGAACACGGATCACCGAAAGGTAAAACATGAATCATATAGTAGATATGATGAACATGTCGATTGTTCGCCATTGAAACTACATCAACTCTCGTGATGATCGGTGTTGATGTGGTGGATTTGGTTCGTGTGATCACTAAAACAATGTGAGGGATATTTTTTTGAGTGGGAGTTCACCTAGATTAATTTAACTATTAATTAGAACTCAATTTGTCATAAACTTAGTCTAAACTATTGCAAATATGTTGTAGATCAATGGAGGCCCCTACCATCAATTTTAATGCGTTCCTAGAGAAAGAAAAGTTGAAAAACAATGGAAGCAACTTGGATTGGTTCCGCAATTTGAGGATTGTCCTCACGGTGGTAATTTGACCTATGTCTTTGGATGCACCACTGGTGACCCACTGCATTTCTGACTACCGATGAAGTAAAGAATGTTTACCTCTCGGAAGACTCAAGACTCTACAATTCATTGGTGCTATCTTGTATGGTTTAGAATCGGAGCTTCAGAAAAGTTTTGAGAATTCAGACCCACATGATATTGTCCGTGATCTCAAATTGATCTTTGAGACTCATGCGGCAATTGAGAGCTATGAGGCTTCTGAAAAGTTCTTTAACTGCAAGATGGAAGAGGGCAACTCCATCAGTGAGCATGTGCTTAAGATGTCTGGGCACGCAAACAAACTTCAAAGCTTGGGTATAGTGATTCCTAAGGCTTTGGGGATTTACCGTGTCCTCCAATCACTACCACCAAGTTACAAGAACTTTGTGATGAACTACAATATGCAAAACATGAACAAGCAGTTGCCAGAACTCTTTGCCATGTTAAAATCTGCAGAAGTTGAGATCAAGAAAGAGCACCAAGTGTTGATGGTCAATAAGACCACCAAATTCTAGAAAGGCAAGTCTAAGCAAAAGGGACACTTCAAGAAGGGTGGTAAGAAAGTTACCATAGCGAAAGAAGACCAAGGCTGGACCTAAGCCTGATACTGAGTGCTTTTACTGCAAGGGAGAAGGTCACTGGAAGTGGAATTGCCCAAAGTACTTGGCGGATTTGAAGAACGACAACATCAAGAAGAAAGGTATATCCGATATACATGTTATTGATGTGTATCTCAATAGTACTCGTAGTAGTGCCTGGTTATTTGATATTGGTTCGGTTGCTCATATTTGTAACTCGAAACAGGTGCTGCAGAATAAACGGAAGCTAGCGAAGAACGAGGTGACGATACGCGTGGGAAACATATCAAAGGTTGATGTGATCGCGGTCGGCACGCTACCCCTTCATCTACCATCGGGATTAGTTTTATACTTAAATAATTGTTATTTGGTGCCTGCGTTAAGCATGAACATTATATCAGGATCTTGTTTATTGCGAGACGGTTACTTGTTTAAGTCCGAGAATAATGGTTATTCGATTTATATGAGTAATATGTTTTATGCACATGCACCTTTGATAGATGGTCTATTCTTGTTGAATCTCGATAGTGGAAATACACATATTAATAACATTGAGGCTAAACGTTTGAAATCGAGCGATAAATCGACCTATATGTGGCACTGTCGTCTTGGTCACATTGGAGTGAAGCGTATGAAGAAACTCCATTCCGATGGACTTCTTGAATCACTTGATTTGGAATCACTTGAAACATGCGAAGCATGTCGATGGGTAAAATGACTAAGACTCCATTTTACGGTATGATGGGCGAGCTACGGACTTATTGGAAATCATACATACCGATGTGTGGTCCAATGAGTGTAGCATCATGTGGTTATCGCTATGTTCTTACCTTCACGGATGACTTGAGTAGATATGGGTATATCTATTTCATGAAACATAAGTCCGAAACTTTCGAAGTTTAAGGAATTTCAAAGTGAGGTTGAGAATCAACGTAACAAGATTAAATTTCTACGTTACGATCGTGAGGTGAATATCTAAGTTACGAGTTTGGCGAGCATTTGAAGAAATGGAATACTTTCACAATTGACACCGGGAACACCACGGTAATGGTGTGTCCGAGCGTCGTGTCGAACTCTCTTAGATATGGTTAGTTCTATGATGTCACTTACTGATTTACCTCTATCATTTTGGGGTTATGCATTAGAAACAGCCGCATTCACTTTAAATAGGGCACCATCTAAATCCGTTAAACGACATCGTATGAATTATGGTTTGGGAAGAAACCTAAATTGTCGTTCCTTAAAGTTTGGGGTTGAAGCCTATGTAAAGAAGTTACTGGGACAAGCTTGAACCCAAAGCGAAAAATGCGTCTTCATAGGATACAGAAGGAAACTATTGGGTATACCTTCTATCATAGATCCGAAGGCAAAATCTTCGTTGCAAGAATGGATCCTTTCTAGAGTAGGAATTTCTCTCGAAAGAAGTGGTGGAAGGAAAGTAGAACTCAACGAGGTTGTCGAACCTTCTCTCGAACTTGCGAGTAGCGCAAAGCCGGAAGAAGTTCTGTGGTGCTGCACCAATAAGAGAGGAAGCTAATGATGATGATCATGAAACTTGGTTGTAGTTGCTCTGAGCCTCGCAGTCAACGAGAACTCGTACCACTCTGATTGGTATGATCCCATTATGAGTGTCATGTTGGTGGACAACACCGATGACCTGCGACATATGAGGAAGCGATGATGAGCCAGATTCCAATAAATGGCAAGAAGCCATGAAATCGAGATTGGATCCATGTACGAAAACCAAGTATAGACTTTGGTGGACTTCTGGGATAGCGGAAGGCTGTCGAGAACAAATGGATTTTCAAGAAGAAAGCAGATCTTGATGGTAATGTTCATCTATAAAACTCGACTTGTCGCAAAAGGGTTTCTACAAATTCAAGGAGTTGACTATGATGAGACTTTCTCACCAGTAGCGAAGCTAAAGTCTGTGAGGATTATGTTAGCAATCGCTGCATATTATGATTATGACATATGGCAGATGGATGTCAAAACAGCATTCCTCAATGGAGACATTGATGAAGAGTTGTATATGATGCAACCCAAAGGTTTTGTCGATCCTAAAGATGCTAACAAGGTATGCAAACTTAAACGGTCCATCTATGGATTGAAGCAAGCATCCCGAAGTTGGAATCAACGTTTTGATAAGGTAATCAAAAGTTTTGGTTTTATACAAACTTCTGGATAAGCTTGTATTTACAAGAAAGTGAGTGGGAGCTCTGTAGCATTCTTAATACTATATGTAGATGACATATTGTTGATTGGGAATGATGTAGACCTTCTTAATAGTGTCAAGGAATATTTGAATAATAGTTTTTCAATGAAGGATCTTGGCAAAGCAGCTTACATATTAGGCATAAAGATTTATAGAGATAGATCGAGACGCCTAATATCATTGTCACAAAGTACATATTTGGACAAAGTTCTAAAGAGGTTTGGAATGGAAGATAGCAAGAAAGGGTTCTTGCCCATGTTGCTCAATCGACCTTGAGTAAAACTCAAAGTCCGACAAGCAGTAGAAGATAGAAAGGATGAGTAAGACTCCTATGCCTCGACCATAGGATCTCTAATGTATGCCATGCTATGTACTAGACCCGACATTGCATATCTTTGTTAGTTTGACTAGCGAGATATCAAAGTGATCGAGTGGATCATTGGACAATGATCAAAACATCCTTAAGTACTTGAGAAGAACTAAGGATATGGTTCTTTCTTATGGAGGTGATGAACACTCGTTGTTAATGGTTACACCGATGCTAGTTGGAACACCGATCCGGATGACTCTAAATCACCGATCTGGATCGTATTTACTTTGAATGGTGCGGCGATTAGCGGAGGAGTGCAAAGCAAAGCGTTGTGGCGAGATCTTCAACTGAATCGGAATACATGGCTGCTTGGAGGATTCACAAGCGATATGGATGAAAGAGTTCATTACGAGCTGGGTGTGGTTCCAAGTCTGGACACAATGTCTATCTCTGTGATAACATGGGCCATAGCCAATGCGCAAGAACCAAGGTCACACAAGAAGTGAAGCACATCAAGCTACGTTTTCACGCTATTCGAGAACATGTCCAAGATGGGGACATAAAGATTTGCAAAGTACACATAGATCCGAATGTGGCGGATCCATTGACTAAACCTCTCCAGGGCAAACATGACCAACCAAACTTCCATGGGTGTTGGTATATTACCATGTAATCTTGATTAGATGACTCTAGTGCAAGTGGGAGGCTGGAGATATGCCCTAGAGGCAATAATAAATGTAGTTATTAGTATATATTTGTGTTTATGAGAAATGTTTACATTCATGCTATAATAGTATTAACAAGGAAACATTGATACTTGTGTGATTTGTAAACTTGAATTGAAGTCCCTAGTAAAGCCTCTTCATAATACTAGCTTGTAGGTTAATAAATGATTGTGGTTTCCCTATCATGAACATTGAGATGTTATTAACAACAAGATCATATCGTTAGGAGAATGATATGGTGGACATACTCCTATAGATAAGCGTAGCATAAAGATCAAGTCATTTTAATAGTTCAATTGCTATATGCTTTCTGATACATAGTAACCTAATTCCTTCGACCATGAGATCATGCATATCACCTTCACCGGAAGGATGCTTTGATGACATCAAACACCGAACCCTATTTGGGTGGCTATAAAGGTGGCATTGAGTGTTGGAGAGTATTGGTTGAGACACATGGATCAAGAGTGGTTTGTCCATCCATATGGCGGATAGATATACTCTGGGCCCTCTCGGTGGAATGTCATCCAATTAGCTTGCAAGCATGTGGTGGCTCAAGGGATCACATATCAGGAGCGAGAAAAGTACTTATCGATGTGAGGTTGAACTAGGTATGCAGAGATCAAGCGATAATAACCTCGGATAAGTAAACTATCGTGAGACAAAGGAAATTGGTATCGTATGTAAGTGGTTCATTTGATCTAAAGTAATCGTAAAAATATGTGGGAGTCATATGAATTTCAGTTCCTCTATTGGTTATTGTTAGAAGTGTCTCGATCATGTCGCATAATTCACGAACCGTAGGGAGACACATAAGGATTCGACGTTGTTTGAGTAGTTATGGAATGATGAGTAAGAGACCGAATGTTGTTCGAGTCTCGGATGGGATCCGGGATATCACGAGGAGATCCGGAATGGTCAGGAGAATAAGATTCATATAAGAAAAGTCCTGTTTGGGGGTTGGAGAATGGTTAGGTGTTTTCATGGAATGTTCTAGAAGGTTCCGGAATGTCCGGCACTCCGGAGGGGAAGGGTACATGAATGTGTCATAACAAGTTGGAATGATTGCATCATGTACTAGGTGTCATCGCTGAACAAAATAAAGGGTTTAATCAAATCCTAGTTTAAAAAGTCAAACGCCAATTTGAAAAGTCAAACGGCTATTTTGGAAGGTGGAGGGGAAGTAGGAAACCTACTTGGGGAGGAGTTCCTCCCCTCCACCGCCGGCCCACTTGGGAAACCGAGTTGGGGAGGGACTCCCCTTCCCTGGCGTAGGGCTGCCCCTCCTAGCACACAACACCTCCACCTCTAAACCCTAACCCTAGCCGTCGCCGCCCGCCATAGCCGCCGCCTAGGGCAACTCGCCGCCGCCTAGGTCAACCCTAGCCGCCGGCCTTGCCCCCTCCTTGGTGTTTCTAAACCCTAGATCACCGAGGGCTCTCTCATAGTCCACCATACTCGCTCCGGCTTAAGGCGAAGCCCTGCAAGATCTCCCCTCTACTTCCGGTACCACGCCATTGTCTTTGGAATCGAGAGAGTGCTACAACCTCCACTGCTAGAACAAGGAGAGGAAGGTCTTTGTCAGTCCGACGTGTGACCGACATGAAGCTGTTGGAACCTGTAGGAAGGATCGTCTACGATCTTGAGATCGGAAAATGCGACTACATCACCCACGAATCCGCTCTCGTTAAACACTTTGGAATCTTCGAGGGTGAGTTATTCCATCGACTCGTTGATACAATCTAGTAGATAGATCTTGGCTTGTTTGTTTGTAAGCGGTAGAAATTTTTTGTTTTCCATGCTACGAAACCCTACATAAGGAACATTGCATACATCATATATAATCACAATCATGGCCATATCACATCACAACACACCCCTGCAAAACAAAGTTAGACGCCTCTAATTTTCTTTGCATGTTTTACGTGGTTCGGGGCTTTCAATAAGTGTAGTTTTAACTTATGAACATGAACCACAACGTTGATACTAGTATTGTCAATCACCCGTTGTAAATTTAATCTTAACTATGTTGGGAGAAACAGGCACCCGCAAAGCCACTTATGCAATACAAGTTGCATGTCAAGCGTGGAGCAAGTCTCATGAACGATGTCATGTAAGGTTAGCCCGGGCCGCTTCATCCCACCATCCCGCAAGATGCAAAGTACACAAGAAGCAATCAATAACAAAAGCATCAACTCCCACAATGACCATTGTGTTCTACCCGTGCAACAGATCTACATATAGACACGACTCTGATACCACTGTTGGGGTTCGTAGCACGGAAAACAAAAATTTTCTATCGCATGAACACACACAAGCCAAGATATATCTACTAGATTGTAGCAACGAGTCGATAGAGTACTAACCGTCGAAGATCCAAAGCGGTTAGCGAGAGCAGATTCTCGTGGATGATGTAGTCGTACACTTTCAATCTCAAGATCGTGACGATCCTTCCGTATGCTAAAGCGGCTGCAATCGGTCACACGTTGATTTTCGATGAAGACCTTCCTCTCCCTTTTTCCAAAGAAATGGAGGTTATAGCACTCTCCTCGCGATTCGGTATGCACGGCGTGGTACCGAAGTAGAGGAGATCTCGCAGGCTTAAGCGGGGAGTATGGTGGAGTATGAGAGAGGCCTTGTCGATCTACGGTTTAGAGGGCACCAAGGGGAGGGCTTGGTAGGAGGCTAGGGTTTGGGGAAACCCTAACTCGCCGAGTTAGAGGAGGCCCTAGGCGGCGGCTTGAGGTGGCCGACGACTTAGAGGCTAGGGTTTAGGTGTGTGAGGGTAGGGGGCGCCCTACCCCTTCTTTTAGAGGTGGGAGGGAGGCGGCTAGGAGGAGGGAGTCCTCCTCCAACTCATCCTCCTTGGCCGGTGGGTGGAGGGAGTGGGACTTCCTCCCCAAGTAGGTTTCGTACTCTCCCTCCACCAAGCAAACTTGCCGTTTGACTTTTCAAATTGGAGTTTAACTTTCAAACTAGGATTTGATTTCTCCCTTTATTTTGCCCAGCCAAGTGACCTAGTACATGATGCAACCATTCCACATTGTCATGACACATTCATGTACCCTTCCCCTCTAGAGTGCCGGACCTTCCAGACCCTTCTAGAACATTCCTGGTGAAAACACCGGAATCATTTCCGAACTCCGAAACAGGACTTTCCTTATATGAATCCTATTCTCCGGACCATTCCGGATTTCCTCGTGATATCCCAGATCCCATCCAAGACTCTGAACAACATTCGGTATCTTACTCATCATTCCATAACTACTCAACAACATCGAATCCTTAAGTGTGTCTCCCTACGGTTCGTGAATTATGCGGACATGACCGAGACACTTCTCCGATCAATAACCAATAGAGGAATCTGGAAATTCATATGGCTCCCACATATTTCAATGATTACTTTGCGATCGAATGAACCACTTACATACGATACCAATTTCCCTTTGTCTCACGATAGTTTACTTATCCGAGGTTTTGATCGTCGGTATCTCTGCATACCTAGTTCAACCTCGTTACCGATAAGTACTCTTTTCTCGTTCCCGTGATATGTGATCCCTTGTGAAACAGTCACATGCTTGCAAGCTAATTGGATGGCATTCCACCGAGAGGGCCCAGAGTATATCTATCCGTCATATGGATGTACAAATCCCACTCTTGATCCATGTGCCTCAACACATACTTTCCGAACACTCAATGCCACCTTTATAGCCACCCAGTTACGGTGTGGTGTTTGATGTCATCAAAGCATCCTTTCGGTGATGGTGATTAGCATGATCTCATGGTCGAAGGAATTAGGTTACTATGTATCAGAAAGCATATATCAAATGAACTATATTAAATGACTTGATCTTTATGCTACGCTTATCTATAGGAGTATGTCCATCACATCATTCTCCTAATGATATGACCCTGTTGTTAATAACATCTCTATGTTCATGATCAGGAAACCATGATCATATATTAACCAACAAGCTAGTTTAACAAGTGGCTTTACTAGGGACTCTTTTATGTTTACAAATCACATAAGTATTAATGTTTCCGGTTAATACAATTATAGCATGGTATGTAAACATTTATCATAAGCATGAAGATATGATAATAACCACTTTATTATTGCCTCTTGGGCATATCTCTAACAACTTATACTTCTCTTGAAGGTAAAAATCCATTCTATCTAGAAGTAAGAATAAAAATAGTATAGTATTAAGTATTTTCACATGATGTCTGAATAACAAATGTGCTACCTTGATCAAACAAGATGATATTTGCTGTCACATGACGATCATAACATATGTATTCACTTTGTCCCTACCGAGATAACAAAAGAGAGGTAAAAACCATAGTGGATCTCAAATTTTCTGTCACTATCTAATCATCACCACCATGTTAGTCCAACTAATACACATGTTCCCTCACACGTGCTCTTGCATACAAGTATGATAAAAACAAGAACAAGGTACATAATATGCATCTACCAATACATCTTAGACATGATAGGATTCCAATCTCAAATATCATCTCATAAAACAAATATCTACCATATAGAAATTACATACATGACCATAATGATGTTGAGTAACTAATATGGTACTAACCAATGATAGCATGAGAGAGATCAATCTACCGCCATAAAACCATAGTCTAGAGGTGTACTACTCAATCTTCATTATGGATACGGTGTTGATGATGTTGAAGAGGATGGAGATCCAACCGAGGATGGCTCTGGTGGCTTTTTTCTATCCAATTAATTTGCACTATTTCTAGATCTGTTTTGGTGTTCCTTTATTTTCTCTGCCTCCTCTCTGAGATCGCGTCAGGGGACCGTTTTATAAGCGTTTTTAGGTCAAGACTTCGAGTTAGAGTTGAAGATGGATGGTGGTGGATCCTCGAGTTAGATTTTGGGAGGGTTTTACTAGGAGGATTGGAATGGAAGTGGATGATGACAAAGCGAACCCTATTAAAAAGGACCTGCGGTGACAGTTCCCCTCCATCATTGATGGGTGGGACTGACAGAAGCATTGAGAGGACACGTTTGGACGTGGCGGCTGTCTGTTCCACTGCATTCCACGCCCAATTTTGGGTCGGGATTGCACCAAAACAGACATGTCTGGTGCGCTCCTCCCATTTGCATGTGTCTATTGGGACGTTCCCTCCGTCCGGTCGGACCGATATGGAAGCGGGCGGTTCGTACCACCGTTGGATATGCCCTTATGACTTGGGACAACGTATTGATCACGACTTGAAAATACTTTATCAACCAGAGCGTCCACACTTAAACCATACACACACAAACATCAAAGGGGCTCCCAGGGTGAAGAAGCAAGGGGCAAATATCTAGCGAGAGAGTTGTAGTTTACCGGCTGGAGCGGTCTGGATGACGAGCCATGAGCACTCTAAGCCTCGCCGCCTCTAGGATCGCATATCATCATGTCTCCATCTTCCTATTTGTATCTCTATCTTCCTTCACACCCTCCCTCTCTATCTCTCTGGTCGTTGGTAATCGACCAACCAACAAATGAAAGCAAATGAAGGCTAGAGACGTACAAGGGCCCAACCCAAGAATAAACATGTTGAGTGCTAGGTTACTAAGAATTTGTTAGCTTAATTTTTTGAGTTATGTTAGCTTAATTTTTTAGTAAGCTATAAGCGTTAGAGAAAACAACAGACACCACAGACATCGGTGAGTGCTTGATCCTGGCGGGCGATGGGCGGTTGGATAACCGTCCAATGTGTTGTGTGGCAAATGTTTACTCATCATCAGCATACCAAGAAGATCGACCTCCCGAATTGAACCCTTCCCTTTGCTACCTAAAACCATCTTAGAAAAAACGCGATCCTCTGCCTACGCCACTGATACCTTCGATCCGGATTATAGATGTAGTATAGTTCTTTTTCCCTAGTAAACCTAGGTTTATTGAATCCTCGGGAATCAGAAAGCAAAGTGAGATTACTTAAACGGACCTTCTAGAGTTTTAGAATTCCTATTGCGTTTTCACCGGACCAAGATTTTGCGATGTTGTTGTTGTTGTTGTTGTTGTTGTTTTTGTTGGAGAGAGAGGGACTAGGGTCTTCGGTTTTCACCAGTAGCTGTGCAAAACATCTGATGGGAATAATATATAATAATAATGAAGTACTTATGTAATTGTTAGAGGAAGATAATTATATGTGGGCAGTGCATCCATAATTGTCATCGCCTCCGCAACCGCTTATGGCAATAACCTACTAGTCTTATCCATAGAAGAAAGAGAACTAACGATATGCATAGAAATTTCACCGTTAATCCCAAGTAAGTTCCTCACATACAGCCATACTAACCTTTCTGTCATTGGGGTTACTATCTTGCAGATCAATCATTACTCACACTCCCTTTACCTGGATCAATCCTCGGGGTCTTGGGTACCTGACAAGTCCTTAGATTGAGTCAAGAGAGGGTATTACAATCATCATGTCATACAAACTAATACATGATCCCATATATGATAAATAACATGCACAAAAGCTACATGCCAAGAGAGGGTCTTGTTGTTCTCTTTGACCTAATGAAGTCGGTGCAAACTATACGGCGGCGGCCCGTATAGTTGGTCGTTAAGCCTTCTGGATCCACTTCACAGCTCCTGGTTTCTTTGATGTGTTAGAAATATCGTATCTTTGGCATTTATGTAGTGATTCTCATCATCATACGTCATTATCTGTGCAGGGAAAAATAGCAAGAAAGGATTGCATGCCCCTTTGATCATTAGTCATTAGTGGTAGGTTTTTAGAGAGTTATTTTATCAAATATATGAATAATATCTAGTTTAAATGCGGACGTGGATGGCTATATGTCACAGCCATCAACCTCCCCAAGCTTAAACTTGATCGTCTCGAGCAATAAAACAAAAATCAAAAGGGAACTCAACATTTAAACTGAAATAACAAGATGATGATCTTACTCATGATTGGTAGTCTCATGTTTCCTCCACTTTATTAATCTGAAAAACTTCAGCATAGATAGAGTAATGTAAATATCATATGGGTTTCATGAATCCTTATAGCGTAGAAAAATTATTGTAAGCATGGATGATTCAAAAAGGTAAACTTTATTCCATGTCATGTAATTAACTCATAGGCTTGCCTTTGAACAATAAAGTGTAATCATGTAGGATTAAGAGTGTGAGATTTTGTCATGAAAAGCATATAGACTAAAGTATCTCAATTCTCCCACATCAATAAATCAAGATGTTTCAAGCACTACTTTTATATTCATTGTCCTTCAAGAATTTCAGTTCTTAAGTAATTGAGAGCATGCCAAAAAATTTCATTAGTTTATCAGGCTGTGATGGAAACTCATGGCATCACTAAGGTTTTTGTTACTTTTGCATAATGATTACTCATATCAGCCAGAGGAGTGATTCCATCATGTTACAGCTACCCGTGAGTGCCAAGAATCTTACCCATTATAGCATTGCTACTATATATTTTTAATCAACTCAGCCGAAATCTAGGAGTTTCCTCCATGAAGATCATTCGTAGTCTAGCGGAGTTGTTGTCATACCATGAAGTTTGACACACATAAAGCTATATCATTCTTATGATTTATAAGTCAAATTTTGGCATGCTCACAAAAACCGCTAAACATTAATTCAATTGAACAAATCTTTTCAAAGAGAGCTATCAAGTCAATCATTATTTTCTGTGGTGTCGAGTGTTTCTAGGAATAAGATTTTTAGACTAAACACTACAACACCCAAATCTTCAATTTGTTAGACTTTTTCTTGTTTCAACTATTTAGCAAATTTTTAGACAAGACTTGGTTAACTACAAGAGCTGGAACAAAACGTACCTAATTAAATACCCATGCCAATTTTTTACTACAATATAGATACTCACTCCACCGATATAACATCTCAACATTACTACTAACTAGCATGGGTTTCTCAAACTTCAAAAGTGGGGAGTTATAAGGCATACCTCTCATGTTTGGTTCCACTTCTCTCTTCCCTTTTTATTTGTTTCTTGGAAACTCAAAGTCAATCACTTTCCTGCAAATTAACGAGAACTTCGAGGCAAAAAAGAAAAAGAGAGAAGGAAAATAAAGATAAATGGAGATTTTTTGTTTGAGAAGGGGAATTAAAGAATAGAAAATTGACGGCAAAGCTCGGCTTGAAAATCTCAAACAAAATAAAATAACTAAGATAAAGTGTTGGGGAAACCAACACGAGTGCTTATAAACTCAAATAAAAGCATAACCTTGAAAATAAGATAAAGCAAATGAAAGAAAAATAAAATAGATAGAAAACCTCCACAAGCTTAGTCTTTTGCAAGCCCTTCAAATCACTTTGGTGGGGGAAAAAGTTATAACTCCAGTTTGCAAATTGACTTGAAAGGTTACTTGTTGTTTCTCGGAGGTTCAGGGCGAGATTATGCATTCCCTCCGCAGTTCCTCCAAGTTCTTGGAAGTCTTGATATGTTGCGAACTAGTTTGGTGGCTGCTTCTCCTGATGAGGGACTTCTTGCTCCTCCTCTTGGTCCTCATCCTCCTCCGGAATCTCCTCCTCGGCTTGGTGTTGCTCAACCTGCAAGTCATAAAGCACACATCCTTCCTCGATAGAGAAAAGACCATTAAGCAAAGGAGCGGGGTAGATACGCCCAACTCCAACAATATGCAGATAATGAGCACCACCTCTCCTAGTAAGCATTACACAAGCCCTCAAAGTAGAGAAACCAACACGTCTCTCACCTAGGTCGATGCCCAATGCATTGGCAAGCATGGTGATGACACCTCCACAAGTGATTGGTCCTTGGCTTTGGTGGGTTTGGTACTCCAAGTAGCGCACAAGAATTGCGCCCAAGTAAAGTGACAAGTTGTCATAGTTGAAAGCATATTTTGCAAGGACTAAGATGTCCTCCTCATTGAGTCTTGTAAACTCATTACGCGCCTGCAAGGTGTTAGCAATAACTTAGAGCAAATAGAGAATAGCAGGATGTTGAATATTTTTTCCTTTGCTGACTCTAGAAGTAAAGCTCATTCTATTATAGCAGAGTTCAGGGGAAGGTTCTATGCCAGAAAAAGATGCACGTAGAGCATTGGGATCATTGTTGGGTAAACCAAAACAGTTTCACCATTCATCAAGTGATAGATAATAATTATTGTTCATGAGTCGGAAAGAAATTCTATCCTCCCCATGCCATGCTTTGACGGTGCTAATAAAAGAGCTAAGAAATTCAATGGTTAACCGACGATAGGTTGGTGCATCATGGAATACAAAGGTTTGTAGGCCAACTCTATTGCAAACTAAATTAAAGTCATCAAAAATACTGAGTTTGTTCAAAGTAACGGGGCAAGCCCACTTGGTTGCCTTGAATTCTCGGTTTTTTATCTTGTCGAAACAATCACGGTGAGATTCATTCTTGAAACGAATCCCCATGCGTTCCTGAGCTGCAACCCGAGAAGAACTAGCTGCGGCAAGAGCACGTGTCTGGATCCTCGTGTTCATCTTATAGAAACAAATAAAAGAGACAAATATAAAACTTTTTTGATCCAACAGTAATAGTCATTGCATAATCCTCATCATAGCACACTAAAGAATCTCCTCAACATAATAATCTAGGCAAAATAATCATGGCAAATAGTTCAAAACAAGTCTCACCCTAGATTGATAATAATAATAGATCAAAGATGAATTCGTTAAAAGTAATTAGAGGATCGGAGTAGAAACATACCGTAGATCACTTGTGTGCGAGGAATTCGAACGAAATTGAGTAGGGGTGAAGATCCATTGAGGTTTTGAGAGAGTTTGGAGGTAGAAGAGAGAAAAACTATTGAGTTTTTGATGTTTTGGGTACCTCCCTGAGTGTTTAAGTGGTCGGACGCAACTATACGACGACAACTATACGACCGGAACTTTTTTCCCGCCGTATATTTGGTCGTCAAACCTTCTGTATCCTGAGATGAAAAATTGTCGATGGGTAATATAACTATATGACCGGAACTATACGACGGGAATTTTTATTTCCGCCGTATAGTTGGTCGTTAACCTTTCTGTACACATCAAAAAAATTCTATTTCTTCGAGGATAAATTTTTAGACTGAAACTTAGTGAAACATCTTGTTTTGATAGAAAAATGATACACTAAAATTTCGACCAACTATGGCATATATAAAACATGAATTTTTACTACCGCTGAATCTCTTCTTCTCACTGGAGTTTTCTAGCACTCTTTATTCTATATAAAACTTAAACTAAAACTTAACTCAAACCTTCATTTCACATGGGTCGCCTCCAATGCAACGCTCATTTATGGTCAATATCTTGACCTTGATATTACTCACTTAGGCCATATGAGTGGAAATCCCACTCCAAAGTAATTGGCCTTCAAAGTGATGGCCTCCTTATCATCTTGCTTGGCTTTCTTTTTCCTGGGGAAAGGAATAACAAATGGATCCTGTGAAGGCAATTGGAGCTTCACGTTCCCTTCATGCAAATTGATTAAAGCCTTAATAGTTCTTAAGAAAGGACGGCCTAATATAATAGGGGTAGTAGCATCTTCAGACATGTCAACAATAACAAAATCAATAAGAGCAGGACAGCCTTTAATGTATACTAAAGTATTTTACTTAATGCCTACTGCTTGTTTATAGGTAGAATCTGCTAGATGTAATTGATGGGGATATGCCGAGCGGGGTATACACAGCAGGACATTCCCTACTGGATCATACTCCCATCAAGTGGGCCTGCAGGACGGCGACTGGATCATGACCCAAGGAGGAGCCAGGCGACTGGAAGGTGAAGGCCCAGAAGCGTAGCTAGGCCCGGTCGGATTAGGTCAAACCCCTCTGAGTCCTTATCCAACTCGGTTGTAGATCTGTAAACCCTAGCGAGGTACCCCTATATAAACCTCCATAGGGCACGCATAGCACAGGCGTTCCATCAGATACCCCTATATAACTCGGTTGTAGTCCTTACCCAACGCCGCTGAGCTCGCCACTTGTAATCTCTCGATAATACAATCTAGCAGGAGTAGGTCTTTGCCCTCCGGGGGGTCGAACCTAGGTAAAACCTTGTGTCTCCGCCTTCATCTCGCACCACAGATGGCTGGCCGCCCTTGAACCTCGTTCTACTACTCGCTGCCAATCGCAGCATCTGCCGTGGCCATTCCCACGACAGTGGCGCCCACCGTGGGGCCTGGCCAGTCAGGCCTAAGTTCTGTGGTGAGACCCTACTTGCTGATCAACCGATCGATCACCACCGGCCGCATAATCGTGTGCGGCTAGATCCTTCAGATCTTGCCCAGCAGCTACGTCCCGGCGTCACGCCCGGTCACGCACAGCTTCATCATGCCAGTCGGCACCATCAACCTCTTAGTCGGCTTCACGGACGACATCATCTCGGAGGACTCGGCGATCATCGGCGAGTCGCCGCCGCGCGATCGATTCTCCGAGAGCCAGATCCGCACCATCCATCGCCTCGCCTCCGAGTACAACTCGACCAACAGCGGCGTGGCCGAGACCAACGCAGCCACGGACGATGCGGCCCTCCACGACGACGCCGACTCGGCGACCCCGGCCTCAGTCGCCAGATCCATCGTCGCCGCGTCACCGAAAGGCTCCATCATGCGAGTCTCCAATGGCGGAGATTTCGAGGATCCCTCCATCCTCGGGATCTTCGACTCCGACTCCGGGTCGAAAAACTCCGGTGACCTCCATGCTGGATCCGGTGGCTTCATCGCGACTTACATGGCGAGCGGCACGAGCGCCCCACTAGACCCCTTCTCCATGCTGATCCCGGCGACAGCAATGGCGGGGTAGGTCGAGGAAGCCCGCCTGCGCCTGAAGGAGGCGGTGCGCAAGGAGCAAGCCGAGCGCGAAAAATTTCGCCTCGAGCGGGCAATGGCGCAGGAGCTGTCACCCTACCACCAGCACCGCATCAGGACGCGCCTGAACCCCACCGTTCAGGGACGCACCTTGAACTTCGATGAAGACAATGATCCTGCTCGCGTGGTCATGCGCGTGATCTGCGAAAACGCACCACCAGGCTTCAGTGCCCGCACGCCACCAGGAGCTCCAGCAAGCGGAGCTCGACCACCGCCACCCGGGCGCGCGCCCCCTCCCAACCAGCCGAAAGTTATTATCTCTCTACAAGAGCGGGACGCAAACGTCCTCCCACTGTACTCCACCCCAATGGACAACGTCATCGCGGGGCAAGCAGCAGTCGCCAACCTCAACGTCACAGGGGAGGGTGCGCTGCAAATCGAGTACACCAAGGCCCTACTCGCCAAGGCCATCGAGCAGCAAGTCGCAGAAGCCGACTCGCGGGGCCAAATGTACTCCTGTTACTCCGGAAGCAGGGCGGCCTCGAGCGGCCGCCCATCGATGGCGAACACCCTCAACTGCCCGCCACCCGAGCCCCTGCAGCACCAACCACGGGTCGCGCACCCAGCGCTCTCCACCAACGATCAACGGCCACTGAACAACACAGTCGCCATGAACGGGCAGCCGATCGACGCGCAGACCCACATCATCAACGACCAGAGCTGGCGCGCACGCCACCCCAACGATCTGAGGCACACCCTCACCAACCACAACGATGGCGAGCCAAGGGGCTCGCTCAGCCTAGTCGGCCCCCGGTGCTTCGGACCGATGATTCGAGGCGAGAAATACCAAGTGAACTTCAAAGCGCCAAAGAAGATCGAAAAGTATGATCCCACGTACGATCCAGCCGTGTGGCTGGACACATACCTCATGGCGATGGGAATCTCCGGCCACACCGACCTTCTCGCCGCTCGCTACCTCCCCCTGATGATGGAGGGAGCGACTCGGCAGTGGATCAACACCCTTATCCCAGACAGCATCGACTCCTGGGAGGAAATGCGCGACGCCTTTGGCAGGCACTTCGAGGGCTCCTATACCCGCACCACCACCATCGAGGACCCGGATCAATGCGTCCAGGGACCCCGCGAGTCCGCAACTAGGTCCAACGGTGGCAAGACCTATGGATCAATGCCGCCGGCATCCACCCGGACACGGCAATCCACGTCTTCAAGAACTCGTGCCGATACGAGCCACTGGTAACCAAGATCAATCGGGTGTACAAGATGCTCAACAACATCCCCGACCTCCTCGAGATCGCCAAACGATATGCGGAGGAAGATCCGAACTAGGAAACCGACGATGAGTCAGGTGGGAACCGTCGCCCAAGCGACCACGACAACGGTAGGCGGCATGAGCTGCGCTACAGCAACACTCGCCTCACCGTCAAGTGTCGTGGTGATGGGCGAGTCGACTTTGTCGCCAACGCTGGCTACGCACCACATGACCCCAAGAGCTTCCGCCACGACGGAGGACAGAACCACAATAGTGGAACTATCGAGCGAGGCCGAAATTCGACCCCGCTACTCTCCTCAACCAACCCTGTGTGTTCCACAGTAGGGAGGGGAAACCCGCCACACACACGACTGCCGACTACCACTCTCTGAAGGAGATCGAGAAGGCATGGCGTGCAAGGGAGGACCTCAATAATAACCCACCAAAGAGCGGAGCGTTCGGCAACGATGTCGGCTCGCTACATACTTCACCGGGCTCGGCACCAAGCGCGAGAAGAAAGTCCTCGCCCGTGCCGTCGCCGACAATGCTGTGTCCTAGGTCGATTATCCTCGCTTCCTCAACTAGTCCGAACAGCGCATCACGTGGAGCCGCGAGGACCACTCGCTACGGATCGAGTACCCCGAACGAGTCGTCCTGGTAGTCAATCCCAAAGTGGGCGACTACTGGCTCCCCAAGACGTTGATGGACGACGGGAGATCCATCAATATCCTCTACCTGGACACATTCAGGCGACTACAGGTCCCACAGCCGATGATCGAGTCGACCCTCACCACCTTCCACGGCATCTTCCCTGGCCGGAAGGTGTACCATATCGGCAAGGTGACACTGCGATTCACTTTCGACACACTAGCCAACTTCCGCACCGAGCGGATCGTCTTCGAGCTGGTGAACTTAAACAGCCCCTACCACTGCGTCTTGCGGCAACAAGCATTCACCAAATTCATGGCGGCACCACATTACGCGTATAACATGATGAAGCTCCCAGGACCATGCGGCATCATCACCGTCCAAGGCGACCCCGACATGGCCATCGAGTGTGAGGAAAAAGGCACACATATCGCGGACGCTGTCATCGCCATGGAAACCAACCACGCAGAGGAGCTCGCCAGATACGCGAGCGGGGTCAACAAATACAACCCCACAATCCTGAAGAAGCGCAACGTGGAGAACATCGGGTCGACAGCCTTCGAGCCCACCACGCATACCTGCACCGTCGAGCTGGTCCCAGGCGACTCCAGCCAGACGGTCACCATCGGGGCGGGCATGAGCCTCGCATAGGAAAGCACACTCATCGAGTTTCTCCGTGAGAATCGCGACATATTCGAATGGAAGCTATCTGACATGTCAGGTGTCTCGAGGGAAATCGCTGAGCACAAGCTTAATGCTGACCCCGAAGCGTGACCTGTAAAGCAGTCACTACGGCCCTTCAATCAAGAGCGCCGCCGAGCAATCGCCGAAGAAGTGCAACGCCCTCTCGCTGCAGGCTTCATCCGGCCAATCAAGTACTCCAAGTGGCTGGCAAACCCAGTCCTGGTCATGAAGAAGAACAAGACATGGAGGATGCGTATCGACTACACCAACCTCAACAGCTGTAGCACCCCGGTTAAAATCCACTACTAGAAAATCGCGTGTTAAATAATATTTTGTGCATCATCATGTCATCATGCATCGTTTGCCTGAAACTATTTTCTGAAAACCTATCTTTCTTTTCTAACTGTTCCCTTCTTTTATCTCAAATCAAAACCGGGCTCGTCCGATTATTTTGTTTATCTAAAACCTATTTATAAAAGCCTTTAAAATAAACCTATAATATTTTTATAATAAAATATAAAATATTTTTGTCCGGGGAAGGCAGCCGCAGGCTAGGCCCAAAAGCCCAGCCCACAGCCACCGACCACCCCTCTAATCAAATCCTAACTCTACCCCAAACCCCAACACCCCACCCTGTCGCCACCCTACCTCTCACCCGCCGCCACCCCTGGCTCTACACGCACACACCAGCACACACACACGACCACACAGGACACGCCTGCGAGTAGACCCCACCACGATCGACCCTCCCCACCCCCGCAAGACCCTCCTCTCCCTCGCGACCGCAATCCCTGCCTCCACCTCTCGATCCTCTGCACCCCGCCGCCATGCGAGGCCCTTCCTAGGAGCCCTTCCTCACCGGACCGCCACCTCTCCCGCGAGCCCATGTACCGTCCTGACTTTGCATTCGCGTGCCCGAGCCTCGCCCGGCCGCTTCTGATCCAGCCCGCTCGCTGCGCGTCGCCCGCTCCTCTGCCGTCTCCTCTATTCGTGGCGCTGCAGCGTGAGCACAGCACCACCAGCGAGCACCGCGGTTTGGCCCTGCACGCCCGCCGCCCTTCTCTCCGACCTAAGCCTCCGTGAGCATCCCCCGCCGCCAACCGCCTCCGGCCGCCCGCCGGCCGCCATGCGAGCTCTGCCACCGCTTCCTTCCCTCTGCGGCCACCTCGGTGAGCTCCGCCCGACGGTGTCCGCTTCCTCCGCCTCGCAAGCCACCGCCCTCCCTCCGCTCGACCCCACGGCACGCCTCACTGGCCGTCGCCCGCGGTGGTGCTCCGCCGCCCGCCTCCGGCCAACGCCGACCCCACCTCCCGGGCTCCGCACTCGCGACTCCGTGCTCGCGCCTCTGCCTCTCGTCGAGCTCGCCTCTGTCGGCTGCCTCGCCCCTTCCCCTGTGCTTGCCGGTGACCGTCGGGCTGGCCGGCCGTGCTCAGCGCCTCCGGCCTCTCCTCTTCGGCCGCCGCCCCGAGCCCACGCCCTGGCCACCTCCCTCGCCCTGCAGGCACCATGTCCCTGTCAGTTCTATGAACGATGTGAGCCTTCTTTTGTTGGCTCCACCGACAGCTTGTGGTAGTAGCGGTTGTGCAGGTGTCCCATTGTTGGATGATGCGTGCGAGCACTCCCTATTGAATCCCCGACTCTTCTCATCATCAAGTTGCCAGGGCCTCATCGCAGGCCAAGACCCGCATCTAAGGTGCCAAGCGATTCCAAGATCTCATCGACAAGTTCGGCCACATGGACAAGTATCCCTGCCAAGAACGCTGACCCAAGTTCTCCATCGACCCTTGAAACCCGGAACCACAAGGACGTTGACATGGGTCTGAAGCCCGATGTCAAGATCACCTTCCCGGATGCCACGACCGTCTTCACGGAATTAAAGACCGATCCCGAAGGCCGATCCGAAGACCGAACCCGTACCCTCCGGAGCCCAAGATCGTCGAGTTCCCCATGTGTGACCTTTTTCTGAGCCCCATATTTTGATAATATATAATATTTCCTGTTGCATATAAATTATTCATCTCGCATACATACCGTGGATTTGGGGGCCTATGCCGATTCACCTCGTAATTAAAGTTGGAGACCATATGCGGGCTTTTCTAGTCTAATATTGGTCTCATCTAAAATTGTGTAGCGAACCGATAAAATATTTTGCCTTGTTAAGACAACATTTAAATGCGGGGTATCTAAACAACTAGAACCATATATTTAATTGTCGGGACCCCCGGTTCCGCTTAATATTGCCTAATTGCATCGCATCTTTGCCATGTCATGCATCATACATGCATCATGCCCGATCTTCTGTCGTAGTATTAAATAGTGCATCCGATGTTTCTTCTAGTGTTTTGCTTCTTCGCGGATAAGATCGATGAGTTGATGTGAGCTTCGCCCGATCTTCGGATGAACCTTCGGCAATGTTTTCAGGCGAGCATCTCCCCCTTTTCTACCTATCTTACTTTTATAGTATTTATTCCCTCCTGTTGATCTATTGCTATCTGTGTTGCGATGCTCTAGTTTTCGTACCCGAGATATCCCTTGCAGCCTTATATTGCCTTGGACACATCCTAATACCTGTTGTTTGGTAGATAGTTGGACTTGCGCGTCGTAGTCGCTTGCTCAAGTGTTGTTGCGTGTCGTCAAGTACCACAGTTGTTGGAGTATTGCCGCATGTTTAATGTTGGAGATGATCATGGCTTTAATTATTGTTTAATAACTAAAATTGAAAGTAGGTAAATGCAGAGGCACCGATGGGTAATAGACAATATTTGGATCTTAACCGCTCCTTTGGTGTCCGTGGGACCCGAGTTCTTGACACTGTTCGAGATTGAGCGCTAACCACAGGTGGGGTGTATGGGCACCCCCATCGATTTAGTACCTGATTCCAGGTACTGTACTGGGGGCCACAAAGTAGTTTGGAGCTTTATTACTATCCTGTACTTATGCCATGCTTTGCTGCTTAATTTAAAATTGTGCGAGGAATGCTGTCTTGTTAGGAAGCGGAGTGTTTTCGTGATCGACAAGCCCGATCACACTTCGGGTTCCCGATCGTTTACAAGCAGCGCAAACCACAGGTCCGTTGAGCCGGCCAACCGTTCGGGTAGCTTAGTGGGGTGTCCCCGTGCTTGCTTTGGAGTGCAGGAAGCGTCGTGTCGAAACCCGTCGACATACCGTTGGGTGTATGTTTTGTGATCTTGTACCTACGATCGACAACAAGGGTGTAGGTGCGTGTGGAAACTTTGGTGCACCGCCTCAGGTTAAATCTTTTAGAAGCCGTGTCGCAGTTATGGACGACTTGGAGCATAGTTCTCGATCATAGACAACTATAACTAAAGTTCTTGTTATAATTTGACTTGTATCCGATATGACTAGTAATCAGCTTCACTACAACGGAATGGCTAAATAAAAGTACCAACAAGCTGCTGGTTTGGGATATCTCATGCTAATTGTATCGACTAGTAAGTGTTGCAACTTCTAGCGGAATGGTTAACTAAAAGTGCCCTGCTTATTATATCAGGATAACTATCTATACGACTAGTAATTATTGCAACGATATTGAATAAATAAAGCGCCAACTATGTGAGTTCCTCGGTTGACTTCCTCGTTTGGTCTCGAGGGAAATACCGGGATGGGTATGTTTGGTGGTAGAATCAGGTTGGTTCGAATAGGTCTTTCTTATCCCTCTCGGTGGCGGTTATATCGAGTCTCTATAGGTTGTTTAGTGCATCTTTGCCGCTCGATCCACCATACCTATGTGGCGAGGACCGAATTCTAGCCTCGCCGTGTCTTGGCCTCGATCTTGACCGCTCTTTTTTCCTTTGCCCTTTGTGGCCCCTTTTGTTTAAGCAGGTTTGAGATCGGCGTCGTTAGAAGGTTACCCTTCGGCTTGGCACAGGCAGGTTATGGACGCCATTGGTTATTCTTCGGGAGGCTCTTAGCTCAATTTGCATCTTGTCCGTACTCGGACGCTGTATCATTTTCCAGGTGATTTGGATCTTTGTATTGTATATCTGTATTCTTGACTCATTGAGTCGCTGTTGTATATATATGTTTTGTGGGTTCCATCGAGGACTATTGTGTAATGGTATTACTTCGTTTTCCACCCGCACGCAAGTGCCTGGTGGGCACCTTTGAATCGTTTCTATGCGGGTTTTGGCGGGAAGCGCTGAAACTTGCATAGGGCCGATTCTGAGGGTGTTACAACAACGCCTGCCCAAAGGAGCAGTTCGTCCTCCCGCGCATCGACCAGATCATCGATTTGACTGCAGGCTTGGAGTCGCTGTGCTTCCTCGATGTGTACTCTGGTTACAACCAGATCAAGATCGCGGTCAAGGACGAGGAGAAGACGGCGTTTATCGCGCCATTCGGTGCCTTATGCTACACAACCATGACGTTTGGCCTCAAAAATGCTGGTGCGACATACCATCGGTGCATACAGGAGTGCCTAGCAAGCCAAATTGGTCGCAACATCCACGTCTACCACCACGACGTGGTGGTCAAGTCCAATCGCCAGAGCGACCTACTCGACGACCTGGCCGAGACCTTCGCAAATCTGCAGAGGTACAAGATCAAGCTCAACCCAGGGAAGTGCACCTTCGGTGTACCCAGTGGATAACTGCTGGGGTACGTAGTCTCCAAGCGAGGCATCGAGGCGAACCCCACCAAGATCGACACGACCGCACGGACCGGAAAACCCGAGTGCCTCCACGACGTCCAGAAGCTGGTCGGGCGAGTCACGGCTCTCAGTCGCTTCATACCCGGCTAGGCGAGAAGGCAATGCCTCTCTACCGCCTGATGCCCAAGAACCCCATGTTCCAATGGGACAAGGAGGCAGATGGCGCGCTCCTCGCACTCAAAGAAGTGATACTCGCTGCACTGCTACTCACCACCCACGTCGGCAAGGAGCCGATGCTCGTCTACGTCGCGGCGTCTGAGCGAGTCGTCAGTGCCGTCATGGTCGTTGAGCGACCAGAGGAGGGAAAGGAGCTCCCCGTACAGCATCCGGTCTACTACATCAGCGAAGTCCTCAGGGACTCACGACAGTGCTACCTGCAATACCAGAAATTGGTGTGTGCGGTCTTCCGAGCCCAGCGATGGCTACCGCACTACTTCTAGGAGCACCCAATCACAGTCGTCTCCTCTGCGCCACTGTAGGACATCATCCGCAACCACGAGGCGTCTGAGAGGTTCGCCAAGTGGTCCGTCGAAATCGGCATCCACAACATCAAATACGAGCCATGCAAGGCTGTCAAGTCGCGGGCTCTAGCAGATTTCCTCGATGACTGGGAAGAAGCACAACAGCCAGAAAAGCTGTCATACCTCCACTACTGGTCCCTCCACTTCGACGGGTCCAAGAACACGGACGACGCAGGGGCAGGAATCATACTCACCTCGCCCAAGGGCGACAAGCTCCGCTACATATTGTACCTCGACTTCACCCCTGCACCAACAACATGGTCGAGTACGAGGCCCTCCTTCACGGCATGCGAGCCGCCAAGGAGATGAACATCAATTGCCTACGGTGCTACGATGACTCCGACCTCATCGCTGCGCAAGTCGTCGGTACCTGCGACGCCGTCTCCCCCACCATGGCATCATACCGCCAAGTAGTGGACCAGCTAGGGGGCCACTTCGCCGGCTACTCCGTCGAGTGGATTGATAGGCACAAGAACAAGGAGGTCGACGCCCTCTCCCGCATCAGGTCAGCTCGGCAAACCCCACCCGTAGGTGTCTTCCTCGACACCATCCACAAGCCCTCCGTCTCTCCTCCAAAGGAGATCGACCTCGGGATCCCGCTACAACTAGAGCCTGCCCTGGTCGCCATGGTCGCAGAACCAAGCGACTGGACCGTGCCATACCTCTCCTACCTTGAGGGAGGGACCCTGCCAGCGGACGAAATAGAAGCACACATGATCGTACGCCGCTGCAAATCCTTCATCATCATCAACGACGAGCTACACAAGCGCAGCATAACAGGCGTGTTCCAACGCTGCCTACAACCCAGGGAAGGACGCAAGATCCTCCAAGACATCCATGCTGGCGACTGCGGCCATCACGACGGTGACCAGTCCCTGGTCGCCAAGGCCATGTGACACGGCTTCTACTGGCTCACCGCGCATGCCGACATGGTCGACATCGTCCAATGATGCGTCGGGTGCCAGAAGTACGCCAACCAGACGCACGTCCCTAGCTCGGCGCTCAAGATGATCCCCATCACCTGGCCATTCGCCATATGGGGCATGGACATGGTAGGCCCCTACAAGAAGGCCCCCTCCGACTACACCCACCTCCTAGTCACAGTCGAAAAATTCACCAAGTGGGTGGAAGCCAAGCCAGTCCAGAAGTGCGATGGGAAGACCGCGACCAAGTTCCTCCACGAACTCATCTACCGCTACGGATTCCCGCACAACATCATCACGGACAACGACACCAACTTCGCCAAGGGTGCCATGGCAGAATTCTGTGAGGAGCACAACATACGGCTCGACCTCGCCTCAGTCGCCCACCCGGAGTCCAATAGCCAGGCGGAACGCGCCAACCAAAGCATCCTCCACGGCCTCAAGACACGACTGTAAGTTACCCTTGAGCGAACTCCAGGATGCTGGGTCGAAGAGGTCCCTTCCGTCATATGGGGCATCCGCACCTCCATAAACCGGTCAATAGGGTTCACACCCTTCTTCATGGTATACGGCGCCAAATCCGTCATGTCCACTGACTTGGAGCACGACTCGCCCCGGGTCGTCAACTACGTGGAGGCCGATAACGAGCTTGCACGCCAAGACGGGGTCGACCAGCTCGACGAAGCACGCAACCTAGCTTGCTCCCGCACTGCCATCTACCAGCAGGGGCTCCGCCGCTACCAAAGCCGCCGAGTCCGGACTCACACCTTTTAGGAAGGCGACCTGTTCCTTCGACTGATCCAGGAAAATAAGGGCATGCACAAGCTCTCTCCCCCATGGGAGGGACCATTCGCCATAGGGCGAGTCCTCAGCAACGATGCCTACTACATCATCGACATCCGAGGCGACAGACAACTCGACGTCAAGCGGCCGTGGAATGTAAACCTCCTCAGGAAGTTCTACTCGTAGAACTCCACCCTGTATCCCCCCTGACATGCAATAAAATACATTTGACTCGCACAAATTGTGCTTACTCTCCAAGTCTTGTGCCAATCACACTTGTAACTACAGCATAACGTTACTCATAGAAGTCAACCCTTGGCTGCGCGACCGGCACGACTAAGTAGTGCGGCGCAAGGGCATCGAAGGAATTCGGGACTTGCGTCGTCCATGAAAATGCCAACCCGGAGCCCCCATCAGAGTCGTCCTGCTCGACTGGCCCGCCGGGCTAAGGCAACCGAACACGCTTCATACAGCGACCTCTCCTCCACATCCTCGCACAACGACTCGAACGGTTAAGTACCACGCTCAGGGACTCACCTCAGTCTAGACCCACTCGGCTCGGGAACACACCAAGTACGAGAGCGTGCTCTGGACTCACCACGCGACTAGCTCTCCAAGCCAGGGGGCGACGCGCCACATACGACGCGCTGGTCCTCGCCTACCTTGGGTATGCGACTAGAACGGCTAAGTACCACGCTCGGGGACTCGCCTAACCGACCCCGTTCGCGTCCGGGAAAACGGCTAAGTATAGAGCACCCCTTGGGGTCGCCAAGCGACTGGCTTTCCAAGCCACGGTGAGTCGACCTTAACTAACTAACAGTCTAAAACAAACAAACATACAGAAACGCAAGGTAAACCCCATTAAAGGGCGGACGCGCTCAGGGACTCGCACAACAAATCAACCAAAGTCAAATCGAACAGACTCAACATGTTTTCATTTTCTCAAAGCAACAAAATATTATTCGCATACAAGGACACACACAGATCTATTTGTACTAATACAAAATGCCACTCGGCATGTATCTATTCTGCAGGCTTCGAAGTCGACGTGCGGTCCATGCCGCGACCCTGGATGAAGGGTACCGACGGATTTGCTGGGTACGTCGTTAGGCTCTCCGCCATCACCGACCGGAACGGTTGCTTCGATTCGAGATCACGATGAGCCGTCTCGGCATCGTTGGGCGCCACAACCGTCTCCTGGTACGGTAGCAGATCACCCATCTCCAGCACCCGCTCGGAGTACGTGGCCGCCTTCTTCGTCAGCTTCAGAACCTCAGAGATTTCCACCGAGCCGGTCGCAGACGGGTAGCCGCTAGTGACATCATCAAGGTCAAAGTAGACGGGGAAATGTGCGAGCCCGAGGCTCAGCGCAGTCGCGGCCCCACGGCGAAACACCGACCGCAACATGTAATCGACCACCGTCGGCACCTTTTCAAGATAACGCCATACCTCCGTTAGATTGCTGGGAATGACCTCAGTGGGCGAGATCTCCTTGAGAACGGCGCGAATGCAAGTCGCCTAAAGGGCGACAGAGTCCACTAGCATGGTCACGCACCGCTTGGCGTCATACGACCGCACCTTAGGGTCATCGTCGAGTATTTTTCCTGCAAGCAACTCCAAGTCAGAATCAAACAGATACACAACTTCAGCCTCACCCGCTGGGGGACTCACCGGTGTAGCAACTCGCCCGCTCGGTGACTCGCTGACACAACGACAAGTTTATAAAAACTCACCAAGGAGTGGACGGCAAAGCCTAGTGGCGAATTCCTGAAGACCCGACAGCTCATCCTGCAACCCGGCGACAAGAGCGTCAGAGACCTTCCGCTCATCCGATACCGCAGCAACAACAGCCTTGGACCTCTCCTCCGACGAGGTTGCCTCCGCCTTCGCGGCCTTGAGATCCTTCTCCAGCTCGGCAACTCACCTCTCCGCGGCGGTCAACATTGACTTGACAGTCTCCAACTCGACGATTGGGACAAGACCATCGCGGGCCTTGGCAATGGCGGTGGAGTGCTCCTCTACAAAGAAAACAAAACGTGAGACACCAAGCATAAAAAAGCAACAGAACCAAAAAGGAACTCGAAACACCCACCTACAGTCGCCCGAACCTGCTGGTTCACCTCCCGCACGGATTGGTGGTCACGCTCCAATCGCTCCTTGGCACCTAGTCACTCCGCCGACTCGCGCTGGAGACCCTGCGAAGAGGAATCAAATGTAAGTGCACACCAAAACTTCCTAAGTTCCTAGCCGCTGAAATTCAGCGACTAGCCACTCAGGGACTGGACACCAAAACTTCCTAAGTGCCTAGCCGCTAAAATTTAGCAACTAGCCACTCAAGGACTGGACTCCAAAACTTCCTAAAGTGCTTAGCTGCTAAAATTCAGCGACTAGCCACTAGGGACTAGACAGAAAAAGAAATAAGAATCTACCCGCTAAAATTCAGCGAGCAGATCCTCGGGGACTTGACATACCTGGATAGCTGCGCCGTGCATGCGTGCAGCTTGACAGTGTCCATCAACGACAGCACAAAGGGCGTTCACCCGCGACGCTGCTCGACGTTCGTGCCTAAAACTTCGGGCACCTGAGGCGACTGCGTCGTAACTCCAACGGCGGAGGCTCTCGCCATGAAGCGAGTTAACGTTGCCGCCACCACCCCTGAAGCACTACTCGCGGGCTCCGAGGCCCTGACCAGCACCGCTGGCTCGACCAGCTGCGACCCCGTGATCACGTCGGCCTTCGCGGCCGCGTAAACTTCAATGGGCGCCTCACTCGGCGCATTGGCTGTCTCATCCACGTGTATGATGGAGTCATCGCCTTTATTCTTCTTCGCGCCCTCAACGGATGCCTCGGCTTTGTCGCCCTTCCTCTTCTTCGAGGGATCAACTTCCCCTCCCGTGGCGACTGGTGGTACCTTGTCCACCAAGGGTGACCAATCTTCTTCACACCAGTCCTGTAAAAAGGGCACGATTAGCAATTCAGACGACAACTACAAAACTCTACTCCGAATCGACTTGGTAAGGTACCTCGCGACCAGAATAAAACGCAGACCGGTGCGAATGTGCGTCGACTTCTCCAACTCTGGGCCCAGCTTGCGACTCATGTCCGTCTCGACTACGGCCAGGTCCCACGACACCGCAGACTTCTTCGATGATGAGGCCGCGGCAGCAGGAAGCTCTGCAGCAGTCGTCAATGATGCCTCCTTCGACGGGGAGGCCACCACAGCCGGAGCAGCTCCAAACCCCGAGACCGCCGATAATGGCGGTGGGATCGCTGTGAGAGGTAGATCGTTCTCCACCATGTCCTCGGCTCTCGGATCCATCGCCTCTGGAGCTTTCGTTGAAGCCTCGGCCTCTGTGTCGTCAGCCTCACTGCCTGACTCGGAGCTGGTTGCAGACTAGGGCGGAGACGCCACTCTAGGTGCCTTCTTATTTGCGGGCAACTTATTCTTTGACGACGTGGACACGCACCACGAACTATGTTCTTGGGCGACAGCCTCGCCCCCATTGTATCCTTTGAGGCTCCGGCTGGCCTCGAGTTCGCGCTGCCGCTACGGGTCTTCCGAGCTACTGCCGTGGGCGCGTCGACTTCCACCGCCTCGTCATCATCGTCGGAGGACTCGCTTAGATCCTCATGGACCTCCTCGGAGCTCTCGTCATCGACGGGAGGGAGCCAACCCTCCATGACTTGGAACAGCTAAAAAGACAAGCACTTGTCAGCAAACCGCAACTGTGCTTCTTTGACTGCAAAGACAGACAAGATAAAGAGACTCACCAATGACGCCCGGCGCTTCGCGGTGTACAGGGTGATCCCGTACTTTGGATCGACGTACTCCGCGTCGGTGATCTTCTTCAGCGCAGCAGTGTAGTCGTCGGCCTTCCATTCGGTGGTGCAGGCCTTGGTCCCATCGTCCCTGCCGGTGTATTCGTACATCCATTGGGAGCGACTGGCCAGTGGCACCAATCGCCGCCCGAGCCAACAATTGTACAAGTTGGTGGTCTTGAGTCCATCCTTCTTGAGCTGACGAATCGTCATCAGCATCTCGTCCATGACCATCCTCTAGTCGTGGGGGAGCTTGGCCACCTATAGCCGGCGTGGCTCGCTCCTGTCGGCGGTGAATGCTGGGAGCGGCACCTCGCCGTCCGGGTCGATTCACTGACGTAAAAACAGTGCTTTTTCCACTCGCTGGCTGCCTTCTTCGGCAGCATGAGGTCGAGGAAGGGCCTTGTTCTTCAACTGGAAGGTGAGGCCGCCCGCTGCTAGCATCGGGCCACCGGCTCCTTCACGACCGCCCATGGGGAAGTTCCTGGCACAACAGAAGTAGGGCGGCACTCACGAACACGAAAATGGCGAGCCGCTCGATGCTGTGAGGTCCCAGATCGGAGGGCTTGATGGCGTAGTAGGCGCAGAACCGCCGGAAAAAGATCAAAGTGTGGGAATCCCAGCGCCCTCTCCAAGTGGCTGGTGAAGCAGATGAATTCGCCGGCACGGAGATCCAGCTCCATCTCTCTGGCCGAAGGAATTCGCCATCTCCCCTCGCAGATGATCCCCGCACTCTGGAAGGATTTCAACGTCGCCCTGGTGCACTTGGATTTGCCCCACAGTTCCTTCGGAGGAGCCATCGAATCAAAGATTTGGGTTTGCTAACTCGCTCTGGAAATTCTGGATCTAGAGGAAATGGGAGACTGAAGGGTGCGCGGGATCGGAGGAAATGAGAGGAAGACTCGCAACTTCCCCGTCACTCTCCTTATATAGCAGTTGCTTCCCACCAGTTTTGGAGGAGCCGTTACCGCGCGGTGATTACGCCGATATTTGGAGGAGTACGCCTTGTGACCTTTATCAATTTGTTTGCTATGCTTGTGTGAACCAACTTGTTGCTAGTTAAGCTATCTAGTTTCTCTATGTTTGGACCAAATTAATGTTATCTGTGTATTGTATATGATCAGTTCTAGCCGCCGATCTCATCTTCCAAATGTTTTGATCTATATGCCCTCTTCTCCCTCTACTTCCATTCTATAAATATAACCTTTTTATATATAAATCTCATATGCAATGCTACTCTATAATTCAAAAGAACAAAGTTCTCCAGAAAAATGAAAGTCCTTTTAAAATTACAAAAGAAATTTAAATATTGTGTTAACATAACCATTTAAGAAACATGTGTTCGAGATGGTTTTAATTTCTGGCCGTCTAAGGGTAGTACTTGGCGGCAAAAATCTAAAATATTCGTACAACAGAGGTTTTTTAGACGGTTTTATTTTGTAATCGTCTGAGGTGAGTTTTTGGCAGAAAGGATCTAATTTTTTTTGGAAAAATATTTCAAATCAGAGCAACTTTTCCTTCCCCGCCTGCCTAGACCCCCAGTGTCTACCGCCGTCTTCGGTTCCCTGCCTCTCCTCTGTGCTGCCTTTGATCCCCTACGGTGAGGATGCTCTCCCTCGCTTCCAAGGACCCCTTCATATTCCAGGTATGTCTGTGTGAACCAAACCCCCCAAACCCTCATGTATTGTTTGATTTAGGAATTATGGCATGGAATTTGCCGTTTTTCTTTTGAAATTTAGGGTTTAGGGTTTCCGAGCTGTAGAGACCTGATAGAGGCGTCTGGTAAGCCTCCCCCAACCGTCCTCTATTTGTCCCACCTCTTCTCCCCTTATATACATCTCAAAATCTATAATTTCTATATTGATTCCTCATTGTTCATTGCCCTTCTAGAAATCTAGATTTAGTTGTGACTTTATTAGCCAACTTGCATGTTGTTTTTTCGATGAATTTCAAATTTGAGAAATGTTGATGATTTTTATTAGCTTAGATGAACAATATAACAAGTATGTGCTCAAATTGTTTACATATGTATATGATTAATGTAAGATAACAAGAAATGTGTTGTTGTTTTCCAGTCTAATTGATTCCTATATTTTATTGTATTAATATGCTTAATGTTTGTATCTATTTAACATATGAGAACCTATAGTGATGATGCAATAATTCTATCTAGCGATGACAATGTTGCCATTAGCTTCGGCAGTTTTGAATTCCAGTCATCAGATGAATAGCCCACTGAGAGGCTTGAGTTTATAGGTATCAAGAACATAAAATTTCCAATCATCGGTTTTGTATGTGTTTAGAGGTAGATATGAATATTCCACTTTATTAAATTTTCTATGTGTTGTTGCATCACGACCTCAACACAAGGGGAACACTGAATTTGATAAGCAGAGCCTTTGAAAACGATATGTATCTGAAAGAAATTTCTCTTAGACTGGTGTGATCCTAAATTTCTACTAGAAATCAAGTTTCACTATTCATCTTTCATGGAAAAGAAATGCAAGCTGGTAAGATGATATTTTCTTGAACATGATCTACAAGCTTGTGATATTACAAGCATGCTAATTCTTCAATTCTTTGTACTTCCATAGACATTTGGAGTTGACTTCACAACGAGATACCTAAAGAATCTCCTTGATGAACCTATTGATGTCCATGTTTGGCTCATGAATAGCATAAAGCGAATGATGCATGGTTAGGATGAAGATGGGAGTTCGGTCAAACAATGCAATCTTGACATATATATGGGAGAAGGTTGTCAGGAGTTTCAACTTCAAGCGGGATATCATTGTCCTGTTTTGCTTTGATAAAAAAGATAATGGGAAGGTACATCTTATCATTGAGCAACTTCCACCGGGAGGCAATTATAATGCAATGCTAAGTGATACAGAGTACTAATTATGCTAGTTTGATATCTGGACTCCACTTTGTATGACGCCATAAAGTATATATGGCTAAATATGTATGGATTATCCAACTATGTGGCTAAGTTTATTTGTTAATATAATATTTTTTTGGTTGGCTAAGTACTTCATATCTGTATCCAATTTTTTGGCTGTTGAACCATGTTTATGTGTGCATATGTTATGGTTGAGTGTGAATTATATATACCATGTTTTATATTATTTAAAAAAATTATAAGTACTGGAGACAGACACTTTAAGAAGCCGCCACAAGTTATATACTATTGGAGGCGGCCATGAATAAAACCCGCTTCGATATGTCAACGTCATGGAGACGGTCATGAATTCAAGACGTCGGAGGGTTTCGAAATCTTGCAAATGGTCAGAAAACTAAGTCGTCTCAAGGGGTAGAGATATTGGAGACGACCGCCTGAGGTAGTAGTTCTTAGTGTTGGGCCACATAGAGATAAAAAGCTTTTCCCCTACGCGGTTAACACAAGATCTAGCTGAGGTGATAAACCACGAGAATTACCACTAGACGTGCAGTTGCAGATTACTAATGTAGCGCGTCACCTGATGCTGTGCAGTCCTAACGATCCGACCCAATCACGATCGTCGTGGTTCTGATCGTACAACACCGCTGCTGGTATCTATACGTACAAGGAGGAGCACTAGAGGTGAACTGCTATGTTCATAACGGCGACAGACCGAACCAGGGCTTTCAACGCATGGAATGACCTAATCGTTGCACCTCTCTAGGTATGTGTGCCCCAATATATATAGGGAGTGAAAGTAGGCTCCACACACTTGTGGCCTATTCACTAAAGTCCATATTAGTCACTATGGTCCGACTCACTGACTCAGTCCATATCCGGTTCGGATCAAACCCAAACAGATTTCCGGTTCAGATCCAATCCGAACTGCTTGCTCCCGCTCTTAAGTGTGAGACCCCGCATGCTCATGGCAACTTGGACACGATTAGAGTTCGACTCATAATCGATTAATTGGTAGCATCTCCTAGCAGAACATGCTGACTCCCAAGTACCAAAGAGTAATGACGACATGCCTTTCCAATGCGATTTTTGTCTGAGTCTCTTTTGCCTCACGATATACCTTGTCGAACTATAGGCGAATAATCATCATCCCTTAAATAGTCTGACTCTCTTCTCGATCCGAGATAAGTGATTCAACTGACTAATTCTTAGTCGATTGCCTCAGTTAACACTTAACCAAGTCATGCATGTCCATGCTTTTCGAATCATATTATCCTAGAGGGCCCAGAGAATATCTCTCAAGTTGGAGGGGCAAAATCCCATCTTAGTTATCCATATTACGCAACTTGATTTTCAGTCGACCCGAACTCTGCGTTTATAACTGCCATGTGACGGAACAAAGTTTGACAAAACCTAAATCGGTGCTCCACAACTCGAATTGTGCAATAACCTCAGGTCTACGAATTACATTGATTGAGACATACAAATGACGACTTGTTCGTTATATCTCAATTTGGTTCAATCCGACTTGCTAAACTCTTTAGCTGAACCTGTGTAAGTCGAAATGGCACCACCATGTCCATGACAAGTGGAACCGAGTCACCAGCCGACTTTCACATTAGTCTAAGTTGTGTGTCCATCACAACCTCAGTGACCAAGGATATTTAATATGAATAACATGAATATATAGTTCCATAACTGAATTACATGTTCAATGATATACATTAGACATTAGATGTTCATGCAAGGACAACTTAATAACTTTATAAATACAATGAGAATCACATCATACATGATTACTGAAGGGAATATGCCCGAGAGGCAATAATAAAGTGGTTATTATCGTATTCCTTATTTATGATAAATGTTTATTTTGCATGCTATAATTGTATTAATACGGAAACGTTAATACATGTGTGTTTAATAAACAAATAGAAAGTTCCTAGTTATGCCTCTCTTATAAACTAGCTCGTTGATTAACAAGATGATCATAGGTTTCCTGATCATGGACATTGGATGTTGTTAATAACGAGGTCACAACATTAGTGTAATGGTGTGATGAACATTCATCCGAAGTATAGCATTACGATCAAAGTCATTGAGTTTATATTGCTATAACAACTTACAGTGATCCTAATCCTTAGACCATGAGATCATGTCAATCACTAACCTTGGAAGAGTTTCTTGATAACATCAAACGTCACACCGTAACAGGTGATTATAAAGATGGGTTCAGAACTACTAAAGTGTTATGTTGAGGCCCATGGATCGAGAGTGGAATTTGTTCATCCCGATGACGGATAGATATACTCACAGGCCCTCTCGGTGATATCACATTGATTAGCTTGCAAGCAAGTGATTTGATCACTAGAATGTTATATCACGGAGCGAGAAAGAGTGCATGTGTAACGAGATCAAACTAGGTATGGAGATACCGATGATCGAATCTCGACATGTAATATATCATGAAACAAAGGGATTAAGATACTAGCGTAAAAGGTTCCGACGATCACAAGAAAGTCATCGTTGAATGTGTGGGAGTCGATGGGTCTCGGATCCGCTCGATTATTGATCCGAGAGGGTCTCGATCATGTCCACATTATTCATGAACCGTAGGGTGACACACTTAAGAGACAACATCCATTTGGAGCAAAAGTTTCATGCCGAAAAGAAAAGGAAAGCGCAGGAATTTATTTCACTAGACACCAAAGCTGTTTGTTGAAATTGCTGAAACCGGTTACGCATGTGAAATAGGATACTAGCAAGGGTTTTATGTGAATGTTTGTTAATTAAAGTAATTAACAAAATTCTGAATAAATAAATAAAAGAGTTTTATTTAAATGAGAGCTTGCATTAAATTTGGTGGAAATTTAATGCATGTGAGTGGATTTATAGTGGAGGCTTTTTAATGGGAGTGGAGGCTTTTCATTTTGAGGGAGCTCCACCCACATGAATGTGGAAGAGGTGGGGGCAGCCCCATGGCTGGGCGCATGGCCCTTAGGTGCCCCCCTCTCCCTATAAAAGGCCCCCTCTCCTCCTCTCACAACACACCTCCTCGTGAAGGATCTCTCTCCCTCTAGAATTTATCCCCATGGTCTCGGACTAGCGAGATACATGTTCCCGTGGCTTTTCGGCAAGAAAGAGTTGTGCTTCATTGCATCGCTGGAGCGAGGAGGCGGAGGTTGCTCGGTGCCTCGAGCGTGTGCGAGCACGGATGCGGCCTGCTTTGCGGCGCTAGGACTTCCTCTCGATCTTGAGATCGGCAAGAGATCGTCTACATCAACCACGAGTTTGGACTCGTTAAGCTTTGTCGGTCTTCAAGGGTATGTTCTCTACGGATATACATCACTTGCTGTTTGTATCTAGTAGATAGATCTTGGTACATAGTTGTTCCCATCGTAGGAAAATTTTTGTTTTCTATCTTGCGAACCCTTGGGTATCGAGCGGATCTATGCGTAGATACTTTGCACGGTAGTACACATATGAGTATGTGGGCGATGATGATCATTTTATTGCTTCTTAGTTGTACTTTGGATATTGGTGGCATAGTGGGATGAAGCCCGGACAAACTTTACATGTCCTCGCACATGAGACACATTCCACGCTTGACATGCAACTAGTTTTGCATAAGTGGCTAGCGGGTGTCTCTCTCCTACTATAGTCAATATCTAATTTGCAACGAGTTGTCAACAATTTGGTTATCCTCGTTGTGGTTCATGTTCAGAGGTAAGAACGGTTCTATCTTGAAAGCCCTAAGCCACGTAAAATTTGCAATGGATAAATTAGAGGCGTCTAGTTTAGATTGTTCTTTGGGCTAGTGATATGATATGGTGATGTTGTAAGTAGAAGTATGAGATGATACTCTTACAACACACATAACGTGTAATATCCATAGACCTTGGACTTACACATAAAGGTATGATAGTGATCATACCACGATGCACATGATAGAGATCATCTGCGGGAACCATATAATTTCACTAATAAACATATGATGTTTGATTACATCTTATATTGCTTGTTTAGCGCTTTGTTAAGCATAATAAGATGTTCCTCATTTAAATATCAAGATAAGAATGTGTTCTTCCTTTAGTATGCACCGATTATGTTTTCGCCGCTCCAAGACATCACGTGATGATCGGGTGTACTTGGATCCTCGACCATACTTGGTGTAAGACAGTTACACTTAAAAATACTAAGGTTCTAACTTGGCGAGCCTAGCATGTCTGAGACATGGCCTCGAACACAGACCGAAAGGTTAAGCATGAGTCATATAATTGATATGATGCCCATTTGATGCTCGCCTTTGAAGCTACAAGACTCACGTGATGATCGGACTTGGTGTAGTGGATTTGGTTCATGTAATCACCAAAAAGGCACGAGGGATGTCGTTTTTGAGTGGGAGTTCATTTCTAATTTGGATTAGTAGAACTCAATTTATCATAAATTAAATCAAAGTGAATTTGCATAATTTGTTGTAGTCATTGGCATTCGTTCACCACCTTATGCATAGTTGTAATTGAGATAATAAAACTATAGAATTCTGGATATATACTTTACGAACTGGTATCGTTTTGTGTTAAGTGTCAATCTAAAGTTTAAAGTCCTATTGCAAACTTTCAGCAAAATTCTATTTACTCCGTGAAATTTAATAATTGGTATTAAATCGAGAGTAACAATTCGATGTTAGTATCTTAAGTATCATGTTTGCCTCCATGATTCTTGATTTAAACATCAAGTTTATCTAGGAGCTGAAAGAATTGTTTCAGAAACCATCATGTGTGGCAGATATAACGATATCTGAAACAATGTTTTGGTTGAAATATGATAGAGTATAATATATGTTCTCATATTGGATGAGAATTTGCGAAGGTTGGAGATGCTAGACATCCTAATCATCCAAAAGGGTTTTGGAAAGTAATGTTATACTCACGATTCGCCTTTATAAGCTAAAGTAGCTTGATCATGAATGTAGTCATGATAAGGGTGAATAGAATATGTATGTAAAATGTTTACTACACTAAAAGATTACTAAAGAATGGATTTTGAAAGAATACCGATCATTTTGATGATGGTGATCTACTTCAAAGTGCAAGTCCAAAGGTATTATTATTTGAATATACACGCTTTGGACTATGTGTCATGTATATGGCACTTTTGATGTTGATAAATTCTTTTAAAAGGAAAAGGAAATGCTGAAAGAGAATCTATAAAATATATTTGGCAGAAAAGAAAAGATTGGAAATATCCAATTTAGGTATATATAAGATATACATGTTATGGTTGTATTCTTTGCTTGTTAAACAATGTGGTTCTTGGGTATTGGATACCGAATCGGTTGGTATGAAATTTCATACGGAACAACGCAATTCATGAACCACAATGGCCTAAGTAACTAGCAAGAGAATATGTGATTATGTTCATCGAAAACAAGCAAACCATTGTTTGTATTTCTCGTTGACATCAAAGCTTGACTTCAAGATTTGTTTTAATAATTGTTATTTAAATCAGGTATTATAAGAACAAAGGTTGTTCAAATAATTACCGTATTCCATATAAGATGGATGATTTACAAATCTAGTTGAAGAAATCACATCCATAAATCCTAATGCTAAAATGTTGCAAGACAAATGATTGAAAGATCACTTATGAAGTGACATCATTGTTAAATTATATTGGAAAGAAAACATGAAGAATCTCCATTTTCATGGATTTTTGGAGTCTTTGATTTGATCAAGTGACACTTGTGAGACTTTCCACGTGATAATTAAAACTTCGTTCAAAGGCCAAAGAAGAACGAATGACTAAAATATTGGAATTTATACATATCGATGTATGTATTCCATTATGTGTAGTCGTGTTTATGGGTTTCAACTTCATATGCTTTCTCCGGAAATTTGAGTGAATGTTCACTTAATGAGAAAGAAGTATGAAATATTTGAAAATGTTTCAAAGATTTTCAAGATGAAGTGAAAAATCATTGTAACAAGAAAAATAAATGGTTTATGATTTTATCATAAGGGATTTATTTGAGTTACAAGTGTAACAAGAAAAATAAATGAATTATGATTTTATCATAAAAGGGATTTATTTGAGTTACAAGTTTTAGCAAAACACCTAGATTTACATCTCCCGAAACACCATAGGAATATGGAGTGTTTGAGATTTGTAATGAAACCTTGTTTGACATGGTTGGATCAAAGGTGTTATTTATAAAACTGCCATTATGTTTTAAAAGATTAAAGCTTTAGAGACTACCGCTTTTACACTGAAAAGAGCTCCATCTAGATCCGTTGAAATGACACCATGGAAGTTATGGTTTGGGGTAAAACCCAAGTTGTCATTTCTTAAATTTTGGTATGCTAAACATAAGTAAGATGTTTACAACCAAAGCCGGATGAGCATGTCTTTGTAGGTTATTTCGAATAACAATTGGTTATTCCTCCATAACACCGAGGACAAAAGGGTTTGTCGCTTGAAATGTAAAGTTTCTTGAAGAAGGAATTTTTCATAAATGTTAAGTGGGAGGACAATAGAACTTTGATAAGGTTAACGAACCTTAGCTATATGAGCTGAGTTGCGCAGCGCCGGAAATCGTTCCGAAGGCTGCCATAATGCTCATAGCTTATGTGCCTCAAAGGTTGTGGTCACGGAGATCTAAGTTCTTATTGAACCAAGTCGGTCGGATAAACAATCAAATACTAAGATTTGAGAGTAAATCATCATTGTTTGACAATGATTAACCGACTATATGCAAAGAAGCGATGATGGGCCCTGGCTCCGTCAAATGGCTTGAAGCCATAAAATCCGTGATAGTTCCATATACGAGAAATCAAGTTTTGAACTTGGAAGACCCTCCGGAAAGGTGTAAACACCAATCGGTCGTATTTGGATCTATAAAGAACAGAACATGGATGTCTCACATCTATGAAATATTCGACATGTTGTAAAGTATTTTATGACAATGTTCAAAGAGTTGACTATGACAAGATTTGATCTTTCATAGCGATATTTAGTCTGAACGGATTAAAGTAGCAACCACTACATATAATTTGGTATATGGTAGATGAATAAACAAAACAAAGTTCTTCTAATAGAATGGTTACCTAGGACGTGTACATGACACGGTCCAAAGGGTTTTGTTAAATTCAAAGGATGCTAAAAGGGCATGCAAACTTCAATGGTTGAAGTAAGCATCGTGGAGTTGGAATCTTCACCGTGATGAAAAGGAGTTTTCATCAGGAGACGATGAAGATGCTTGCATTTGCAAGAAATTAAGTGGGAGCGCTAAGACATATTTCTAATACATTATGTGGAGGACATCTTGTTGATTAGAAATGATGTATCTTTTATTGACAAAGGTTAAGAATTTCATTTTGATGAAAGATTTAGGCAAAACCCGAATATTTAGCGTGAATGTCTATAGTGGATGATCGTGGCGCCAATATGGTTATGCCAAGCATATATATGAGATATTGAAGGATTTCAATATAGAAACGACAAGAAACAGTTCTTGTTGCATGGAAAGGAATTGAATCAAGATTCAAGTGTATCGACAATTGATAAGTGAAACAAGATTCAAGTGCTTTGACACTTGATGAGTGCAATCACGAGAATGTTTTGATCAATCATACCATGAGAGTGACACAGCCATAGATGTCCTATGCTCTAAGTGTTATGAGCATATACCAGAATGAATCATAAAATGATCATTGGACTATAGTAAGGATATTCTTATGATCTTTTGGAAGAACTAAGAATATATTTGTGTAGAGGTGACAAACAATTACAAATAGTTCATTGTAAAGCGTTACATTGATACTAGTTTTGTCACAAGATACAAATTAAGTTTATCTCAATTTAAACTATGGGTGGCACAATGTAATGGAAAGGAGATTCCATGATGGATTTGGAAGAGTTCCAAAGTTAAGACATTGTGACGAATACTACAACAAAAGGCTAAGTATATGACTGCTATAGTAGCAAAGAAGGAGAATTTGTGTCAAGTAGTTTGTTATCAAACTAAGGTGTGGTTCAACGGCTAACACTAAAGATATATTGTATGACAATAGTATCGATGTGTTTTAACCCCAAGGAACTAAAGGTCTCACCAAAATACCAAATTTATACAATGCCATCTCATTGGAGAATGAGTGATGCGTGGAGACGCAAAGACATGCAAATACACACGGACCTGAGCGTCAGATCCGTAGATTATGTTAACCGCTTGCAATTGTGTATATGGAACACCGGAAAGCCATAGGTGTTCAATACGCAGTTTTTCAAACTAGATTATTGTCTCTAGTGCAAGTGGGAGATGAAGGAATATGCCCGAGAGGCAATAATAAAGTGGTTATTATCGTATTCCTTATTTATGATAAATGTTTATTTTGCATGCTATAATTGTATTAATACGGAAACGTTAATACATGTGTGTTTAATAAACAAATAGAAAGTTCCTAGTTATGCCTCTCTTATAAACTAGCTCGTTGATTAACAAGATGATCATAGGTTTCACGATCATGGACATTGGATGTTGTTAATAACGAGGTCACAACATTAGTGTAATGGTGTGATGAACATTCATCCAAGTATAGCATTACGATCAAAGTCATTGAGTTTATATTGCTATAACAACTTACGAAGTGATCCTAATCCTTAGACCATGAGATCATGTCAATCACTAACACCGGAAGAGTTTCTTGATAACATCAAACGTCACACCGTAACAGGTGATTATAAAGATGGGTTCAGAACTACTAAAGTGTTATGTTGAGGCCCATGGATCGAGAGTGGAATTTGTTCATCCCGATGACGGATAGATATACTGGGCCCTCTCGGTGATATCACATTGATTAGCTTGCAAGCAAGTGATTTGATCACTAGAATGTTATATCACGGAACGAGAAAAGAGTGCATGTCGTGAACGAGATCAAACTAGGTATGGAGATACCGATGATCGAATCTCGGACATGTAATATATCGAAACAAAGGGATTAAGATACTAGCGTAAAGGTTCCGACGATCACAAGAAAGTCATCGTTGAATGTGTGGGAGTCGATGGGTCTCCGATCCCGCTTCGATTATTGATCGAGAGGGTCTCGATCATGTCCACATTATTCGCGAACCGTAGGGTGACACACTTAAGAGACACCGACATCCATTTGGAGCAAAAGTTTCATGCCGAAAAGAAAAGGAAAGCGCAGAATTTATTTCACTAGACACCTAAAACTGTTTGGTTGAAATTGTCAAACTGGTTCGCATGTGAAATAGGATACTAGCAAGGGTTTTATGTGAATGTTTGTTAATTAAAGTAATTAACAAAATTCTGAATAAATAAATAAAAGAGTTTTATTTAAATGAGAGCTTGCATTAAATTTGGTGGAAATTTAATGCATGTGAGTGGATTTATGAGTGGAGGCTTTTAATGGGAGTGGAGGCTTTTCATTTTGAGGAGCTCCACCCACATGAATGTGGAAGAGGTGGGGCAGCCCCATGGCTGGGCGCATGGCCCCTTGGGTGCCCCTCTCCCTATACAAGGATCCCCCTCCCTCTCTCTCACTCACACCTCCTCGTGAAGGATCTCTCCCCCCTCTAGAAGTTATCCCCCATGGTCTCGGACTAGCAAGATACATGTTCCCGGTGGCTTTTCGACAAGAAAGAGTTGTGCTTCCGGTGCATCGCTGGAGCGAGGAGGTGTAGGTTGCTCGGTGCCTCGAACGTGTGTGCGAGCACGGATGCGCTGCTGTTTTGGGGCGCTAGGACTTCCTCTCGATCTTGAGATCGGCAAGAGATCGTCTACATCAACCACGAGTTTGGACTCGTTAAGCTTTGTCGGTCTTCAAGGGTATGTTCTCTACGGATATACATCCGCCCGTTGTTTGTATCTAGTAGATAGATCTTGGTACATAGTTGTTCCCATCGTAGGAAAATTTTTGTTTTCTATGCTGCGAACCCTTCAATTACCTCTAGGACATATTCCCAACACTTAGAGCTGAAACATGAAACCTGCTCACGTTAGTGCGCTCTTAGAGAATATGTGCTTGAGCCAGAATGAAAAACCGGATGAGGCCTATGGCGCATAACCGCCTCTAAGTAAGGTTTTAGTACTGGTGTTACCAGTGCAGTCGTTCTTACATTCGAAGTAGGTGCCGTAGTCCGCGACGCTATCAACAATTGTCTCAACAATTTCCTTGACAGGCGAAACCGGCGCCGAAATATGTGCCCACCTACTCAATCACGTGGCAAGTTCGCCACACGTCTCCTTATCGAGCCCCGGTGGATGGGTTGCATGCTCTTGGCATATGATCGGCGATGAGGGTCGTCGCCACCATCATGAACTCGGTATCATTGCCGGAGTCGTCGTCGGACGACGTGTACAAAAAATTGTCATGGAAGAACTTGATTGAGTTGGAGGTAGTTGACATTGCTTCGCCATGCAAATGGCCGAACATGTGATGGGCACTGCGGCAGGTTACAACACGGGCCAAAGGCAGGCGAAATGGGGCTGACGTGGATGGCTCCCGTAGGAAGCCCGTGTAGAACAATAAACCGGCGACGCCCTGGTCTCGCACGCCGGAGACTCGGCTGGAGGTCGGGATGCCGTTACTACTCGATGATGCCGACGCATACCAATACCGGGCACGAGGCTGCCTATGACGGTGAAGAACCACAGCTAGCTCAACAGGTGCTAGGTGGATGACAAGACAGCGGCAGAGGCCGGCTGCGGCGTTGCGATGTAGTGGTGACACGGTGGAGGTCGATTTTGGGAAGGGAGTGGGGGTTTTCTCCCACTGCTGGTTACGAACCTACTGATCAGGAGGCTCCTATATATACTCCTACTTTAGGAACCAGAGCGTCCAGACTTAAACCCTCCGCTGCTAGCTAAAACCAGCGAGACGCACACACTCCTCTGCCCGCGGTGCTTCACCTCCGCCCACCCTGAGCAGCTTCCCCCGGATGGAGACTGCATCTCCGCCGCCGCCGTGGTGGCTCACCACAAGCTCGTGCGACCTCCCTTCCGGTGGGTTTCTCGAATGGGCCGCCTTCTTCTTCCTCTCCACGTGCTCGCTGCAGGCACTCCTCTCGGTGGCGTCCGCGGGGTTCCTCGCCGTTCTCCTCTGCCTCGCGCTCCGTAGTTTCTTTGTGTCCCGCCAAAGGGAGAGGTTCCATGGCACCCTCAACGGAAACGCCGACAAGCCGCTGCTCGACAGGGCGGACGAGCCGCAGCCGGCGGTAACGGTCGGCGCCCGCCACGTCGTGGCGCTGGCGGCGTCCACGATCCTCGCCACGTTCTACGCCGTGCTCCTCGTGCTGTCCGTCGTGGCGAGGAGTCCTATCCAGGAGGCGGTGTTCCTGGCGTTGCCGTGCGCGGCGCACCTCGCCACCACGGCGATCGTGGCCAGCGAGAGGCGGTCGCGTGCTGTGCGGCACCCGCTCACACTCAGGGTCTTCTGGCTCGCTTCTTCCGTCCTCACTGCGCTGTTCACGGTCACGGTCATCGCGCGCCTCACCTCCGAGGCCACCACGCTCCCCCACGACGCTCTTTCCATCGCCGCGCTTGTTCTGTCCCTGCCCCTCCCATTCCTCGCCGTCTCCGGAGCCACTGGCATCACCGCCGTCGTCGATGACGACGACGATCATACAAGGGAATTGGAGAACGTGGCGCCGTACGCTGCGGCGTCGTGGGCGTCGCGCGCGTCATTCGCGTGGATGAACCCGCTGATCCAGCTGGGGTACCGCGCCACGCTGAACGTGTCCGACGTGCCGAGCCTGGCGCCGCAGCACCGGCCGGAGCGCATGCACGAGCTCTTCGTCACCCACTGGTCGTCTCCGGGCTCCTCCTCCAGCAGCTCGCCAGGCTCAGGCTGCGCGCGCACCCTGCTCCGGTGCTTCTGGCCGATGGTCCTGGCGAACGGAGCCCTGGCGCTGCTCCGCCTCGCTGTCATGTACGTGGGCCCGACGCTGATCCAGAGCTTCGTGGACTTCACCTCGGCGCCGGAGACCGACCGGCGGCCGCTGTGGGAGGGCGTGCGGCTGGTGCTGGCGCTGCTGGCGGGCAAGGCGGCGGAGGCGCTGTCGAGCCACCAGTACAACTTCCAGTGCCAGAAGCTGGGGATGCAGGTCCGGGGCGCGCTCATCACGGCGCTCTACCGCAAAGGCCTCCGCCTGTCGTGCGCGTCGCGGCACAAGCATGGGCTGGGCGTGATCGTCAACTACATGGCCGTGGACGCGCAGCAGCTCGCCGACATGATGCTCCAGATGAACAACCTCTGGATCATGCCGCTCCAGGTACACTAAACTCACTGGCACGCGCATACGATCCCGTTTCCATTGGTCCTCCGCGAGATCCTATGCATATTTCAATCGGTCAAACGAGGCAGATCGAGATCGTTGATTTATTCACTTAAATAGCATACTCTAACACACAAGGTTATTAATGGCCGCGTAGGTTATTAATTAATCGTTTGATTTGCAGGATTCTTAAAACATAGGAATAGAAAAATCATAGGATTAGGATGACATGATCTCTTGAATTTCCACAGAAACAAAAAATACAGGAATTTGTTTCAAGTATGTGTTTGAATCACAGGGGAAGTAGAGGAATTCTGATATAAGGTTGGAGTGGATGAATTTTTTTCTATAAAATAGAGAGCAAAAGAATCCTTTGAAAGAATTCATAACGATTTTAATCCTTTAAAACAAGCAACCGTAGAAATACTTTCTATGGATAAAATCCTTCACAAATCCTTTAAAATTCCTCCGAATCAAACTAGCCCTGAGTATCTATCAAAGCTAAATTCTTATGTTTCTCTCCTTTTCATGTCCAATGCTTAACCACCTAGATTCCAGCGTTTTGCTAATGCAGTTTACAATAGGAGACTCTTAGGGCCACATTCTAGGCAAAATGCACATATGGCATGCCACTTAAGGAATATAGGGAGGGTTATTGTATCTTAGCTAAGATACATTTCTTGCACGTAATCATAGACAACAAAAAATTGATAGCCCAATCAACTACATGCATGAGAGGAAAACATTAAATTAATACATTGAAGAGATTGTCTCTTAGGTATTTATAATTCCTATGGTAACATGCTAGGATACACTCTATTGTGAAAGGCATAGGATACACTATTGTGAATGGAAGGAGTATTAAACTCACTGACACGCATATAATGTGATATGTTTCCATTGGTCTTGCCTGTCCGCGAGATCATATCCTGTGTCGATTGGTCAAACGAGGCAGACCGAGTTTGATTTATTCACATAAGATATTACAACGTACTACCTCCATTTCAAAGAATAAGACTTATTTTTTGTAAAAGTCAAACTGTGCGAACTTTGACCAAGTTTTTAGAATTAATCATTAACAAGTACAATACAAAATCAATATAGTTAGATACATTATGATATATTTTAATATTATATCCATATAGTACTAAAATTGTTAATATTTTTTAAAAAATATGATCAAACTTTCCATAGATTTACTTTTCAAAAAAATATAACCCTTATTTATTAGAACAGAGGGAGTAATTAGTAAATTTCAAACTTTGACACACAAGGTTAGGTGCTTAGAAAAAAGGTGTGAATATGTTATTAGTTATGCGCATCTATCAAGGCTAAATTTTTGTGTTTCTCTACTTTTTTATAGCCAATGGGTAACCATCTAGATCCCACCATTTTACTAATTTGGGCATATAGTAATCCAGAATAGAGGGAGTATTAAACTCACTGGCACGCATTTTCTACTGCGATTTGTTTCCATTGCTTCTGCCTATCTGCAAGATCCTATGCCTCTCGATTGGTCAAACAAAACAGATCGAGCCTTTTGATTTACTAACTCTACTCTGACACACAAGGTTAGATGCTTCCATACTGCGTGCCGCTACTAATTTTGTCGGGTCAAACTAGCTTACTCCTGTTACGATGCATGCTCACGTGTTCAAGCCCGTAGCAATCGATACAAAGGAAACAAAAATACTAGTACTCGATGTACTCGATCGATGTCGGGTCAAACATGCTCACGTGTTTAAGTAGTACTACTAGCATTTTGGGATCTCGATGTAAGGTTAATTAAGTGCTACCGTTGATTGTTTGTCGTAGCACCAGTATATTCTACTACTTGTATTAGCTGCCAAGCAAAAATTGGTGTTCGATGTTATGTACCAGTACGGTAATACTAGTTGAGAAGAAATCTTTTTCAAAAGTGGCAACTCTCTCGCTCCCAATATGGGGAAACCAGCGTCACTCAGGCACATGTATATAGAGAACAAAACTAGTGATATTTACTTAAACTCTTACTATTTAAGTTGAGTTCAAATTTCCATCCATGTAATAGATGTACATAAAAGAGATATGATGGTTTTTGCAGGTCCTTGTGGCTCTTGGGATGTTGTACCTATACCTAGGGCCTTCGGTGATGTCGGCGTTAGCCGGCCTCCTCGGGGTCATGGCTTTCGTCATGCTCGGGAACCGCCGGAACAACCAGTACCAGTTCAGGATGATGGGGGAGCGCGACCAGCGGGTGAAGGCGACGAGCGAGACGCTGAGCTACATGCGGGTGATCAAGCTCCAGGGGTGGGAGGAGCACTTCCACGCGCGCATCGCCCGCTTCCGATCCCTTGAGTTCGGCTGGCTCTCCCGCTTCCTCTACTCCAACACGTGCAACATGATCGCGCTGTCATGCGCCCCGATCGTCACCTCCGCGCTCGTCTTCGGGACATGCATCCTCGTCGGTGTGAGGCTCGACGCTGGCCTCGTCTTCACCGCCACTTCCTTTCTCAGGATCCTCGAGGAGCCCATGAGGAACTTTCCCCAGTCCTTGATCCAGGCGTCTCAGGCCGTAATCTCACTACAGCGCCTCGACACGTTAAGTCTCCTCGATCTAGCATCTCATATTAACTTGTTCTTTTTTACTCCTTTTGTTCCATATTACCAATGTTCACACTACTAAATAAATAAAGTAGTAGGTAGATTTTTTACGGTGCATTAGACTACACATCTATGTTTATAGTATATGGCCCGATCGAAACGGTCCAAAATAATTAGGCCAGCTTTGAGCCATTAGTTTTTTTTTTAAACGGAACGGCCTCGAAGGGCCCAGGAGATTCATTCAGCGGTGGGTGTACAGAGTACAGAGAGGTCCAAACAGAAAGAAAATTACAAACTGACCCCTACATTTTACAGAGAACACCCCAGCAAAGATTGCAAAAACGCAATCAAGTCCGATACAACCGCCGGCGACTGACAACGACGAAGAAGCGCCTCCTCTGCTGCAGCCGGGGACGAGACCACTTGGCTGGGCGAGGGACTTCGGTGCAGCTTCGTCGCTGAGGAAGATCCTCCCGAAGAGGATAGAGAAGCTCGAGCAAACCCTGTTGCCGAGCACGGCGCGGCCACCCCTCTGGTCCCTGGATAGCGGCGGCAGTCCATCGCCGTCGCTTGGAGAACGCCGCGGGGAGAGGAATCTCCAGAAGCTCCCCAGAGCTCCGCGAAGCAGCAGCAGCCCCCCGCACACTCAGGTCAACCTCCTCGCCACCACGGCAGGCCAGGTCTTCTCGAGTAGCAGGAGGCCGCCGACAGCAGCACGGCAGCCGCGCGAGATGCAGAGGGAGATGGTCGTCCGCCTCTGCGCCTCCTTCTTGATCTCCTCGCCGCCACGGCCGGCCGGAAGAAGAAGAGAAGCAGCAGGAGACCGGAGCAGCCGCACGCCGACGTCACGCGCATACGCCAGCACAAGGACTCCCTTGTCGCCTCCAACGTCGAGCACCACCAAGCTCCACTTCTTCCACTCCACATCACCACGACCGGACAGCGGAAGAAGCCGGAGCCAAATAGCATCCCAGACCAAAAGGCAACAAGCCCAAGCTTTATTTAACGATGCGGTGGCCTCCGCCTCCATCCGAAGCTCCGACCAGAGAAGCTTTAGGACACCGACGAAGAACCCCAGAGCTAAGATCCGGGCGAGATCTAGAGCTCCGCATCTGGGCAAGGAGCCCACTACCGACACAAGGCCAACTACCAAACCTACTCTACAACCTAGGCCTACTCCGGCGACTCCCCGCAGCCACCTCCCGCCGGCTACTCCGGCGAGAAGGGCACGGGAGAGCCCCGGCCTCTCACGCACGACTCTCAAAGCAGCTAGGGAGGAGAGGGGAGGGGAATGAGTGACGACCGCGTGTCGTACCTTTGAGCCATTAGTTAATTTGGTAATTTTTGTCAAGGTTTGCAGGGGTAAATTATAGCTTTACTTATAAATGAAAATACAACTGTTACCCTTTGACTGGAAAAGTGGATGCATGATTTAAATAGTGTTATACTGCAAAATGCCCCTCATGATGAGATATTCTACCAAAATTTGAGGTAGTGTATCAGTTCTGAACCGTAGGATCAAGCCGATTAGATGGACCAGGTTGCATCGATGTACCGTAAAACATCGCATAAAGTATGTAGACATACTTCACGATGAATCGTGAATGTAATGACACATATTTGTTGTTATGGAGGTTAACTATCTTTTCTAGAAACTCGGTTAAACTTAGTAGCTTGACTTTTTAGAAAACTAATAGTACACCTTATAAGAAGGAAGGAGTATGTGGATACCCTATGCTGCCCATATATGTGAACACAAAGCACCACATACACAAATCTGCGTGACCATGCCTTTCTAACTAATCACACACCACTGTTTCATAAAAAGTGCAAATCCATGAGTCTTAAATTTTACTAGACATATTATGTAATGTGACTACTGAAATTTAAAACCTCTGTCATTTCATGCATGCAGTTGGTGAGAACATGAATAGTTAACCTAGGTGAGGTTTTTGTTTTTAATATTTCATTAGGTACTTAGCAAGTGCAGAGCTGGATGATGGCGCGGTAGAGAGGGAGGTGGCGATCCCGTGTGATGGGGGTGTTGCCGTGCAGGTGAAAGATGGGGTGTTTGCATGGGACGACAAGGAGGTGCTGCGTGGGATCAACCTCGACATACAGAGCGGTTCACTGGCGGCCGTCGTGGGCATGGTTGGGTCTGGCAAGTCCTCGCTGCTCGGTTGCATCCTCGGGGAGACGACCAAGCTCTCCGGCAAGGTAACTAGTACTGCCCAACACTGCTTTCAATGCGAAAAAAATCTGACAAATTAGTATTTTATTTATTAGTACTACTAGATAACGATTTGAACTAAATCCAAAATGGTGAAAACATAATGCGGAATGGTGAATACAGTTTTTTTTTTGGCATTAACCACCTATATGTTGAAATCCAAATGATCATAGTTTTATATAGTAATTAGTAGTAAGTACTTTCCATGTCATCTCTTGTGACGAGATTTTCAAATCTTGTAGAAAGTTTGAAGAAAATTACCGCTACTAGAGATATTTGAAACAAACAATATGCAAAAGAAGGAGTCGAAAATCATATTGTTCACATTAAATGGAGGGAAAATGAGACAAATGGAGGGAAAATAAGACGAGGAAAGAGGGACATATTTTTTAATGTGGTACGGAATATTTAATAACGAACGAGAAAAAATAAGGTGTCTTGTGCAGAACTATATTATTTAATGATAAATAGATCTTACACACTAATTTGTATTAAGATTCTACGAATAATTAAATAGAAGACACTTATGATACTATACATTATTATAGAGATGGTTTATTTTGATATATGATACTTCCCACTATGACCAGCTAAATATATATATTATAGACACACATAGACCATATCAATGTAATCTTCAATCATTGTATTCACGTCTCAAAATACATAATTCCTTGTCCTTTACATGTATCGAGCATTTCAAGCATGTATTATTTACTCTCTTTTCTTTTCGACCGACCAACTTTTTTCTGCTTTCATGCCTCATTTTTTCGAATATACACTAAAAAGAGTCTAGTTACATTCTTTTAGAAAAGACTCAAATATTTTATATTTTGAAACGGAGGGTTACAAAATAGTTTCAACCGGACGTAATTTAGAGATTTAAAAAATGATTGGTTTTTTTTACCCAATGAAAAATATTGATTGTAAGGGGAAGAAATCCAAAACGCTTGATCTTATCAGAAGTGACTGTTCGTACTAAGAGATTTGAACTCGGACGGATCTAGATGCATCATCTCATCCTAACCACCAATTAGGAGATTTAGATTTAGCAAAACTGTGTACAAACTGAGGAGATTTAGATTTCCTTCCTAATTTTCTCCCCAAAACATCCCGTCTTCAGCCGTTGCGACTACCAAATTGCTCGTCCCTTCTCTTCCGATTAAGGCGACCTCCACCTAAATCTCCATCTTCCCGGAGCCAGGCGGACGGCTCAAGGCCGGACGCTGCTGCGAGAGAGCAGCTCCTCGTGCCCAGTCCCGTCGGAGATGGGAGATCGAGAGGGAGCCACTTGCAGGTGAGCAGCCGCTGTGCCCAAGGCTCGTGCTTGCTGCGGTGCTGCTGCCGCTGCTCGTCCGTGCAGAGTCCCTCAGCTGCGCAGCTCCGACGGCAGCAGTCGGCGCGGTGGTTTCGCCACTCCTCGTCAGGCTACCACCACCCTCTCCGCACCTAGATAGATTGCTGCAGCACGGGCAGCACCGGCGAACTGCCCGGCGGTGCGTCGAGGGTCGCCGACAAGCAGAACGGGGCGACTCGGAGCTCACGGGTTCGTTCCGGTTGTTCTATTTGGTGTTCTGAGCACAAATCTGCATCGCAATCCTTTTGGATATAGCTTTCTGCATTGTGTCCCTGAATGATATCACAATTACTGTACATCGTCTCCCGAAACAAATCAATAACACACTAGTCCACAGTGTAATAGATCAGTTGTTTCAGTGTGGGCGTGTGGTAATTTTGGTTACCTCCTTACCAGACCCCCATAGTGGATGACTAACCAGACCAAGAAAATGGTCTGGAAGAAAGTAATGCAAAACATTTTTGTCAATGTTAAATCGAATCTTAGTCCAGTAGACGTTTACCACTCTTACCAGCCAACTTCGGCGTTTTCAGGAACACACTAGAGTATGGCATTTCACTAATTTGATGATCTAATTATAGATGTATACATCCATTCATTTCCTTAAAATGTTGTATGGTACTTCTATTTGAGTATAAAATCCATTGTGTGTTACTGTGCATTTGCAGAGGAAGAAGAACATTTCACATATTTTTCAGAGGAGTGCACTTTGACATGGAATAAATTCTGCATCTGTTTGCAGGTCAAGGTGTGCGGCAGTACGGCTTACGTTGCGCAGACGGCATGGATTCAGAGTGGCACCATAGAGGAGAACATCCTGTTTGGGCAGCCGATGCACAGGGAGAGGTACAGGGAGGCGATCAGGGTGTGCTGCCTGGAGACGGACTTGGAGATGATGGAGTTCGGCGACCAGACGGAGATCGGCGAGCGCGGGATCAACCTCAGCGGCGGGCAGCAGCAGCGCATCCAGCTGGCGCGCGCCGTCTACCAGGACTGCGACGTCTACCTACTCGATGACGTCTTCAGTGCAGTTGATGCACACACCGGCAGTGAGATCTTCAGGGTACCACATCATGCTGTATCTGGTTTTAGAATATTAAGTAGTAATACATTAGCAGCAGACTGAATTCTTTTTGTGCAGGAATGTGTGAGAGGTGCTCTCAAGAACAAGACTGTAGTGCTTGTGACTCACCAAGTCGATTTTTTGCACAATGCCAGTGTCATATATGTAAGTACATTGCATATGTAGTCTTAATCATCCTTGGTTCAACCTGACATTATCGGTTTCACTCTTCAATTCTTGGAAAAAATTAATAGAAAGATCAAACTTATGAACGATAGGTATACAACCTGTTTCTTTAATTTTGTTGAGAGATTATTGTTTTCTTGACTTTTTATGTTTTACATTTATGTGATATACTTGCAGGTAATGAAGGATGGCATGATAGTGCAATCTGGCAAGTACAGTGAGCTCCTCAAGGCAGGCACCAACTTCACAGCGCTTGTTGCCGCGCATGACAGCTCCATGGAACTCGTGGAGAGCACAACACCAGCGACTCAGAATGGCGACCGCCAGCTGCCCATCTCCCACCAGTCATCAGGAAAGAGCAGCACATCCTCTAATGGCGATGCTGGTGCCTCCGTCACGGCTGTGGTCAAGTCTGAGAAGGCGTCAGCACGGCTGACCAAGGACGAGGAGCGTGAGAGCAGCCACATTGGCTTCGATGTGTACAAGCAGTACATGACAAAGACTTGGGGGTGGTGGGGCCTGGCAGCGGTGATCTTCGTGTCCGTGCTGTGGCAAGTGTCTGTGATGGCCAGCGACTACTGGCTCTCGTATGAGACCTCCGGCGAGTTCCAGCCATCTTTGCTCATCCAGGTGTATGTCATCATTGCCGCTGCCTCAGTGGTAGTTGCCATAGTTCGGTTTTTTCTTGTGGCCTTCATTAGCCTCCAGACCGCCAACCGGTTCTTCAAGCAGATCCTCCATAGCATCCTCCATGCTCCCATGTCCTTCTTTGACACCACGCCCTCCGGCAGGATCCTCACCAGGGTACATATACACACTGCATCTTAAAATTCAAGTATAGTTGATGTTTTGAATGTGTGTGTGACATGGTTTTACAGGCATCATCGGACCAGATGACTGTTGATCTCATGCTCCCGTTCTTATTCTGGATGATCTTGTCCATGTACATCTGGATGATCTCCGTGGTTTTTGTCACATGCCAAGTGGCATGGCCATCGGTCATTGCTATCATCCCGCTGGTGATACTCAACCTATGGTACCGGGTAAGTTACTTAATTACGACTATCTGCACCTGCAAATGGAAGAATACTATTTCACTGCATAGTTTTTTGTGTGTGTGTTTTGATCCAGATACTTGGCTAATTACCAACTACACTTGCAGGGTTACTACTTGTCGACGTCTAGGGAGCTGACTCGTCTGGAGTCGATCACCAAGGCTCCGGTGATCAACCACTTCTCCGAGACCGTTCAGGGTGTAATCACCATCAGATGCTTCAGAAAGGGAGATAGCTTCTTCCAGGAGAACCTGAACCGCCTGAATTCTAGCTTAAAAATGGACTTCCACAACAATGGCGCCAGTGAGTGGCTTGGCTTCCGGTTAGAGGTCATGGGAAGCTTTGCCCTTTGCGTTACCGCCTTGCTCATGGTCACATTGCCCAGAAACTTCATCAAGCAAGGTATTCTTCTCTTCTTAACGTTTTCACATTCTTTTTTTTTCCGATGTCTAGTTGATAAATGACTTATGGTGATGAATTTTTAACTTCAACGAAGTTACACGAATAGAAACCTTTCTGCAAATTCATGATTAATGTATTGCTCTCAACTCTCAAGACTAAATAATTACAGAACAAATATTTCAAATAATAGCTGCTCACAAGCGTCATTCGAGAGCTGCAGTCATGCTTATGCGATACTGTTGTTGCTTATGATGCAGAATTCGTGGGTTTATCGCTCTCCTATGGTATATCCCTCAACGCAGTGTTTTTCTATACCATATGGATGAGTTGCCTCGTCGAAAACAAAATGATCTCAATCGAGAGGATAAAGCAGTTCACAAGCATCCCATCTGAGACAGAATGGAGGATCAAGGATTGTTTACCTGATACAAACTGGCCAACAAAAGGAGATATCAATATCATTGATCTCAAGGTAACTCTTCTTGTTGGTACTTTTCATTTAACAGTACATATGGCATAATATCTTTAAGATGCTAAAGTACATTGATTAGTGACATCTTCTGATAGCTAATAGCTTCTTGATCTTCTCTTGACACAGAAACATATGAAATGAAAAACAAATTTATGTGCGTGTATACTGTATATATGCAGGTTAGGTATCGGCATAACACTCCACTAGTGTTGAAGGGAATCACAATAAGTATACTCGGAGGAGAGAAGGTCGGTGTCGTCGGTAGAACAGGCAGTGGGAAATCAACGCTGATCCAAGCCTTTTTCCGAATGGTCGAGCCTTCCGAGGGGAAGATAGTAATCGACGGTGTTGACATCTGTACTTTAGGACTCCACGATTTGAGGTCTCGGTTTGGTATCATCCCACAAGATCCTGTCCTTTTTGAAGGCACGATTCGTAGCAACATTGACCCGCTCGAGAAGTACTCCGATGAAGAAATTTGGCAGGTATTTAACCAGCAACAAGTCAAAAGTTCACGTCTTGTACAAAATGTGCTACTCCCTCGGATCCAATTTAATTTTCGCAGGTTTAGACAAAGTTTTGCCTAAAGCTTTCCTAAACCTGCGACAATTAAATCAGATCGGAGGTTATATGACTTTTTTTGCATCCTAAACTTGTTTCATTTTAGGCCTTGGATCGTTGTCAGCTCAAAGAAGCCGTGGTTTCGAAACCTGAAAAGCTTGAGGCATCAGGTACTAGCTACAATTATTATCTTAATAATATTCACTATTTTGACTCTAGATACTGGTTCTGCTTCAGAGCATGCACACGAGCTAATACAACTTTTGGTGTAATTGTAGCTCCATTACATGAATGAACAAATTCACTGAAATCGCTTAATCTTTGTGCATTAGTCATAAGCTTATTTTAGTGAAATATGTATATATATATATATATATATATATATATATATTACTAAAATTCGTTGCACCTGCATATATATTACTAATATTCTGGTATCATTGCCATGTCTATATACCATAGTTGTCGATAACGGCGAAAACTGGAGCATGGGGCAACGTCAGCTGCTTTGTCTGGGTAGGGTAATGCTGAAACGCAGCAGGATACTGTTCATGGATGAGGCCACGGCCTCGGTGGACTCCCAAACGGATGCCGTGATTCAGAGGGTCATCCGGGAAGACTTCGCAGCATGCACGGTCATCACCATCGCGCACAGGATACCGACGGTCATGGATTGCGACAGAGTCCTGGTTATAGATGCTGGTAACAAATTAGCAGACTGAAATTTCAGAACCCGATTCATCTTATCTGTTGCTCAATGCGTTTAGTCATCCGCTACTTAATGATCTGAACGATTGTTGTGATACTTATCAGGACTATCCAAGGAGTTTGACCGGCCTGTCAACCTGATCGAGAGGCCATCCCTGTTTGGAGCATTGGTTCAAGAGTACGCAAACCGGTCGTCAGACGCGTCCTAGGCTAGTATCGGACGAAGTTTTGGCTGTTTTTTTTTCCACATCTTTTACTTTGCTTTTTTGCCGAAATAGTGGCCCTGGCGGGACGGACTGTGTGCTGCCAAGTTTGTTGAGTCGCCCTGGGACGTGATTCAAACCATAGGGTACACCATTCTGAGAGGTACTGGAGTACTGTAGGAGGGAGCAGTCCAGCGCTAGACATAGATAGATAATAAAGTTGCATTGTCGCAGTTGTACGGAATTTTTCACAAGTTTTGAGCTGACATGTTGAACGTCATGATGTTGTGAGAACTTTTGGAATTGTTCTCATCGTACTTTACACGAATTCCATTATTGTAAGTTGCACTTGTATTATTTTTTACTGGAAAATATCGTAGGCCTGCCACACCTTAGCCACAACACTGTTTTTTTAGCAACCGGTAGGAGCTCTGCCTTTTTATTTAGAAAAAGAAAAAACCGAACAATAACAGTACATGGAGGGCATATTTTAATTCAGTGAAAACATGCCAAAAGCATTGAACTATTAAAAAACACACTCTAGTCAAAGGCCGCGAAAGCTTGTGCTCTTTGGCGAATGTCCTACTTGGCAATCTCCGCCATGTGAAGATCCTTCTATTTTGTTCTTTCCATACGATCTAGAGGACATAAAGTAAGCGTCCATTGATTCTTCGTTTGTTGTTCGTGGGCCGACCGGCGGTCATTTTGTCCTACCAATCCAAAATAGAAGGGAAATCTTGGCCATTGTTTTCACCCACAACGTTGTCCCATATCCCAGCCGTTTCAGGTGCACCGTGACATAGAGCACAGCTTGGGGTCATGATTCCAACCTCTAATTGCAAGGTTATCGGCCGTGAGAAACTTTCCATGCATGGCTAGCCAGGCGAAAAGCTTGCACTTAGGTTCAGCGTGCGCAACCCATATTTTTTGGGCGTTGAACTTGGGGTGGCTACCATGGAATTGCACGTGGTAGGCAGAGCTGGCACTGTAGGACCCGTCTTCGGTTAAGGTCCAGGAGATCATATTAGGCTGACCAAGTGATACATGTGTTCCTTCCCGCACGTCCCAAACCATGAGTTATTAGGAAAGCTGCATAGGCGAGTTGAGACGCGCGATGGAGAAAATACAGTTGCCATTAGTTAGCTCTTTGTCCATGTTTCTGTTTTTTCTCATGGCAATCTTGAAAAGATCAGGCGCCCACAGCCTAATAGGGCCCAACCTAGACCAGTTGTCGTGCTAGAAGGAAGCAGTCTCGCCGTCTCCGATGCTGATCTTCGTGGAGGCTCTGAAGAGGTACATGTCGGCGTCATCACATGGGAGCTTGGATCCTACCCAAGTAAGATGCGGGTCCATCCACTAAAGCCAAGGCCATCGAAGTCTGAGGGCACGACCGGTCCTCTGCAGGTCTGGCATGCTAAGGCCGCCTAGGTCCTTAGGTCTAAAAGGCATGGTACAATTGACCAAGGCCTTTCCTTGCACTGCGTGCTCTCCTTCATCGCTTGCCCAAACAAAGTTTCTCGATGTAGGTAATCTTGTCCCTGGCCCACTTGGACAGCGAGATGAACGTGGCGTGGTAGAATGCGATGTCCATGAGGACGGACCTGGCGAGGGTGATTCTACCAGGATGAGACAGGTTTTTGCCATCCACCCAGGCAGCTTTCCGGTAATCTTATCAATCAGGGGCTGAAGGTCGACCTTGCGAAGCCGCCAAAAGTGTAGGGGCAGACCCAAATACTTCCCAAGAAGCGAAGCAATCTTTGTTGGAAATGCCGAAAGGACGTCCAAAAGATCAATGGCTTCACATCTGACAGAAAAAACCTCCGTTTTGCCCAACTTGGTGACTAGACCACTTGCTTTCCCAAAACAATCGAGGATGGCCGTGATGGCCTGCAGTTCTTCTTTCATAGGATTGACAAAAATTCTAGCATCATTGGTGTACAACGAGACTCTGCTGCGAGGCGCACAGGATCTGATTTTGCTGAGAATTCCACAATGGCTTGCAATGGAAAGGATGCGCTAGAGGGTCAATAGCTATAATGAACAACATAGGTGAAAGTGGGGTCACCCTTCCTAAGCCCCCTAGCATGGCAGAATGGCATTCCGGGGACGCCGTTTAGAAGTACTCTAGAAGTAGCAGAGGCAAGGGAGAGGCACATCCAATCCCTCCACATCTTACCAAACCCAAGAGCCGACATAACCTCAAGGAGATAAGCCCATCCCATAGAGTCATAAGCTTTTGAAATGTCTAACTTTAGAAAAATCTTTGTCGTCCGCCCTTCCCGGAGCTCCTCCCTATGCTAGCCAGCTAGTGTCTTCCCTAGGAGGATCCGCCAGGGAGGAGGAAGAAGGTCGCTCACTCGCCGCCAACTCTACTCTCCCATCGCTGGCAGCGACTGATGTCAACAATTATGACCACTTTTCGTTGGGACTTCAAGTGCAGAGTGTTGTAGCAAGTTTCTTTTCCCCACAAGGATGACTCGAGGGTTTATATCGAACTCTTGAGGAATTGTTTATGGAAGTGTATTTGTATTATCCTCTTCAAACAACCTATAAAGTAAAATAATTTGTCTTGTGTCCCCAACTCCACCAAGTGGCTGTGAAACACAAGGTTCCGTATTAGTAATATGAAATAAAATATAAAGTAAACTAAAATAAATAAAGTAAAGTAATGCAAACTAGATGACATGGAAGATAATAGAGTTGTTTTAGGGTTTTTATGGATGATTGTAAATGGGAAAAGTATTTTTGTATTTTTGGAATATTAAATTGCAAAAAATATAAAAGGTAGTTGCAATAGAAAGGTGTTTCTCATGATTAAAATTGGACTGGGGTTCATGGGTTCACTTGTCTACTCCCTTTTTAAGTTGTAGTGATCACAAAACAATTCATCAAAGATAAATATTCATGGAGCTTTTATATGTGTATGATAATGTTGGGGTTCGGTGCAGAAAATCAAAAAAAATTACTACGCGGCAACCCCAGAAGCCCAAGATCTATATACTAGTAATTCACTAATGGGAGGGGATACAGTATTCATACATTTGAAGACCGAGCACAGTTAACGTACCGTGAGGAACGTGGATGAAGAAGATGCCCCGATGCTGACCTCGAGGTCATGATATCCTTGCGGATCCATGACAACTCCTAGCACCGAAAGCACTGTGTCGCTAGAGGGAGCCATACACGTATGATGCTTGACGATGACCCCCACTTCTCCCTGATCCAACCAAGATTGCGGAAGTAGATCTCCCGGCTCCGAATCCCGTAGAGCGACGGCGTTCCGCGGTGAAAAACTCCTTTCTCGCACAGCCCTGACAAGGGGGCCACGATCGTAAGAGAGAGAGAGAGAGAGGCAATACATGCCTTTTATTGATTTCCAGGTGGAAATTGGTGTGTTTTTAATCCACCTATGTGTACCCCTTTATATAGGCAGAGGAAAGGGCTCCCTCTACCTTAAGTGCCCCATGTGGGACTAAATAAAATAAGAAATAGGGCAGAATTCGGACTCCACCCACCGACTGGGCCCCATAGCACCCGGGTGGGCCACCCGGGGTCGGCCCAGGTGACAGGCGACGATGGCGCCTCTGGGTCTAGGGCGGGCCGCCTACCCACCTCGCGGCCCATGTAACACCCTCAGAATCGGACCTATGCAAGTTTGGGCAAAATTCACCAAACCCGCATAGAAACGATTCAAAGGTTCCCACCAGGCACTTTCGTGCGGGTGGAAAGCATAATAACATTACACAGGTCCTCGATGGGACCCACAGAATATATATATATATAACAGCGACTCCATGAGTCAAGAATACGATATAATATACAAAGATCCAAATCACCTTGAAAACGATAGAGCGTCCACTACGGACAAGATATAAATGGGGCTAAGAGCCCCAAGAATAACCAATGGCGCCCATAACCTGCCAAAGCCAAGCCGAAGGGTAACCTCGCTAACGGCGTCGATCTCAAAACCTGCTTAAACAAAAGGTGCGGAAGGGCAAAGGAAAAAGAGGAGCGCCAAGATCGAGGCCAAGACACGGCGAGGCTAGAATTGGCGTCCTCGCCACATAGGTATGGTGGATCAAGCGGCGGCAAGATGCACTAAACAACCTATAGAGTCGATACAATGGCGGTTATCGAGAGAGGGTAAGAATGACCTATCCGGATCCAACTGAAACTAACACCAAACAAACCCATCTGGTGTTTCCTCGAGACCAAACGAGGAAGTCAACCGAGGAACTCACACGCTGGCGCTTTTATTTATTCAATTATAGTTGCAATTACTAGTCGTTTAGATAATCATCCCGATAAAATAAGCAAGGGTCATTTTAGTTAACCATTCCGTTATAGTTGCAGCAATTACTAATCGACAGATGGCATGATATAAACCCAAAACCCAAAGGTTGTTGGTACTTTTATTCAGCCATTTCGCTAGAAGTTGCGTACTTACTAGTCAGTACAATGGTCGCAAGCGACACTCCAAACAAGCATTGTGGGTATTAATTAGCCATTCCGTTATAGTGAAGCTGATTACTAGTCATTATAAGTCAAATTTATAGCAAAACTTTAGTTATGCTTGTCTATGATCGAGATATCGTGCTCCAAGTCGTCCATATCCGCGACACGGCTTTCGTAAAGTTTTACCCGCCGGGTGCACCAATAGCAACACACGCCGATCAACCTCGAAAACCAAATCAAAACCCAACGAGGCTTTCACGATTGAACAATCACAGGATTCAAATATTTGGGGCCACCCCATTGAGTAGATCCCGCAACGGAGTAAGCAAGCTCGAGACGGACTCAAGGTTTGCGCCAATGGTCAGAAGCGGGAACTCGAAAGTGTGGCTGGGCTTGTCGATACCGTAATCACTCCGCATCCTAAAGACAAAGCAGTGTGCTCCTCGCACAATTTAAATACGTAAAGTAGCATGGCATAAGTACATGATCGTAAATAAAACCTCAAACTAGTTGTGGCCCCAAGAAATAAGACTGAATCAAGCTCGCTCGGGGTCCCATATACCTCCGGATGTGGATAGCGATAAATCAAGGAACAGTATCAAGTACTCGGGGTCTTACGGACACAAGTGGGCGTTCGAAACCAAATATTTTCTATCACCCACCGATGCCTCCGCTTATTTCAATTTTAGTTGTTAAACAGAATTAAAGTGACGATAAGTAAAACTAGAATCGCTCCAACATCAACATGCGCAATACATCAAGAATCGTGGCATATGACGACACATCAAAGAATCGAGCAAGCAACTACGACGCGCAAGTCCAACTATCTACCAATCAATGTAATAGGTGTGTCCAAGGCAATATAGGGCTGCACGGTATATCATGTACGAAACTAAAGCATCGCAACGTATAGCAATAGATCAACAGGAGGGAATAAATACTATAAAAGTAAGATAGGTAGAAAGGGGGAGATGCTCGCCTGAAAATATTGTCGAAGGTTCAACCGAAGATCGGGTCGAAGCTCACATCAACTCAACGGCCTTATCCGCGAAGAACCAAAACACTAGAAGAAACACCGGATGCAATATTCAATAAAACGGCAGAAGATCGGCATGATGCATGTATGATGGATGACATGGCAAGGTGCGATGCAATTAAGTCATATTAAGCGGAACCGGGGTCCCCACAATTAATTAAGTGGTCCAAGTTGTTTAGCTACCCTGCATTTTTAAATGTCGTTTTAACATGGCAAGAGATTGTACCGGGTTCGCTACACCAATTTAAATGAGGCCAATATGAGACTAGATTTGCCCGCATATGGGCCCCATATTTAATTATTAGGTGAATCGGCATAAGGCCCCCAAACCACATGAGTGTATGCATGCAAGACAATTATTATGCGACAAGTTATATTATGTTATAAAAGTAGGGTTTCGGGAAGGGTTCACACATTAGGGGTCTCGACGATCTCGGGATTCCGGGGTTCGGGGTCGGTATCAGGGTCCAGGGTTCGACGGGGTCGTTCTCGAACTCCGGGGTTAGGGTCTCGGATCGGGGTAGTTCTTGTCGCGTCCGGGAAGCAGGTCTTGATTCCGTGCCGGGGCGCAACGGGTTTGCTTCGGTCGGTGCCGTTCTTGTCGTCGCGACGATCTTGTCGGGTCCGGTCTTGGTGACGATCTTGTCCGATGGAGGTCCTGGTTCAACATCATCGCGGCCGGTGGAGACGGTGTCCGGCGGCGTTTGTCGCACAAGTGGCCTTCGTTCTATGACGACGATCTCGGTTTCAGTGAACGGTTCGAGGTACTTGGCGTTCTATGAAGAAGAGCTCCGGGTCTGCCCGGTGGAAGTTCTCGGCGTTCTCGATGAAGAACTTGGCGAGTTGAACTTGGGGGTACCGGTGTCCTCGGTTTCCATGACGCCGGGCTTGTCCTTCGTGATGGCGAACTCGATGTCCCGAGAAGACCTTGGGGTGCCCACCTTGATCATCTGTGGCCGGCATTGGTTGATCTTGTCCGAGAGGAGTCCTTGGCGACGGGATCGAAGATCTTGCTACGGATCGGGCTTGGGGTCTCGGCCACCGCATGGATTGGGACTCCGGATCGGGCCGACGAACTCGCCTCGAACGGCTTCGGGTGATCGCGGCGGTCATGCACGACACACGCAGTCGACACTTGACGAAGGAGAGGCTCCTGGGTGCAGAGAAACGACAGGAGGGCTCGCCTCAAGCGGCGACGGGAAGGGGCTGCTGGCGCTGGCCGGGCGAGGCGGTGGAGGCTGGGCCGAGCTCGGAACGCGGAGAGAGGACTTCGGGGAGAAGGGCGGCGGAGACGCTGGTCGGCGGAGACGGGCGGGTGGAGAAGACGTCGGGAGGCGGCCTCTGAGTGCCAGGGCGACGACGGGCGGTGGGGTGGCTCGGGGCCGGCAGAGGCAGACGCGGCGTGACGAGGCGGCTCGGCATGGAGCTGGTGGAGGGCGCAGTGGAGAGGAGGTTTAGGGCGCGCGGGACCGCGGCGATGGGAGGACCAAGGCGTGAGGGGCTCGAGCGGCGAGAGGGAGGTTGCAGGGGGCGGCGGTGGAGAGGAGGCTCGACGGGCGCTGGGAGAAGCAGCGAGAGAAACGGGAGAGGGGGCGATGAGGCGAGGAGGCTCATGGGTAGGAGACGAGGGAGAGGACGGGCGCGGGTTGGACCGGGTGGGCGTAGGGCGTGTGCGTGTAGCGTGTCGGGGTGGGACCGGTGAAAGGGAGAGGGCGGGGCTGCAGCGTGGCCAGGCGTGGGCGTGGCTCGGGGGCGTGGTGGCGTGGGCTCGCGGCGTGGCCTGCGCGGTTGGGGATCGGTGCAGGGGGGTGGGGCCAGGGGGAAGGAGAGAGAGGGGAGTGGGCTGGGACAAGTGGCGCTTGGGGATAGGTGGATGGGAGAGGGTAGCTGAGGTGGCGGTAGGTCATTGGTGGGGGTGATGTGGATCTAGGGGTGGGTAGGATAGTTGGTAGGTTAGGATTATTTGTGGGACTGGTTGGACCGTTTTAAAAATCCTGGGGCGGTCGTTCGGGTCAATCGGCCCGTTCGACTGCCCCGCTAAAATAACTTAATATTTTATTTACTTTAATTGGGCCGTTTGCAACCCGATAGCAACAAAACAAAATAATCCGGAGACCCGGGGTTTTGCGTTTGAATAAAGATGGGGCGTTTTAGAAAACAAAACGGGCCTTGCGAAATAGTTTTGGCAAACAATGCATGATGATGACGATGCAATGCACAAATTCAACGCGATTTTCTAGTAGGGGTTTTGCGGGATGCCACAATTCGACACCACTAACAATGGATCTCGCCCTCGAGATCCGCCTCATGGTACCGGAAAGAAGGTCGGCGATCTGCATCTTCTCGCTTCGTGTAGATCCTCGCGACACCACTAACAAGAGGTCGTTGTCCGTGACCGTCGAGAGAACACTCCGGGAAAACAAAAGGTCGAAGGTAGAGGTATCAACAAATAAAGCCACCTCTAGCTCCGATGGAAAGGGGAACCGATGCATTCTCATCCACTTCAATGTACAAAAGCAAATAGAAGGGGTAGTCGGCATGGGGGCCAATCCATCACGCACCCAAACTATTACTCTGCACAATCAGTAGAAGGGAGTGCAACCATTCTCGGAATCAGACTGAAGATCTCGACAGGTGAGGTTCGGAAACAAAGAAGTGATGCAAACTCTGCATCGGATCTGGCGTAGATGAGGTCGTCGCGTCGGAAACACCGGAAGGCACAAACAAGGAACAAAGAATGGTACCACAGACGAAGGGTCCTTCGGACAGCATGAAGACCAGATGTAGCAACACCGTTATCAGAGGAGGAAACGAAGCCCTGAAGGTATGACGGAAACCCGACCACGAGAATTCCTGGACTCAAGAGGAAGAAGAGAGCGGACCCAAAACACGTGGAGATAAGAGGAGAATAGCAGAGGGGTAAGGAGTAAAATCAGACCTAACCATAACTATCCAACCGATCTTGCAAAAATAGTTTTGACACTCTACTTCGGCCGTTAGCTAGGTTATCCTACGATCGACTTGGGGTATCGCAATCACGAGCTCGATACCACTCTGTAACACCCTTAGAATCGGACCTATGCAAGTTTGGGCAAAATTCACCAAACCCGATAGAAACGATTCAAAGGTGCCACCAGCACTTTCGTGCGGGTGGAAAACGGTAATAACATTACACAACTCCTCGATGGGACCCACGTACAGATATATATAACAGCGACTCCATGAGTCAAGAATACAGATATAATATACAAAGATCCAAATCACCTTGAAAACGATAGAGCGCATGACTGAACAAGATGCAAATGGGGCTAAGAGCCTCAAGAATAACCAATGGCGACATAACCCTGCCTGAGGCCAAGCGGAAGGGTAACCTCGCTAACGCGTCGATCTCAAAACCTGCTTAAACAAAAGGGGTGCGGAAAGGGCAAAGGAAAAAGAGGAGCGTCGATCGAGGCCAAGACACGCGAGGCTAGAATTGCGTCCTCGCCACATAGGTATGGTGGATCAAGCGGCTGGCAAAGATGCACTAAACAACCTATAGAGTCGACACAATGGCGGTTATCGAGAGGGGTAAGAATGACCTATCCGGATCCAACTCGAAACTAACACCAAACAAACCCATCCCGTGTTTCCCTCGAGACCAAACGAGGAAGTCAACCGAGAAACTCACACAGTTGGCAGTTTTATTTATTCAATTATAGTTGCGATAATTACTAGTCAGGTTTAGATAATCATCCTGATAAAATAAGCAGTGGGTCATTTTAGTTAACCATTCCGTTATAGTTGCAGCAATTACTAATCAGATACAGATGGCATGATATAGCCCCAAAACCCAAAGAGTTGTTGGTACTTTTATTCAGCCATTTCGCTAGAAGGCAGATTTTACTAGTCAGTACAATGGTCGCAAGCGACACTCCAAACAAGTTGTGGGCAGTATTAATTAGCCATTCCGTTATAGTGAAGCTGATTACTAGTCATTATAAGTCAAATTTATAGCAAAACTTTAGTTATGCTTGTCTATGATCGAGATATCGTGTCCAAGTCGTCCATATCCGCGGACACGGCCGTAAAGTTTTACCGGGCCGGGTGCACCAATAGCAACACACGCCGATCAACCTCGAAACCAAATCAAACCCAACGAGGCTTTCACGATCGAACAATCAGATTCAAATATTTCAGGGGCCACCCCATTGAGTAGATCCCTAGCAATAGCAAGCTGACGGAGACTCAAGGTTTGCGTCAATGGTCAGAAGCGATCGGGAACCCGAAAGTGTGGTCAGCTTGTCGATACCGCGTAATCACTCCGCATCCTAAAAGACAGGTGCTCCTGACAATTTAAATACGTAAAGTAGCATGGCATAAGTACAGATCGTAAATAAAACCTCAAACTAGTTGTGGCCCCAAGAAATAAGATCAATCAAGCTCGCCTGGGGGTCCCATATACCTCCGGATGTGGATAGCGCGATAAATCAAGGAATGTATCAAGTACTCGGGTCTTACGGACACAAGTGGGCTCGAAACCAAATATTTTCTATCACCCACCGATGCCTCGCTTATTTCAATTTTAGTTGTTAAACAGAAATTAAATTGACGATAAGTAAAACTAGAATCGTCTCCAACATCAACATGCAATACATCAAAATGGCATATGACGACACACATCAAGAATCGAGCAAGCAACTACGACGCCGCAAGTCCAACTATCTACCAATCAATGTAATAGGGTGTGTCCAAGGCAATATAGGGCTGCACGGTATATCATGCGTACGGAAACTAAAGCATCGCAACACGTATAGCAATAGATCAACAGGAGGGAATAAATACTATAAAAGTAAGATAGGTAGAAAGGGGAGATGCTACTTTGCTGAAAATATTGTCGAAGGTTCAACCGAAGATCGGGTCGAAGCTCACATCAACTCAACGGCCTTATCCGCGAAGAACCAAAACACTAGAAGAAACACCGGATGCAATATTCAATAAAACGGCAGAATATCGGCATGATGCATGTATGATGGATGACATGGCAAGGTGCGATGCAATTAAGTCATATTAAGCGGAACCGGGGTCCCCACAATTAATTAAGTGGTACAAGTTGTTTAGCTACCCTGCATTTTTAAATGTCGTTTTAACATGGCAAGAGATTGTACCGGGTTCGCTACACCAATTTAAATGAGGCCAATATGAGACTAGATTTGCCCGCATATGGGCCCCATATTTAATTATTAGGTGAATCGGCATAAGGCCCCCAAACCACATGAGTGTATGCATGCAAGACAATTATTATGCGACAAGTTATATTTTGTTATAAAAGTAGGTTTCGGGGTTCACATTAGGGTCTCACGATCTCGGATTCCGGGTTCGGTCGATATCGTGGTCCAGGTTCGACGGGTCGTTCGAACTCCGGGGTTAGGGTCTCGGATCGGGGTAGTTCTTGTCGCGTCCGGGAAGCAGGTCTTGATTCCGTGCCGGGGCGCAACGGGTTTGCTTCGGTCGGTGCCGTTCTTGTCGTCGCGACGATCTTGTCGGGTCCGGTCTTGGTGACGATCTTGTCCGATGGAGGTCCTGGTTCAACATCATCGCGGCTTCGGGGTGGAGAACTGGGTGTCCGGGCGGCGTGCTTGTCGCACAAGTGGCCTTCGGGTTCTATGACGACGATCTCGGGGTTTCAGCGGAACGGTCTTCGAGGTACTTGGCGTTCTATGAAGAAGAGCTCCGGGTCTTCGGCTCCGGTGGAAGTTCTCGGCGTTCTCGATGAAGAACTTGGCGAGTTGAACTTGGGGGTACCGGTGTCCTCGGTTTCCATGACGCCGGGCTTGTCCTTCGTGATGGCGAACTCGATGTCCCGAGAAGACCTTGGGGTGCCCACCTTGATCATCTGTGGCCGGCATTGGTTGATCTTGTCCGAGAGGAGTCCTTGGCGACGGAATCGAAGATCTTGCTACGGATCGGGCTTGGGGTCTCGGCCACCGCATGGATTGGGACTCCGGATCGGGCTTCGGACCGAACTCGGCCTCTCGAACGGCTTCGGTGACCGGTCGGTCAGCGCACCTTACACACGCAATGACGAAGGAGAGGCTCCCGGGGTGCAGAGGAAACGACAGGGAGGGGCTCGCGTCCCTGGCGGCGGACGGGGAAGGCCCTGGGCTTCAAGCTGGCGAGGGAGGCGGTGGAGGCTGGCCGGAGCTCTGGGAACGTGGGAGAGAGGACTTGGGAGAAGGCGGAGGACGCGCTGGGTCACGGCGGAGGACGAGGTGGGAGAAGACGTCCGGGCGGCCTCCGGTCTTGCGCTGGCCGGGCGACACGACGACGTGGGTGGCTTGGGCGCCCGGCAGAGGGTAGACGGGCGGCTCGACGAGGCGGGCCATGGAGCTGGTGGAGGCCATGGTGGAGAGGAGGTTTGGGGCGGGACCGGCCAGCGAGGGAGACCCGGCGAGGGGCGAGCGCCGAGGAGGTTGCAGGGGCGGTGGAGAGGAGGCTCGAGCCTGGCCGTGGAGGAGGCAAAGGCGAGAGAAACGGGAGAGAGAGGAGGCAGGAGGCGAGGAGGCTCATGGGTAGGAGACGAGGGAGAGGACGGCAGGCGTGGGACCGGGGGCCCAGGCGTGTCAAATGTAAGCGTGCGGTCGGGTGGGACCGAGCGGTGAGAGGACGGGCCGGGCAGGTGGCCAGTGGGCAGGCGTGTGGGCGTGTCCGCGGTGGCTCGCGCGTGGCCCGCGTGGTTGGGGATCGGGCAGGGTGGGGCAGGAAGGAGAGAGAGTGGGCTGGGACAAGTGGCGCTTGGGGATAGGTGGATGGGGAGGTGAGGTGGCGGTAGGTCATTGGTGGGGTGATGTGGATCTAGGGGTGGGTAGGATAGTTGGTAGGTTAGGATTATTTGTGGAATGGTTGGACCGCTTTAAAAATCTGGGCGGTCGTTGGTCAATCGGCTCGATTTCCGCTAAAATAACTTAATATTTTATTTACTTTAATTGGGCCGATAGCAACAAAACAAAATAATCCGAGACCCGGGGTTTTGCGTTGAATAAAGATGGGCGTTTAGAAAACAAGCGGGCCTTGCGAAATAGTTTTGGCAAACAATGCATGATGATGACGATGCAATGCACAAATTCAACGCGATTTTCTAGTAGGGGTTTTGCGGGATGCCACAGCCCAAGATCGCAGTGACACGGGTGCCTCGGGAGCCGATCGCTCTCATGCCCACCCGCACACGGCCTAGAGGCGCAGAAGGACGCCGACGCTGGATCGATGGATTCTCGCCCAGCTGCAGGCACACGCTACGTCCCTCGCTATCTCGCCACGGTGGCGACAACTATCTGTCGCCCACATGCGCTGCAGATTTCCCTTTTAGCCTTTTTCCGTCTGTTTCTTTTTAGAAAAAATCCCTCAAGTTTTTTTGCCTAATAAGAAATATGCCTTTATAAATATCTATTCAAATATTTATTTATAATATATTAATTTATAATTATAATATAATAAATATATATATTTAAATCATCATTTATCGAAAACTCCTTTTCGGTCCCTTTTTCTTATTCTTTCTTCGTACACCTTTGGATCTTCCCAGAACTTTTCTGGTCTCTCTCTTCTCATTTCTTCGGTGATTCAAACTAGTCATTAACGATCTCCAAGCTTCGTCAAACCCTTAAGCGTGCTACCCCAACAGTTCGAGAATACTATAGACATGACCAAGACTCCTCTATGACCAATGATCAACATGGGGATCTGCATATCCATAATGACCACCTATGTACTCAACGATATTTGTCGTTGAACCGTAAACACTGTGTTTTATTTCTTTGGGATTTCTATTTTTGTGCCCTTGGTTTCTTAGTTGTACTCACTTTTGCCCAGCCGCTTAGTTTTTCATCACTTTTGCCCATCTCCTATTATGGAGCTCTCGCACGGTCTGAAACTCGTTGTCTGGCAGCCTTGATGTTAGATGCTGACAAGTGGGGCCACATTCAATCAGGTCCCGTAGTGGACCCTCGCTGTTACATGCTGACAAGTGGGGCTGCGGTCTGTCAGGTCCCGTAGTGGACCCTTGCCGTTACATGCTGATAAGTGGGGCCGCGTTTAGTTGGTTCCTCTAGTGGACACGTCTCTCCACTTATCCAGATAAGCATGGGACCCATAGCTTATCCACGTGAGCATCTGACCCACAACTTATCCACGTGAGCCAGCCCCATGCCCGCGCCCATGCGTTGCCTCCCCTTTCTTCTTCTTCTTCTTCTTCTTCTTCTTCTTCTTCTTCTTCTTCTTCTTCTTCTTCTTATTCGGCGATGGCAGCCCTTCTCCGGCGATGGCGGCCTTTGTCGAGCTTCACTTCGTCCTCCCGTTCGTCCTGGCCGCAGTATGGTGTCGTCCCGTTGACCTGTATGAAGGATGACAATGGCAACCGTGCGTAGAGAAGGTTAGATCTCACACCAAAATGCACCAAAATCTCGCACCAAAATGGCAACCGGGGCGCTTGCTGTGGAGAATGCGGCCGGTGAGCCGTTCCGATGATTTAATTGGTTTATCGAGTTAATGTCTCGGCTGCAATCAAGTGAAAGAGTGTTTATAATTAAAAATTAGGGACATGGATGTACTATAATAAATAATAAAATGATACAACTCTTGAACACTTTCAAATTAAAAAATTATACAACTCTTAATGTACAAAAGTGTTTATAAATGACACAACTCTTGAACACTTTCAAATTTAAAAAGTATACTTGACACAACTCTTGAACACTTTCAAATTAAAAAAATTATACAACTCTTAATGTAAAAGAGTGTTTATAATTGACACAACTCTTGAACACTTTCAAATTTAAAAAAATTATACAACTCTTAATGTTAAATAGTGTTTATAATTGACACAACTCTTGAACACTTTCAAATTGAAAAAATTATACAACTCTTAATGTAAAAGAGTGTTTATAATTGACACAACTCTTGAACACTTTCAAATTAAAAAAAGATACAACTCTTAATGTAAAAGGGTGTTTATAATTGACACTACTCTTGAACACTTTCAAATTAAAAAAAATCATACAACTCTTAATGTAAAAGAGTGTTTATAATTGACAAAACTCTTGAACACTTTCAAATTGAAAAAATTATACAACTCTTAATATAAAAGAGTGTTTATAATTGACACTACTCTTGAACACTTCCAAATTTTAAAAAATATACAACTCTTAATGTAAAAGAGTGTTTATAATTGACACTACTCTTGAACACTTACAAATTAAAAAAATCATACAACTCCTAATGTAAAAGAGTGTTTATAATTAACACAACCCTTGAACACTTTCAAATCGAAAAAATTATACAACTCTTAATGTAAAAGAGTGTTTATAATTGACACAACTCTTGAACACTTTTAAATTTGAAAAAATTATACAAATCTTAATGTAAAAGAGTTTTTACCATTTTATAGTGTGAAAAGTGATCCCTAAACTTGCGTATATGAAAAGTATAAACCTTTGAATACTGTGAAGTCGCACTTAATACGTGATAATGATGTGCTAAGAAAATCTTGAGGGATTATCATTTTCATAGAATGTAATGCATAAACTTGCATATGGCAAAAATTATACACCTTTGAACTCTTTGAAATCGCACTTAGGACATGATAATGTTGTGCTAACAAAATCATGATCATTTATCATTTTCATGGAGTGAAATATAATGCAAAAATTATACACCTTTGAACACTTCCCCTTCAAATTATATTCAAAATCATTTGTTTATGGATTTAAATCATCAGTGGCAAACTCGTTATTTTGTATGGATAGAGGGTGCCCGCGACAGATACATGGGTTATCATGTCCGCTAGATCACAGAGGATCAACGGTTGGTGGGTACGATCCGCGTGCCAACTGTCTCGATCAATCAGAGCGTAGCAGCCAAGATAAACACATGTGTGAGAGTTTATGACTAAGAGGGAGGGGAAAACTGATTAGAACTTTAAAACCAAGGGCAAAACTGAGTAAAACTTTAAAACCAAGGGCAAAACTAACAAGGGGGTTCAAATAAAAAACAAAAAGAGATTTAAAATGGAAAATGCTTCTTTTATAAAATAAAATACATATTGGCATACATCAAAATATTTGCAATTCAAATATATATCAGTTTGACAATTATTGCCTCATTCAGACAAGTTATGTTTTGGGAAGGGATGTTTTGGGGAGAGGCTTGAGTAGAAATACATGAACCTTCATAGATAATAGGTGATTTGAGAAGTGGTGATTTAGGTTAAAACTTGATTTATAAACATTTCTTATGGTGGGAGCTCACATAATAAGACTCCCTGGGTAGATGCCATTATGTTTTGATCTTTTTGAATTTGTTGTGCATAAAATGACTCAATTAGCTAGCTAAAACCCATTCGTTGACTCTCTGTTGACTAGCTACCCGAGGGTAAAAGTGAGTATATTACACACGACAGTGTTAGTACTAGAGGGCAAAATTGAGTACAACCAAACTTCCAGTGCTACACTCGAGGGTATAACTGGGCACAACTAAGTGGCCATGGTTAGACACGAGGGGGGAAACGTGATGCACGGTACGCATGTCGCGGTGCACGGGGCGGTAGAGGACGCGTGTGGCTAGCGTACACGGTTATGCGGTGCTCGGTGGTGCAACAAAACGTCTCCTCCCTTCACCTTTATAGAGGCCTCCTCACTCTCACTCATCACTCGCTCACTCACTCATGCAACCATCTCCACTGTCCCATCACCTTATACAAACCCCCAAGAAAACCCCAACCACGCCGCCGGTGGAGAAGAACGGCATGGTGGCCATCATCGCCTCCAAGCGGCCGACGAGGAGGCCCTCGTCCCCGTACAGGCCCCCGTCGAGGCATTAAAGGCAGCCGCCATCCCCGTCCAGACCCTCGTCCCCGCTTTCTCCGTAACCGCCGGCGAGGAGGCCCCCGTCCCCATACAAGCTCCCGCCGTTCTCCTGCAGATCCCGCACGGCTAGGACCCCTACGGGGACAACGATTGCATCAGTCCGGAGAACCCCTTCGAGATCAGCTTAGCCGACCCATGGTCGGAGGTAACTAGGGTTTCCTCCCCTTCCTTTGTTCTTCCCCATTCCCATTGTTGGATGCTAGATCGTGTTTTATTAGGGCTCGGCTGTTCGTATTTTCAATCGTTGGATGCTAGGTATTTTTACAGTAGCTAATCCTCTTGTGTTAGATCTCGTATTTCGATGAATGCTCCTAGTTGGGATCAGTACTAGCACCGATATGTAGTTGGGATCAGTACTAGAACCGATATGTAGTTGGTATCAGTACTAGCACCAATCTATAGTTGGGATCAGTATTCAATTTGGTTCGAGGTTTGGGATTGGAAAATAATCTGGGGATCTCAATCAGTTACTTTATGCAAGCAATCAATCCCGATAATCACGGTATCTCAATCATGTACTTACTACACGCTACTGTTTTTTGTAATAGGTCAGCGACGTCTGCAGCGATGACGAGTCTACTGACACCAAGAATCGCCAAGTGCTTAGAAAGCTGAAGTCCGGCCAGTTCAACGACTTCATGGCCGACGACGTCTACAGGTGCCCCTTCTGCACCAGGGCCCTCGCCACCGACTTCAACTCCCGCGTGAGGCATGCCGAGTACGTGAAGACCTGCGGCCCATCAAAGAACGTCCACTGCTTCAGAGCCAATCACCAGGCGCTCGGTTTTAACCTTCACAACCTCCAGAAGGTGGCCATCGAGGAGGGTCGCATGCCCCCGATTAAGCCCAAGGAGCCCAAGTTCAAGGGACTGATCTTGTGCTGCTGCTACTGTAAAGCAGCTTATTTTGGTTTGTTGTCTATGTTGAACTTGTAAGCTGCTACTGCTGAGCAGCCTAATTTTCGAACCTCGTTTAAGTACCGTACTATATAATCCTATATTAGCTGCTGTATCTACATCTTCTCTGTTTATCTATATATTTATGGTGCTGGATAGATCTGTTGCTCTAGATTTGCTACCAGATTGGGAAAATATGAGGGTCAAAAGGAACCATGAATGAAGAGAGAAGTCTTTCTAGATTCGCTGCCTTTTTGGGCAAAAATTAACAATTGTTAGCGACATAAAGGGGAAAAGGCGCTCTTAAAAAGGCCAATCATAAAAATAACAAAAAGGAAATCTTCCAATTTAGGCGACATGGTGCATGTAACTACCGAACGAGCCCCACATGGTCCCACACCACATCCCCCAAAACGCGTTCCTAACAAGACGGCCCCACGCAGTCCAACATGGGGGGGGGGGGGGTTCTACTACGGGACCTGATCGAACGTAGCCCCACTTCTCAGCACGTAACAGAGGAGGGGTCCTACTTGTCAGCAAGTAACGGCGAGGGTCCACTAACGGGACCCGACGGAGAGCGACTTTCAGACCGATGCGAGAGTTTCAGACAAGGAGCTGGGCAAAAGTGAGGAAAATTAAGCGGCTGGGGAAAAGTGAGTACAACTAAGAAACCAGGGGCATGAAAATAGAAATCTCTATTCCTTTGACTCTGCGATACTGTATTGTCCGAGGTTTTGATCAAGTGACATCCCTATGTCTATGTTCAACCTCATTACCGACAATACCTTCTTTACTCGATCCGATAAGTGATATCCCTGTGACCTAGTCACATGCCGCACAACTTATGGATATAACTTATCCGAGTGGGCCTAGAGTATCTTCCGCCACAAGGATGGAAAAATCCTGCTCTTGACGTAGTCTCCTCTACATGTCCCTCCGGATACACAACGACACCTTTATGATCACCATATTACTGAGTGACGTTATGTGCCATCAAAGCATCCTAGGGTGACAGTGATTTGATATGGTCTCACAGTCTAAGAAAAGATTCACTATGTTTCCTAAACATCATAACCTGAACTTCGTGACATGATCATGATACGATGCTATAGATAGGGTATTGTTCACCATATCATTCCCTAATGAAATGATCTCATTGTTAATTAGGGTCCAAGGCACCTTCATGATCAGGAAACTTTTGATCATCAGTTGACCAATGAACCGACGACTAGAGTTTCACCAGGAAAAACTGTTTGTTTGTATATCACACATGTTATTGATATTTCCCTATCAATACAGTTATAGCATGATATAAAACTTAATAATAAACTTCATCAAATATGCCATCTTATATTTGACTCTAGGGCATATTCCCTTCAGATAAGCATTCATATGGGCATCATGTCCTAACATAGAGATGAAACACATCTCTCTTATACTCCTAAAGAAAGGGAAACTCCATGCAATATTGAATTAAGAACAAATCAGAGCATAGATTTAAGCAATATAACATGATGTTTGAAATAAAAATATGCTACCTTGATCTAACAAGATTATCTCACTGTCACATGATAATTATAGGACATGATTTCACTTTATCCCTAGTGAGGCAACAAAATAAAGATAAAAACCAAAGTAGATCTTGAATATTATTTGTCACAATTCAATCCCTAACACCATACTACTCCATCTAATGCACACTTCTCCCCATACAAGTTCTTGCATACAAGTTGGATCAAAACAAACAATTAAGAACGGGGTACATGCTATGCATCTACCAATATATATTACACAAAATAGGTTCCAATATCATATACCAAATCATACCACAAAGGAAATACATATATGACCATAATCATGTTGGGTAGCTCATATGGTACTAGATCTATGAAAAATAAGAGAGAACTAGATCAAGATACTGCCACAAACCCATAGTCCGGAGGTGGACTACTCCCTCTTCATCATGGTGATGACGTTGGAGAGGGTGGAGATCCCCTCGAAGGAGGCTCTGGCGGAGTATCCCCCTCCAATATTTGCTAGATCTAACTCTATTTGGTGGTGTTTCTGTCTCTGGTGTGCTCCACCTCGAGGAATCCCCGAGGGATCCTTATATAGGGTTTTTTAGGTCAAGAGAACTCCATGGTCGAAAGAATCAAGGCGATCGGACGACCGGGGAGGAAAACAGGGTGGGTGGCGTGCCCACCTGGGCTAGGCACGCTACCCAGGCTCTTTTGGGTCTCCTGGCCCTCCTCGAGATGTTCTTGTGCTCCATATGCTTCTCGTGGATAAATATTGACATCCCCAAAAGCTCAGGTCTATTTGACTTCGTATAGGTCCTAAACCATCAAAAACATTGAAAACAGGGTTTTTCCGCCCTGATGGGTTATAGCCAAAATTAAGAGGAACATTGGTAAATCCCCAAAAATCAATGTAAAACATTAATATAACATTATATATGATGCAAATATGTGGGTAAACGTGTTAACAAACTACAAAGTTCATGTATGCATTTCACATGCATCAGCGGCGAACCGTCAGCCTCCTCACACACCTCTTCGACGCGGTGCCGCGTGCTCGTGAGGCAGAGGGCTCCCCTGGGGTTGTGTGCCCCATGATGGCCGCCTCCTATGCTTCTCCTTGCCCCGCGGCGGCGTCCTCCCTGCTTCTCCTTGCCTCGCGGTGGCAGCCTCAGTTCAACAGCGTGGTGTTACTTCCTGGTAGTACTAGAGAGAGAGAGAGAGAGAGAGAGAGAGACGATTGCATGGTGCGGAGCGCTCGTGAATGGATAAGATGCAGGCGGGTAAAGGGATAAAAAAGAAGGGGGCTATTGGGGGCAGACAACATCACGATGCCTTTTTTCCTAATCGATGTTCTGCTATTTAATGGTGTTAGACATGTGTTGGACTCGCGAGACATGCGCCACGTACCCACCTGGGTAGCGAGTGACTTTTGTATGAGACGATCCTCATGCCTACACACAATTGTGAATAAACTGATTGACCAGGACACACTGATGGTGACTCGATTGACGTAGAGCCTGTTGGAAGACCCCAAGAGCAAGGTGTGATGAGCACAACAACAAGTTTTTCCTCAGTTATGAAACAAAGGTTATCAAACCAGTAGGAGAAAGGAAACAACTCCAAGGTGTTGCTAGCAACTTGAAATCTGCAGAACACAACCACATAAATTTGCCCTAACTTACACTGAGGTTGTGAAGCTTAGTGGTTTGCTGAAAACAAAGAATTAAACGTATAGTCACTAGTGGAGAACGGGCATTTAGTACCGGTCCTAGAGGGCCTCTAGTATCATATACGCAGCCGGGACTACGGAATCGGGACTAGACGTCCCATCCTCTAGTCCCGGTCGATTCACGGGACACATTGCAGTTCTACACGTGGCGAAAGGCGCGTGTGAGATCTTTAGTTACATTTTACCAATTCGGTTGCCGATGATTTTTTTTGCCGGGGCAGAGTTTTGGGGCCGTTTTCTGCCGCGGCAGCCGATGCGGGTTTTTGCCGCGGCAGAATTTTGGGGCCGATTTCTACGGCGGTAGCCTAATGCGGGGTTCTGCCGCGATAGGAGGATAGGTAGAGGAGGGTTGCGTTTGGCGTAAAGTGACATGCAACGAATAAACCCATTACACACAACATCGTCATGATTATATATATATAATTCTACATTATATATATACAATTTGATTAAATGGAGATCACAACCCGTTTATTCGGTTACAAGTTCATTAAATCACTAGAAGCCGGAGGTATGGTATTTTCCTTCTGGGTGTATGACATGGTCAACAAGAAATCCCGCCAATTCCTCTTGAATTTCTACCAGACGCTTCCTTGGTTCGATATTCTCCCGCAATCTTTCCAACTATATATAAAAGAAGGAGGTCAATATGAATATCAATAGTCATAACAAATATTATGAATGACACTCAACAAAAATTGTGAATATATTATTCACGTACTTCTATAAATGTCCCTCCTTCCCGCTCACTGACCTCAGAGCAAATGTATTCGCACACGAAGTATCCACATAGATTAGTCCCTGGTGGCTGCCTCTCGCACTTTGCGAGAATATAATTCAATCAAATAATAATCAAGCATGATATAATGGTATTGAAACTAGAATTAAAGAGATGTGCGGATCTAGCTCGTACTACTTACATCGACCCGATGAAAACTAAGCTTGACTTTAAATTCACCAACAGTAGCATTGGTGAAAGCTTTCCAAACCCTGCCCGGCAAAAAAAAAAGAATAAACGAGTTATTAGTTACTTGATATCTCAGGATATATATGAACGAAAGATACCGATATAGTGCGATGATGACTGAAATTACCTCTGGAGCGCATCTTTAATGAATGTGTACCCTGATTCGTCTCTCATTAGCGAGTCCTTGATTTCAACTCTTCCAGCATCAACTTCAATGATTAGCAGAATCTAGTGAAAGGTGCGCACGTTTATATACGTCAGTAACTCATCAATTACACTTAGCAGAATCAAGTGAATCTGTACAAAGCAGTAACACTCTTACTTGTAGTTATAGGGAAACAATATTCTTTGTTTGTAATGTTGCCTCAATAAGACCCTTAGCAAGTTACGCTCCGTGTCCTTGGGGTATTCCTTTAGCAATGCCTGATTAAACCGGTGTGGGTCGATGAACCCAGTGTCAAAGATTTTCTTTCGGTCACATTCATCACTCTTCATTCTGCATATTAGCATATAGTGAAGATAATTACATGCAATGAAAAGCTGAGTTAGAGACTTTATCATAGAAATAAATGAACCACTTACAGATAATAGGTAGCGAGGAGACTCAAGTCAAGGGAATCTTGTTTGAATAACATATAGAATTCCTCAAAATAAATCTGCAACTGGTCTTCACCATTAAAATGATCACTTGTAATTCTCACAAGCAGCGCTGACAATCGATCTTCTTCATCGCATGTAGAAACTTTCTCGTACCACTCATGCAGTATTCGCATTTGAGGTGGTAGAAGGTCGACCCCATTAGGTCTGACTAGAGTCTTCCCGTATTCATATCTCCATGCAAATTCGTCTTGTCTGGGGATATGCCCGCCTAGCGCTTGATCAACTGTAATACTATCACCTTTGGCAAATTCCATTTCTATAATATTCTGATAATCAATATTGGATAACACCTTGAGCGGGGCGATCGATTTGTTTGCCTGCATTCCGAGTTGCACAACATCTCTTTTCCTGCTGCTTGCATTATATTTCCTGGATTCTTCCTACGAATTCTCATCAGACAACATTTGTAGTCATCAGCCTTATTTATCTCATATTGCGATGGTTGCTCAAGAAAACCCTTAGCCCACTTTTTGGCTTTCGGATCAAATATTTGCTTTGGCTCGGGAACTTTGGGTGCAAAGAAGGCTTTCACTTGGGCATCGCTAATCGCTTTGGTTTCCTCATCAGTCATCTTGTAAGGTAACTTGGGAGGAGGCGGCGGGATTTTCTTCACCTTTTTACCTTTGGCTTTCTTCTGACTAGTATTATTACTCATTGACTAAGAGACCGCCTTTTTAGTCTGACACACAGGCGGCGGAGTGGGCTGACACGGCGGCGGACTCGCGCTATGGTGGCCGTCCCACTCCTCATGTGGTCTTTCTGGAGGCGGCAGACTCGGCTGACGCAGAGGAGAAGGTGGTGGCCCGAGTGCAGATCCTGGAAACACGATGTATTTCTTGCGCCATAGAATGATAGAGCCCCTGACTTCTCCTAGCATGCTCTCATCTTTAGGTCCAGGGATGTCAAGTTGTAGTGATTCATATTGAGGTAGAACCTCATCCACCCCTACACGAGCATAGCCATCTGGAATCTGTTTGCAATGCCAGCGTGTTTCAGGTTCACAAGATAAAGCATAGCCAAGAGACGCCTTGAAGGATAAGTTCATCACTCCCACATGCAGCTCACAGCTTGTCTTCTCAGTGATATTGTCCATGGGATAGCGATCTATCGGATCGGCCGCCGTGGAAGCGACACTGCTTCTCCGCTGAGATGGGCCACCGACACTTTCTTCTAGCCGCTGATGAGTTGGCCATTGCTGGCGCATTTCGTCCAATTGCTTCTGTTGCTCCTTTAGCATGGCATATATTTCCTCGTTCCTTCTTTCCATGCTACGCAACCGGCCTGCCTCCTCTATCTCCTTCCTCTTCTTTGCCCTCGCTCGACTTCTATAGGATTTAGTGTCCTCAGGAAACCCAATCTTCCACGGTACAGAAGTTCCAAAGCCTCGTGTTCGTCCTGGTTTTTCAGGATTCCCGAGGGCCTTTGTCAGCTTGTTGTTCTCTCTATCGGGTTTGAAGTTACCATGTTTAACCTCCTCAATTTTTTTAACAATTTCTCCATGGGGTGTAGCAACATTGGACTTTTCATCGAATATTAACTGGCCTGTTTCCATGTCATACTTTGCCCCATGGGCAAGTAACCAATTCTTACTCTAGTGGGCCAGTCCTCTATAGATGGAGTGAGCCCTTGGGCACGCAAGGCTTTCTCGGCTTCCTCCCACTTAGGAACGGAAGTCCTGTAGCCACTTGTGCCCATATTATGGTGATATTTCTTTTTTGCAGCATTTTCTTTATTCTTTTTGGACCTTTGTTTTGATATTGCTGTTTTCTTGTAGTCCAGAAATCTTTCCAAGTGAGGTCGCTGCTTCTCTAGTGTGTCAGTGAATTCTGGAACTTTGCCTTCCTCGAGATATTCATTGTACAATCTTTTCTTATAGTTATTGAATTGTTCGGCTATCTTCTTAAGAGCGAAACGCGTAACTTTGGACCTCATATCATCTGTGGCCTTCTTAGACTCTAAAACTGGTAGGATGAAATGTGAAATGAGCTTCTCCCATAGTGTGTCTTTGTATCTGTTCTCGACACAACTCATAGAATTTTCATCTCCCTTTGCTGGCTTATTCTAGTTGATAATGCTGATCGGGACGTTGTCCCTAACAACAAATCCACATTGATGAACAAATGTGTTTGCGTTCTTTATGGGAAGCAACGGTTTGCCCTCTGGAGAGACCTCATCAATTGTGAGATGCGCATCTTCGGGCATCCCTTTGGCCGGTCCTCGTTTACTATTTTTAATTGACTTGGTCGATGTGGAGGTCTAAAATAAGAAACAACATTCGTTAATATATATACACACACAAATCAATTAATGCATCTATCTAGTGATCAAGAGGCTTAATAATATGCCTCGCCAGACTTTATCAAGGTTGGTCCATCATTTTCCAAGCCATCATCGAAATTAAAACTAGTCTGCGCTTCGACTAGAGGTTCTATCTCTATTCCCTCACCGGACCATTCAGAAACTGTGAGCCATCTTCTGCTCCACAGTCTTCTTCTCCACCCTGATCGACGAGCGCTCCATCCTGATAGGGGAGGGATTCATCACCTCGTATCATATCGAATAAAGGCTCTTCACCTTCTCTACCGTTGAAGTCCATAGAATAACTGCTATGACATAATGTGCATATGAGTAACAAAATTATATATGTATCATATATATCACAACAAGTAGTAATAATACATCTCGAATGACAACAAAGTATTAATATCATATAACATCTCGAATAACATATCAAAAAACAACAAAGTAGTCATAATACATCTCGAATAACGACAAAGTAGTAATATCATATAAAGAACAACATCTTTTCTGATAACATCGCTCAAACTCAACGTCGATTCCCGGTTTTTGAGCCACATGATGTGACCAACCAAATAGTCGGAACCATCACCGGAGTATAACTAGGGTGAGATCCCTAAATAACCTTCCAGGTATGGGGGGCCACCCTGGCGTCCAACATCACCATATAGCGACAAACGTGCTCGTCCTCCTCCCTGACACGACGTCGTACCACCTCCTTGGGGCCCGACTCCTTCTGCACACGGCCTGGACCATGTGACCTCCACCAAAGAAGATTCGGGTCGACGATGACACCCGGATTCCTCACCAAGATACGCGTCCCTAACGGTAGCACCTCCCAGTGCCAGCCCGGCGGAGCCCAGTCTCGTACAACTCCGGTAGAGCGTAGTACTCCCTCGTTGTCGCCGATTCGACTACGAGGATGCGGTATGGACATATCCTAAAGTAGGTATGGATTTGACCGAAATAATGCTAAGTAAATAATTATATTCTAATAATAGTAATAATTTCCTAAATATTAGCAATAATATCCTAAATACTAACAAATATTATATACAATTCTGTAAATATCCTAAATCCTAACAAATGTTATATACAAATCCCTAAATATCGCAAACTAAATAATAATATGTCTAAAGAAAATTATATATCAAATTAAATATCCTTAAATCTCTATATTAAAAATATGTAACAATATATATGAAACTAAACAATATACTAACAAATTTATATCTAACTAAACAATATACTAACAAATATTAAAAATATACTAACACAATTATATCTAACTAAACAATATACTAAAAATATTAAAAATATACTAACACATTTATATCTAATTAACTAAATTATATACTATACACTATATATGAAAAACAGAAAAAAGGGGAAAACTTACGGTTGTGGTGGCGACCACTTGTGGCGGCATGAAGGCGGCGACCATGGCGACGCATGGGAGGCGGGGCGGCCAAGGCGCCAGCGAACACGAACAGCGGGGTGGCGGCGGCGAAGACCACGCACGGCTACGGCGGCGGCGGCGGCTACGGCGATGGCGATGGGCGACGGCGACAGGATCGGCTCGACAACGACGAGATCCACCGGCACGGGAGCGGGGCGTCCTGGCAGCGTCGATTGTAGAAGTGGAGGCGTCCCGGTGCGTGGCTCGAGCCGGGAGGAGGGCGGTGGGTATTTATACCCACCACCTCTAGTCCCGGTTCCAGCCTCCAGCCGGGACTAGAGGTCTTTTCGGGCGCGCCGTTTCGTTCACGCGCCAAAAACCTCTAGTCCCGGTTTGTGGTATGGGCCGGGACTAGAGGTTAATTTTTGTTAATTTTATTATTTCAATATCATTTATTCTGTGATGATGGAAAATATGTATTATATATCAAATTTTGCAGAAAATAAAGATCTATAATATAAATCTATTAGCATACTCTGTTATAAAACTAATATTTTGTTGAATTAAATAATATCTTTTGCATACTAGAGTTTTAATTTATTAATATTATTAGTTTAATATCTTTTATTCTGTAATGATGAAAAATATGTATCATATACCAAAATTTGCAGAAAAAAGATTTATAATATAAATCTATTAGCATACTCTGTTATAAAACTAATATGTTGTTGAATTAAATAATATCTTTTGTATACTAGAGTTTGAATTTGTTATGCCTGTTTCAAACTAAGGTCGAACCGGCGTGTATGAAGATAGGGGACGAGGATCACTAGAACTTGCATTGGATCTTTGAAGAAACAACATACTGTGAGTCTAAAAATGATTTTTTTCAAAAAATCACGGGCGTTAGATCATGTACCTGTAGTTCAAGCCGGACCCACTTCCTGCCGATTGAGACATAACCAACCGTGACTAAAGGGATTGCGGCAGGCTAGGGCAGGCAGCGCTAATGATAGGGGTGAGTGTCGACATTATGTTGTGCGGATTTTACCTTGTCCCGGATGGTGTCGCCAACCGGGACTAAAGATGAACCTTTAGTCCTGGTTGGAGACACCAACCGGGACAAAACACGAGTGAGCACTAATAATAGGGGTGAGTGTCGACACTATGCTGAGCTACTTGTACTATAAATAGGTATCTTTGTGAGTCCAGTCCTCCAACCAGTTTGAGGAATCTCCAAGATGGTCTTCGAGAGCATGGACAACACTATGGCCAGTTTGAGGGAGATGCCAGAGGAGCCTAGTCCTCTAGCATCTCCAACAAACTAGTCATAGAGGCACCCTGTAATATGTGAAATTAGTTAGCTTCCAGGCGTATTGATCTAGATGCAAGATGGTGTGCGAGAGAAGGGACACCACTACGTCTAGCTTGAGGGATATGCCGACCGAGCCTAGTCCTCCGGCATGTCCCTTAAGTTGGTCATAGAGGCACTCCCTAATATGTGACCACGCGCGTTTGGAGATCAGATCTTAATGGTAAGTATGAATCGGGACAACATCTTCATAGTTCGGGAAAGTCGTTCTACGAATTGGGACTAAAGGCCCCCTTTAATCCCGGTCCAGCCATAAAACAGGACTAACACACTTAAGATGGTTTGCGGACAACACTATGTAGTTCCGGTCCAGCCACAAAACAGGACTAACACTCAAGACATTTATTAATATTAAAAAACTGAGACTACGGAATCGGGACTAAAGGCTCCCTTTAATCATGCTCATATCTAGCCCTATAGTACATAGCTTCAGGGTCGTATTCGTCTTCGTCATCGTCGTCGTTGCTAGACGCACGCGGCTGGATCCTCAGCCCAGCCATGGCATATTGTGGGGGCACCTGCCACTCCATCCTCGGATTCACGACGTGTGGGGGAGGGGGCTCCTAGATGACAATGCCACTAAACCCGCGGCCTTCACCACCGCCAGCCTTCTTATGGCTCTGTGGTGGCTGCGGGTACTGCAGGCGAGGATGGTCTCCCCCAACGATGTGGCGCATCACGCCAATGATAGTCCGGTTCGCCCACCACAGGCGGCGTCCAGCTTCGTTGTGGTTCACCGGGGGAGGTCCGTCACCCTCGTACCTGGCGAGTTCCCTTTCCCGTCGGTTAACAAAGAAGGCATTCCAGGTGTCATAGTTGTCAGGGTCCCACTAGGGACATCCGCTGCTCTAGCGTGAGCTTGTAGTAGAAGTGGTTCGTGATGGCCGCCTGACATGTGGAACCTTGAGGGATAGGAGGGACAGGAACCCCTCCAGCACTCAGCATCCAGCCGGCGGGCGGCCGGTAGCCCGAAGGGCAAGGGTAGCTGGAGTCGCATAGCGCCTCGGTCTCTTCGAGGGTCAGAATGGACTAGTAGGCGCTGTTGTGAGAGAGGAAGGTGTGGATGTGTGGATAGCGATGGCGCGGTCGGCCTAGATATAGAGGAAAAGGGCGGGAAAACATGGCGGGAAGCAGTGGGAAATGGCAGGAAATATCTTTAGTCCCGGTTAGTGGCTCCAACCGGGCCTAAAAGCTTCGGTCAGAGGGAAAGGGCGGGAAAACATGGTGGGAAGCGGTGGGAAATGGCGGGAAATATCTTTAGTCCCGGTTAGTGGCTACAACCGGGACTAAAAGCTTCGGTCAAAGGGAAAGGGCGGGAAAACATGGCGGCAAGCGGCGGGAAATGGAGGGAAATATATTTAGTCCCGGTTAGTGGCTACAATCGGGACTAAAAGCTTCGGTCAGAGGGAAAGGGCGGGAAAACATGGCGGGAAGCGGTGGGGAATGGCGGGAAATATCTTTAGTCCCGGTTAGTGGCTACAACCAGGACTAAAATCTTCGGTCAGAGGGAAAGTTAGTATAATTATTTTTATAAAACAGAAAAAATAATAAACTTGGTAAAAGCTTCACAAAATGATATACATATGTACATATTGATTGCATCTAAAAAACCACCAAAGGAAAAATTCAGAATACATCATATGACTTGATTATGACCATGTGGCCTTAACCATGGAGCATCTTCATCAAGTAACATGATGCTTGGGTCATCCTTCACTACAAACGGCGGATTTCATGAAACTTGTCATAATCTTCTCACATCTCTATCTTGTCCTCCAGTCCTACGATATTTCTTTTCCTTAAAAGAACTATGTGGCGCTTTGGCTCATCGTTTGATGATGTATTCGTTTTCTTATATTTTATTTTTCTTGGTTTGGTAGACATGTCCTTCACATAGAAAACCTGAGTCACATCATTGGCTAGGACGAATGGTTCGTCCATGTACGCAAGATGTTGAGATCCACTATTGTCATTCCATATTTTTTGTCTACCTCAACCCTGCCTCCTGTTAGCTTGACCTATTTCCATCGAAACAAAGGGACCTTGTCACATCCCAAAATTTTCCAAAATTTGAAATGTGGAAAATAAATAAACAAAATAAATAATTGTTGAAATTTAGGGTGAAAAGGAACTTTTTGTTTTAAAATGGAAACATCAAAACCCATCTTGAACAAACTTTGAACAAAATGGAATTCAACAAATTTCAATCAAGTGAAATGCATTCATCAAAGAATGAATCTTGAAATTTAAACACTTGGAAAAGTTAAACCAAAACTCTAAAACCCTAATGGAAGAAATTATTTCCAAGATCTCTCTAAGACCATGGATTTGATCCATATAAAAATTTAGCAACAAGCATTTATAAATGATCAAGAATGACAAATAGAAATATTATAAAACCATAGAAATTGATTCTATTCAATTTGGAACCATGGATAAAAACTTATGAATTTAATAAGATGAAAGGAAATAATTTCCAAAGCTAACAAAGATCCTATCTAAAATCCATACCAAATTGTGAGCAAATAATCCTAAAAGATATTTAAAAGGATAAATTAATATTAAATAAAATTCTACAAATTATAATCACCAATTTTGGATCTATAAATAAAAAGATATGGATTTTATAAGACAAAGAAAGAAAGAAATAAATAGGAATATTTAAAAGCCAAAGTAAACCTTGGCCAAATCCATAAGCAAATGGAACAAAGATAATCCAATTAAAAATAAAGGGATAAAGAATATTCAAATAAAATAAAATGGCCTTAACCAAATTCTACTCCATTTGATTAAAGACAAAATCCCTAATAAGAATGATTAATTAAATCATGGGAAAATAATAATTGGAATTTGCCCAAGTGGAATAAAAGTTATTTAATTAACTTAAATGGAATCAAAGAATCATTTGAAATAAAATTTATACGGGATTAAAACCATATTTGATTTTATTTGAATTAAGACAAATGCCCAATTTAAATGATTAATAAATCATATTAAAAATATTTCAAATAAATAAAAGTGAATTATTTGACACCCTATTGAATAAATAAAACCCACTGAAAAAGGTTTGATGAAAATTTGATTTCAAATAAGAATTGAAATTATATTTAAAATTTTATTTGAATAAAGGCAAGTGCCTATTTTAAATAAAATATAAACCATAAAATAATAAAAGAATCATTCCTAAAATGGTATTTAAAATACATGTTTAAACAACATTAAAACTTACTGAAAGTTTGGCAAAGATTTGAATTCAAATGGTTGTTTGAATTGTTTGAACAAATTCAAACAGAATAAAAGAAATAGAAAAATAAAAATAAACAGAGAAGGAAAAAATAGGAAAGAAAGCAGCCAGCCCAGCACAAGCCCAACTGGCCCAGCTAGCCCATCACTCTCTCCCCCCTGCCAGGAAAACGATTCGCACTCAGACTCTCACCGCTCCTCCGTGGCCGGACCCCATCGTTGCCTCACCTCGCTGACAACGCAGGCCCACGCCACGCTGGCGTCTTCTTCCCCACCGCGATGACTACGCCCTCTTCCCCTGCCGTTTCTGCCACCGATTCCTCTGAGTAAATTCGCGTTAACTATTGATCAATTCTTGCCAGTAAGTACGCCCTCTTAAGCATTCCCCTCTTCCCTCTCATTCCCCTCAATTTCCCACACCTCTTTGCCCCTAGGCTGGACGAATTTCTCCACGCGCCATCACTGCTCCGACGACCTCCTCCGGTCGATTCCGGGCAGCCCTCATCGCCCCGTCGCCCTAGAGCTAACGAACACGTTCCCCAGTGTCCCTGCATATCCCAGTATCATCCACTCACTCGCGCACGCCTTGAAACGTCGACATCAATGACGCCTCCTCGCCACCACCGTCTGCAACATCTCCGGTGAGCTCTATCACATGGACCAGTTCGCTCCTCGACCAGAGACTCATGCCATCTGGTTCGCCTATGTCTTATGAATATCCAGGTGCTCGCCAACTACTCGCGCATGACCTACAGCCTCGTCTTCAACCATGACAGTGCGTGCCCGACGACGTCTCGAACTCCGGCGAGCGATTCAGGGCGAACCCGTGCGCCCCTGTCTCCCCACGAGCACGTTGAGCTTCAGCAATCTTCAGCGATTCTGGTGAGTTTATCCCCTCCTCCTCTCGCCTCCTGTATCACCGACAACCTCACCGCCAGAGCCGCGCCGCCGCCAGCCACCGTCGCGCGCCGCCCATCTCTGGTCAATCATCTGTGCACCGTTCGATTTAGATCCTGTGGACGCGATAGAAACTTAATCGAAGGGGTAAGTTTTGATCTATGTAGTAGGATGCTAGTTAGATCCAATGCCCCACGTTGCACGATCCACACCAATCGGTATTGTCCAGTAATAACACGCCACATGGCCAGACTCTGGTTTTAAAAACAGAATTTGATCTATTAGATGTTTGAGTTTGAAAAAATCATAACTTGTAATCCACACGTCCAAATTTTACAAATTTTATATCACTGGATTCAGAAAAATGTGAACTTTCCAACCATGCACTTTGTTTAGTATTTTGATTCTGTAAACTTGATTGTTTTTGCAGAAACTTGTTTAGGCTTATTTTGGGTATAAAATTTATTCTAAAAATGATTTAGGGGTAAAATCTTATGTAAATTGATTGTTTTGAACCTACTAACTATAGAAACCAACTTGTAGATTTAAAAGTGTATTTTGTGAATCTAAAGAATAAATCTTTGAATAAAAGCATTCCTAGTTAAATAAAAATATTGTTTATGTTTTAAAAATGCTTTTTGTGTAAAACCTTTGGAAAATGATTTGATTTAAGCTCTCTGACCCAAAACACCAAGTTTTTGGATTTAAAAAAATATTTGGTGAACCCTATAAAATTATTACCTTGTTTAAAAGCATTTCCAACAAAATAAAATATGGCTTTGATTTAAAAATGGTTTATAGGTAAAACCTTTTGCAAATGGTTTTAATATTAAACACTTGACCTTAAAACACTAACATTTGTGTTTAAAAATATATTTGGCAAACACTATAAAATATTCCTTGGATTTAAATCATTTCTATCAAAACAAAAATGATTTAAAATGGCCATTTTCACTAACTTAATATCAAATGGTTTTACTACTTTTATAAATGACCAATAGATGATTTAGAATGTTTATGGCCTAATAGAAACCACTTTTACAAATAAAACAATCTATGGCATGCTTGCATGCATTGCTTTGTTTTTATTATTCTATGTGATGAATTGCTTGAATGGTAGATTGAATTTGTGCCTTGATTGAATTGTAGTGGAATTTGAAGAGTGTGACTATTGCAAGATCAAGGAGTGAACTTATATTCTCTACCAAAAAGGAAAGTGGTGCTTCATACTTTTGTCCCATTATTTTCACTATGCATTAGTGATATTTCTAAGTAAGACTTGCATGGATTTTTTACTAAGTATGCTATGCCAGGGGAAATCCTAGTAGATGATGCCTTAGTAGAACTTCCTAAGTTAATATTCCTACTACCTTCATGCTTAGCCTATCTAGTAGAAAACAAGGGTGGATTATATTCATGCTATGGAATATTTCTAAGTCAAGGACTTATGTTTTGTTTAATAAGACAACTAAGTGAATAAAACACCTGGGTGGAATGGTAATTGCTTGGTTGGATTTTTGTTGAGTGGTTACTAGGGCCCATTTTTCAATGGTTTACCCTGTGTATCTCACTTGTGGAATGCCACCCAGGAACAAAGAGATTTGATATGTCAAATGTTGAGAAGCTTTAAGTGCAGCCACTTGGCATTATGGGATCTGCCTGGATCATATAGGTTGCAATAACTTAGCCAAATGGACAGTTGGTGGTAGGGGATGATAGGTTTGGGAACGCGTCCATTCTGGTCTAAGGGAAGGCTTCTGAAAGATCTTGTATCCATGCATGTCGAGTCTTGTGGGGAAAGTGCACCACCTCTCGAGAGAGTAAAATCTAAGTACTTAGACGTGTCCCCAGCAATGGACAATTTGAGCATCAAGACATGGAAGCTATCAAGAATCTCCTCATCCCAATTTCTAAGTTAAAAACTTGTGGGTGAACAAGGCTTAAGGGATCACCAATGTCTATTGGTATATGCCTAGGGTGATTTTGACAAACAAAAACTTAGTGTTTTCAAATGATAAGGAAAATCTATTTTGAGCAGAGCAAGCCTAAGATCCACTTAGCCAAATGCATATAGATGATAGATACCACTATTCTACCATAGTATCACTTGCCAATACAATTCAAATGTATTGACCCTTGTGGATGTAACTTATTATGTTGCAGGTTTGTTTGATGTTAGTGAAGTGTGTTGATTAGGATTACAAGTCTACAACCAACATGATTGCTTGTGGCACTTTGAAGATGAAGGACTCCATGCTATAGTTATTTCTGCTACATTGTAATGAGATAGCCAAATGAGCTATGTAAGATGTAATGAATTATTTTATTCCTGGTTATAAAGTTGTATTATGACCTTTGTTTCTTGATATTACATCTTAACTGTGGATGCTAGCTATTGATCCAGGGACTAGCATTGTAAACACAGAGATCTCTACCTTATTAAAGGTTGGGACCTCTACAGACCTTCAAAGCAGGTCCATAGTCAAGTTCCCATATCTCCTCTATGTAACCATAATATGTGTCCTTTGACCCATTGTCGTTTGTTGCATCAAAGCGGACACCACTGTTTTGGTTGGTGCTCTTTTTATCTTGGGCGATCGTGTAAAATGTATTCCCATTTATCTTGTACCCTTGGAAAGTCCATATAGTCGAAGATGGTGAGCTGGCCAACAAGTACAGCTCATCACAAACAATGTTGTTATTCATGAGATGTGTTTGCAACGAACCGCCAAAAGTCTTCATGTGTCCATCTCTAATCAAGGAGTCGGGCTTTCTCGGGTTGTTTGAGCGTACAATATTCTTGTGTTCCTTTATATATGGAGCTGCCAAGGTGGAATTTTGCAGAACCGTGTAGTGTGTTTGAGTGAAAGAATGTCCGTCCTTACATATTATTGATTTCCTTCCTAGTGTGCCTTTTCCACTCAGTCTCCCTCATGCCGTGATTCAAGAACACCAATCGACTTAATGTCAAGAATAAAGTCAACACAAAACTCAATGACCTCCTCTGTTCCATAGCCCTTCGAGATGTTTCCTTCTGGCCTAGCATGGTTATGAACATATTTCTTCAAGACTCCCATGAACCTCTCAAAGGGGAACATATTGTGTAGAAATACAGGACCCAAAATGGTAATCTCGTCAACTAGGTGTACCAGCAGATGCGTCATAATATTGAATAAGGATGGTGGGAACACCAGCTCAAAACTTACGAGACACTAGACCACATCATTTTGTAACCTCGGTAGAATTTCTGGATCGACTACCTTCTGAGAAATAGCATTGAGGAATGCACATAGCTTCACAATGGGCAGTCGAACATTTTTCGGTAGAATCCCCCCCCCCAATGCAAGCGGAAGCAATTGCGTCATAAGCACGTGGCTGTCATGGGACTTTAGGTTCTAGAATTTTTTTCTCTGCCATATTTATTATTCCCTTTATATTCGACGAGAAGCCAGACGGGACCTTCATACTGCCTAGGACTTCAAAAAAAATTCCTTCTCTTCTTTGGTAAGAGCATAGCTGGCAGAACTTAGACATCCTTTATCTGTCTTTATTGGATGCACGCCGTCTCGGTCTTTCATACCTTGATGGTCCTGCCGTACTTCTGGCGTATCTTTTGTCTCTCCATACACGCCCATAAAGCCTAGCAGGTTCACGCAAAGATTGTTCATCACGTGCATCACGTCGATTGCAGAGCGGACCTCTAGAACTTTCCAATAGGGTAGCTCCCAAAATATAGATTTCTTCTTCCACATGGGCACATGTCCGTCAGCGTCATTTGGAACAGATTGACCGCCAGGGCCCTTTCCAAAGATTACTTCTAGATCCTTGACCATACCAAATATATCATCACTAGTACGGCAAATAGGATTCTTCCGGTGATCTTCCTCACCATTGAAATGCTTTCCTTTCTTTCTTGCGGGATGCCTGGCCGAAAGAAATCGACAATTCCCTAGGTACACATTCTTCCTACCTTTATCCAAATATATACTTTTAGTATCATCTAAAAAATCCGTGCATGAATTGTATCCCTTGTTTGACTGTTTTGAAAGGTTACTAAGAGCAGTCCAATCATTGATGGTTATGAACAACAACGCCCGTAGGTCAAATGACTCCTGCTTGTGCTCATACCACATATGAACACCTTCGTCGTGCCGCAACTGTAGTAGTTCTTCAACTAATGGCCTTAGATACACATCAATGTCATTTTCGGGTTGCTTTGGGCCTTGGATGAGCACTTGCATCATAATGAACTTCCGCTTCATGCATAACCAAGGAGGCAGGTTATATATACATAGAGTTACAGGCCAGGTGCTATGACTGCAGCTCTGCTCTCCAAAAGGATTCATGCCATCTGTACTTATACCAAACCTTAAGTTCCTTGCGTCATCTGCAAAGCTCGGGTACTCTCTATCAATTTTTATCCATTGCAACCCATCAGCGGGGTGTCTCAACATCGAGTCTTTCCTGTGCTCTTCTTTGTGCCATCGCAACAACCTGGCATGCTCTTTGTTTCTAAACAAACGTTTCAACCGTGGTATTATAGGAGCATACCACATCACCTTTGCAGGAACCCTCTTCCTGGGGCGCTGCTCGCCCTCAAGATCACCAGGGTCATCTCGTCTGATCTTATAACGCAATGTACCGCATACCGGGCATGCATCCAAATTCTCGTACTCCTCACCGCGATATAGTATGCAGTCATTAATGCATGCATGTATCTTCTACACCTCTAGTCCTAGAGGCCAGACAACCTTCTTTGCCTCGTATGTACTGACAGGCAATTCGTTATCCTTTGGAAGCTTCTTCTTCCAAATTTTTAGTAGCTTCTAAAATCCCTTGTCAGATAAACCATTCTCTGCTTTCCATTGCAGTAATTCCAGTGTGGTACCGAGCTTTCTGTTGCCATCTTCGCAATTTGGGTATAACATTTTTTTGTGATCCTCTAACATGCGCTCCAACTTCTTCTTCTCGTTTTCATTTTTGCATTCGCTCCGTGCATCAAGAATGGCCTGACGAAGATCATCAGCAGTCTCATCTAATGCTCGTTCTTCACCTTCTTCTTGTTCATTGTATTCTAGTGCAGTACCACCGTATTCATGAAACATTGGATAGTTTTCATCGTTCTCTTCTTCTTCGTTGTCTTCCATCATAACCCCGCTTTCTCCATGCTTTGTCCAACAAATATAGCCGGACATGAAACCTAATTGAATCAGGTGGATGTGAATGGTTTTGGATGAAGAGTAATCCTTCTCATTCTGATAGACACGACACGGACAACACATAAAACCATTTCGCTTGTTTGCCTCAGCCAAATCAAGTAAATAATGCACGCCTTTAATGAATGCGTCATACATTCAGGGAGCGTCATTTATTCATTCTCGGCTCATCTGCAGTATAATTAAAATTTTCTATCATATAAAAAGTTTGGATCATTTTTACTACAATTACTTTTACAAATCTAAAATTTTACATGCACTACTTTTTAAATTGGACAAAACTGTTAACATAAAAATGTTGAATATTTAATTATTGCTCTAGCAATGAAAACCTTACTCAATTTCGAGATCCGAAACTCTTAAAATGCACATCTCAACTTTCAGTAACTTTTTGTATAATCAAACTATGCTTAAATTACACATCTAAAATTCCCTATACACTTCTAAGCATGAAATCCCTCTCTACTTCTAGAGCATTGAGATAAACTATAACAATAAGAGATGCAAGATTGAAGTTGCTAACAATTTTAGAAGCTTGGATTGATAAATGATGCCACCAAATCTTTACAAAGCTTGGATTGAAAGTTGCCACCAAATTGGACAATAAATGAGGATGAACTTGAGCTGTACCTTGGAGGAAATGGCCATGCTTTTGTGCAGGGGTAGAAGAGGTATATATAGTGGTAATATATAGTCCCGGGTGGTAAAAAGAACCTAGACTATATATTGATCTGTAGTCCCGGGTGGTAACAAGAACCCAGACTAAATATAGCAACGGGTCCCACAATAGCTCTAGTCTCGGCTTGTGTTACCAGACGTGACTAGAGGTTTCCCACGGACCAGGACTAGTCCTATGGCGCCATCTAGCTGTTGCAAAGTTTATAGTCCCGGTTACAGACAGTGACGGGACTAGAAGCTGGAGCAGCTCCAAACGAAAGGTCTTTTTTCTACTTGTGAGTGTGGAAGATAGCAATTGCAAAAAGTAAACATTAGATTGTATATCAATGGTAAGGAATGGACCGGGGTCCACAGTTCACTAGAGGTGTTTCTCCATGAGATAAATAGCATGTTGGGTGAACAAATTACAGTTGGGCAATGATAGATTGAAAAATGCATAAATATGCATGTACAAGTCATGATGATTCCTATGAGATTTGATTGGGCATTACAACATAATACATAGATCGTAATCCAACTGCATCTATGACTAATAATCCACCTTCAGTTTATCATCTGAACCCCTTCCAGTGTTAAGTTGTAAGCAACAGATAATTGCATTAAGCAAAGTGTGTAAAGTAAACAATACAATTGCCCTTAGACAAAGGATTATTGTTTTATCCCTAGTAGCAACAGCACATCTACAACCTTAGAGATTTCTGTCACTTCCCCAGATTACTAGAGGCATGAACCTACTATCGATCATAAATACTCCCTCTTGGAGTTACAAGAATCTACTTGGCCAAAGCATCTACGAACAACGGAGAGCATGCAAGATCACAAATAACACAGACATGATAGAATCAATAATCAATCTTGAACATAGTACTCAATATCCATCAGATCCCAACAAACAAAACATGTAGGATTACATAAATAGATGATCTTGATCATGAACGGAGCTCACAAGATCTAAACATGATAGCACAAAGGAGGAGAACCAACCATCTAGCTACTGCTATGGACCCATAGTCCAAGGGTGAACTACTCGCGCATCACTCCAGAGGCTGGCATGGTGATGAAGAAAGCCTCCGGGATGATCTCTCCCCTTCGGCAGGGTGCCGAGAAGAGCTTCAGATCCCCCTGATCTAGGGATGGAGATGGTGGCGGCTACAAACTGTTTCATGGAAATTTGACCAGGTCCCTAGGGTTTCTGCATCAGGGTGCTTTTATAGGCGAAGGGGCAAGGTCGGTGGGAACCCGAGGGGCCCACACCTAGGGCTGGCGCCCCTGGCCGCGCCGCCACACGGTGTGGCCACCTCGTGGCCCCACTTTGTCTCCCCTCCGGAATCTGTGTTCCTTCTGGTAAAATATTGACTTTGGCTTTTGTCTTGTCCAATTCCGATAATATTTCTTTACTAAATTTTCTGAAACCAAAAACAGCAGAAAACAGGCAACCAGCACTGCGACATCTTGTTAATAGGTTAGTCCCAGAAAATGTATAAAATGCCTCAAAGTGTAGACAAAACATAAGAAAAATGATATAAAACAAGCATGGAGCATCAAAAATTATAGATAAGTTTATGACGTATCAAGCATCCCCAAGATTAACTCCTACTCGTCCTCGAGTAGGTAAGTGATAAAAACAATGATTTTTTAGGTGACATGCACCATCATAATCTTGATCAAGGTATTTGCAAAAAATTGATAGCTAGGATCAAAGTACTCTAAACATGAGCATGAAAGATGTTGCTCTAACAATAAGACATAGTAACTATGTTGTAACATGAAAGGTAACACAAACAAAAGATCATGAATAACAATGCATTGAAAGAATTTTGTTTGTTTCACATATAGAAAACATAGCAAGAGTGGTATTCAGCTTGTCCTTCATGGTATAGAAAAACATAAATGCATAGGACACCTTCAAAGTTGATAAGGGTGATTAGATACAAATAATTTAAGAATAAGCAATATCAAGGTTATGATTGAATCAACAAGTTTTGGGACAATGCACATTAAACTAAGAATGACAACTATGATATCCTAGTTGGTGCATAAAGATAGAAGGTGGAGACTCAATATAAAAGTAAAAGAAAGGCCCTTCAGAGAGGGAAGTAGGGATTTCAAGTTTCATAAAGAGCTTCCAAAAATTATGGTACTTATTAGCTTTCAGCTCTCATTGCCCCTATCATAGGCATCTTGAAGTTGTTAAGGTTAAAGTGAAAATAATATGAAGTATATGCTTGACAGATCATAAGTTGGCAATCTCATGTCCCTTGAGTACAAGGGCCATTCCTCATGGTACTCAACTTTAGTCACAAGAAAGTTCTTGTCATTGTAAGTATATGTGTATCATAGAGAACCTCCAACGGGGTACCCCTTGCCCCATGACATAGGAGCTATCCCATATCAAAATGACAAGGCAACAGACAATGAGCATCTCAGAAATCTTCTTATTTACCATGAGTATGGTGATTTTTTTCTCCTTTTCTCTTCTCTTTTTTTCTATATTTTTTCTGAAAGATGCTTCATAGATTGCTCAGTATGGTTATGCTGCAAGTTTCCACCATGATTAGGCATGGCTTAGGCTAGCCGCCCAGGCGTTTCTCTAACACATATATAATACTCCATGAACTTACAAGCTCTCCTTTTATTTCACACTGTGGACATCCATAAACAAAAGATCATGATATCAACTGGATAATATTTACAAGTGTTGAAAGTGTTCTCCATGACATAATGGTTTCTGCTAATTCCCAACTTATAAGTGCAAGTGATACGTCAGAAACGTATCTATAATTTTTGATGATCCATGCACGTTTAGTATCTACTTTGCTTTGCTTTGTCTTTACTTTGAGGTGTTTTTATATATTTTCTGTAACTAACCTATTAACAAGTTGCCAAAGTGCCAGTTGCCTGTTTTCTTATGTTTTTGGTTCCAGAAAGGTAGAAAAATCAATATTCTCGAAATTGGACGGGACAAAAGCCAAAGTCATTATTTTTCCTGGAGCAACACGGGACCACGAAGCAGAGCCGAAGGGGGGCCACAGGGTGGCCGCACCCCCCAAGGCGTGGGAAAGCCCTAGGGGTGCCCACGGGGGGTGTGGGCCCCCTGGACCCCCACTGACCTTGATTCATGCGCCTATCAGAGCCCCCCGATGAGAAAACCCTAGAGAATCTAGAAGAAATCCACGAAAACCTCTATTGCGCCGCCGCCACTGAAGGGGAAATTCAGGAGACAGAAAGTCTCTATTTCGGCACCCTGCCGGGACGGGGAAGTGCCCCCGGAGCCATCTCCATCAATCTCCATCGCCATCTTCATCACCATTGCTGATTCCCATGATGAGGAGGGAGTATTTCTTCCTCAGGGCTAAGGGCTCTACCGGTAGCTATGTGTTCATCTCTCTCTCTCTCTATGCATGACCTTGTGGTCATGAGCTTTGTAATCAAGTAGATCTACCTTGCTACTCAAGTGCTTCATTAGATCTTTGCTCTCCCCATGTGTGTGAAAGTGACAGCGTGTGTCGTGGTATTGCACGGCAGATGCTACTGGGGTAGCTTACGTAGAGGGAGCAAGGCGACGTAGGAGAATCCGGGAGCGAGATTGGCACACGATGTACCCAGGTTCACGTCCCCTCGGTGGAGGATCGCTACGTCCTGCTGTCAATCCAGTATATGAGTATAGATTGGTTTACAAGGGAGCCGCCGTAGGCGGAGGGAGACTAGATCTAATGAGATGTGTGAGAAGATACCTCGTGGGGGTGCCCCTGGTGGCTTTATATATGCAGCCACCTAGGGTTTACAAGTGCACTAATGGGCTTTGTATTGGAGTCGCCGTATTGGGCCTCCAGTCGGCGCCACTCGTCTGGATCCAAGATGTCGCGATCGCCGATATGTAGTCGACCGCTCAGGCTAGGTTGATTGGCTCGATCCAGATGGCGAATCCGCTTCGTGGGTATACCCCGATTGGTATTCCCCTATCAGTAGTCCCCGAGCATGTTGTCGATTCGATGCGGGCTTGAGGCAGGGCACGGAGAGTCTTGACGATGGGTCGTAGAGAATCGGCGATGAGCTCCTGAACAGAGAAAAGAACCGTGAAGCGGGAGGCGGTCGGCGTGAGCCAGTCGGTGATGATGGGTCAGCGAAAGACATAGGGTGTCGGTGAAGCCGCCAGTTGCGGCGAGGCTCCAAACTCGGAGCGCGCCGAGTCCCTGAGCGTGCCGAGTGGCGAGGTCGGGCGACCGGCGAGTGCCGAGTCCCCGAGCGCGCCGAGTGGCGAGGTTGGGCGACCCGCAGTGGCGCTGCTCATGGCCGAGTCCCCGAGCGTGGAGGACGCGAGGGCGAAGTCATGATGGCGAGTCGGTGAGGCGACCAGCGTCGTGGAACCACGCTGCATACGCAACATGCCTAGGAGTAGTCCCGAGGCTCGAGTCAGCTTGTAGAGGCGACTTGAGGCTCTTTAGAGATGCATATTCTGAAAATATTAGTGGTTGCTCCGTGGCGTGCGGCGGTCGGCGACCGTGAGCGTCGAGTCCCGGCGCTGGCGAGTGCTGATCGGCGACCGGCGTCGAGGCCGGCGACGGGCGTCAAGTCCCCGAGCGCGGAGAGTGACGAGGTCGAGCGACCGGCTAGCGCCGAGTCCCCGAGCGCGGCGAGCGCTAAGTCCCCGAGCGAGGCGAGTGGTGGGGTATAAAGACCGACGAGTGCCGAGTCCCCGAGCGCGGCGAGCGGCGAGCGCCGAGTTCCCGAGCGTGGAGAGTCCGCGATGATTGCGAGTTCGCGAGTGGAGAGTCCCCGAGCGTGGCGAGTCCGCGATGATTGCGAGTCCGCGAGGGGAGAGTCCCCGAGCGTGGCGAATCCGCGATGATTGCGAGTCCGCGATGATTGCGAGTCCACGAGGGGAGAGTCCCCGAGCGTGGCGAGTACGCGATGATTGCGAGTCCGCGAGGGGAGAGTCCCCGAGCGTGGCGACTCCGCGATGATTGCGAGTCCGCGTTGAAGTTGATTGCGCTGTTTCTGTTAGAGAGTCTCTCGTCTTGTCCCGGGGGGCTAGTCGCATGACGACTCCAAATATGGCTCTCGTGTTGGCGTTATTCCTGGACGATCCGAGGCTCGGTTTGCGAGTCCTCGTCCGCAGTACTTAGCCGTGCGAGTCGCACTGTCTAAGGTTGAGGAGGACATGGTGTTGTTTGTGTAGCACTGCCATTTGTCTTGGCCCAGAAGGCCAGTCGAGCAAGGCGACTCCAATAATGGCTCTCGGTTAGTGTTTTTCATGGACGATCCGAGGCTCGGTTTGCGAGTCCTCGTCCGCACTACTTGGCCATTGCGAGTCGCTCTTTCAAAGGTTGAAAAAGGCGAATTGAATTTTCCCGAGGGGAAGAGACGCCCAGTGGTGAGTCCATGCAGCGTGGCAAGCAACCCTCTCTGGCGACTCGGACGATGAAGGTCCATTATCAAGCGCGGCGTATGCATTCTCGTAGCCGGAAAGAGTCGACGCGAACCACGGGTCTACGCGGCGGAGGTCGCTATGGCAAAGTCGGCCTTGGCGACACGGGTCGAGCGGCGGACGGAGGTCGCGCTATGGCGAAGTCGACGCGGCAGACGGAGGTCGGCGGACACGGGGTCTACGCGGCGGACGGAGGTCGCGCGATGGCAAAGTCGACGCGGCGGACACGTGGTCGACGCGATGGACGGATGTCGCGCTATGACGATGTTGATGACGGTGAGGCTGCGAGGGTGAGTCCGCGATGGCGATCCCATGGCAGGCGAGTCCGCGCTGGGCAAGTCCTCGAGCCTAGCGAGTCCGCATTTAAGCGTATCCGCGTTTAGGCGAGTTCCGTAGCATGGCTAGTCAGCAAGAGGTGAAGCTGCGACCGATTGGTGCTGCGCTCGGCAGACTTGGCTTTTCTCGTACTTGCAGAAACAAGACGACAGAAACAAAACGATTGATTAATAGATATCATAAAATATAATAATTAAAATAAGATTGCAGAGAGAGATTGAGTTCATCGGTTTTCGATCGTTCGCCGATTGGAAGCTCCGTTCTAGCTTTGTATATCCTCCAATGACAGATCAAGACGTCCTCCTCTAATCTCATCTTGAAATCATGATTAGTCAAGATTAAACGTACACATGCAAATAAATGTACATGGGTGTGGGGGATTAAATACATAGTAAGATTTAATAATTAAAGAAAGAGAGAGATCGACGTGGTGAATAGGAAAAAACCGATAGCCAGGGAACATGGTCACGTGATGGCTCCAGTGCCTTGCAGTTTTGATTGTTTCATTGCTGCCCTTCCTCAGACCTGCAGATCTTCCTTTTCCTTTTCCGAGACTTGAGAACACGATGCGTTCATCAAGTGCTTGGCTGCCTGTCTTCGCATCATGGAGGCGAATCAGGCCATATAGAACCGCGACGGTGCTGAAGCAGACGAGACGATTAGATGCACTCTTGTCGTCGATTTGATGATGAGGGGTCTCGTCCGGATTATGACCCTCCAAACATCGCTAGCCCCACGGTGGGCGCCAACTGTCGTGGGTTTGCACGACAGATGCTACTGGGGTAGCTTACGTAGAGGGAGCAAGGAGACATTGGAGAATCCGGGAGCGAGATTGGCACACGATGTACCCAGGTTCACGTCCCCTCGGTGGAGGATCGCTACGTCCTGATGTCAATCCAGTATATGAGTATAGATTGGTTTACAAGGGAGCCGCCGTAGGCGGAGGGAGACTAGATCTAATGAGATGTGTGAGAAGATACCTCGTGGGGGTGCCCCTGGTGGCTTTATATATGCAGCCACCTAGGGTTTACAAGTGCACTAATGGGCTTTGTATTGGATTCGCTGTCTTGGGCCTCCAGTCGACACCGCTCGTCTGGATCCAGTATGCGCCAGTCGTCGTATTGGGCGAGTCGACCCGCTCATGGCTAGGTTCAGTCGGCTCGATCCAGCTGGCGAATCCGCTTCGTGGGTATACCCCGATTGGTATTCCCCTATCAGCGTGCATGCCATGGTGGCACTTAGGCTTGAGTCTACATAAATACTCTTTGTGCTTTAATAGATCTAAGCTTTTCCCCACGTGTGTGAAAGTGACAGCGGGCATACCGTGTGTGGCACTTTGGCTAGATTGAATATTTGTTATGGTTTATATTTGGAGTTGGATGTCTCTATGAAATTGTGGTATTTGTTGGAACCATCTAGTGCTCAAGGTGACAGTGTGGGGTTATCTAGATTGGGGAAGGCGGACTTTGAGGTGTGCTGTTATAGCCCTACCATGGATTAGAGTGTCCAACCGGAGAGTAGTTAAGAGTAGTATCATGAAGAGAGGATATTTATACGAGAGAGTGTTCACTAGTGAAAGTATGATCCCTAGAACTTGTTTCTAAGCATCGAAACACTGTTTGCTACTAGATCTGTTGCATGTTTGCTTGTTTTAGTCTTTACCTCACCGTCAAGATCCATCAAAGTATTTTCTGGCACCGTTACCCCACGTCCCCCGTTACCATTTGTATTTCACTATCTCTTCGCCGAACTAGTGAACCTATACACCTGACAAGTGTATTGGGTGTGTTGGGGACACAAGAGACTTCTTGTATCTTGATTGAAGGGTTCCTTGAGAGGGAATACCTTTGACCACTTCCTCCCTTAGTTCGATAAACTTTGGGTAATCCACTTAAGGGAAACTTGCTGCTGTTCTACAAACCTCTGCACTTGGAGGCCCAACAACTGTCGACAAGAATAGAAGTGCGTAGACATCAGCAAGCATATAAACAACATAGATGACACAATGGTTCAAGTATATTAGGTGCAAGAAAGTAAAGTGTGCCATCAAGTTCGTGAGAGCCTTAATCACTAATTTCACATAACAAAAGTTTATTTTGGAAGATAGATAAAAACATGAATATTCTTGGAATGGTGTATGCGGTGACCCAGCATACCACTGCATGATGTAGTACACTATAGTCGTTGACATATGAAAAAGCATTGCCTTTGTATCAATTAATGAAAAAAATCCGACAAGTTCACCTGGACACCTCAGGCCAATAGTGCTTTTCATGAGTTAAAAAAGATGCTGGCTACGGCGCCTATCTTGGCTTCCCCATTGTCAAAAGAGCCTATGCTAATCTATGTGGCAGCAACTAACAAGGTAGTAAGTGCAGTAGTTGTTGTGGAACAAAATGAAGAGGGTAAGTCGGTGCAAAGACCGGTATATTACCTGAGTGAGGTATTATCGGCTTGCAAGCAGAACTACCCACACTACCAGAAAATTGCTTACGGAGTGTACATGTCGGAAAAGAAGCTCAAACATTATTTTGAAGAACACCCAATAAAGGTGATTTGTGAGGCACCGATAGCCGAGATACTAAGCAACAAAGATGCAAGTGGCCAAATAGCAAAATGGGCAATTGAGTTATCACCTTATGCTCTACAATTTGATAGACGAGATGCAACTAAATCTCAGGCAGTGGCTGAATTTTTCGTAGACTGGGCTGAGGTGCAGTACGAACCCCCATTGCCAGATCCGAATTATTGGACGATGCACTTTGACGGGTCCAAGTTAAGAAACGGACTAGGAGCAGGGATAGTTCTAACCTCTCCAAAAAAAAGGATCAACTGAAATATGTGTTACAAATACATTTCGCTGCATCGAACAATGTAGCCGACTATGAGGCACTTGTCCATGGCCTAAAAATGGCAAGAGAGATCGGCATACGTCGGATTCTTTGTTACGGGGATTCGGACCTTGTAGTCCAAAAAGTGTCGGGGAATTGGGACGCACTGGATGCAAACATGGCCCTATATAGGTTTCATGTGTAGGAAATTAGTGGTTACTTTGATGGATGTGAATTCCATCACATAGCTCAGGCAGAAAATGATGCTGCAGACACGCTGTCAAAGCTCGGATCAACCAGACAATCAATCCCGCCTGGTATAGCCCTGGAACACCTAAGAAAGCCATCAATTATACCTTCTCTAGAATCCGAGTCAATTCTTATGTCGTCAAATCAGATATAAGGGTGCATCCCAATGGAAATTGACAAAGTACATAAACTTAACTACTCGAAGATTGATTCGGTTGACCCAAAAATGGGTTGGGAAAGGCCGGCAGAGGTTATGTCAGCAGAGATGATGGAAATTGACAACACAATTTTCTCGGAAAAAGTCGTGTCGCAATGGGCACAACCCATATTCTCATTCCTCAAAGAATAGATCCTGGAGGATAATGAGGTAATGGCCAGGCAAATAGTAAGAAGAGCAAAAGCTTACACGATCATAAATAATGAGCTTTATAAGAGAAGCGTGACAAATGTGCTGCAACGATGCATTGACTCGGCAAAGGGACAAGAGATCCTCCTGGATATACATCAAGGGGAGTGTGGGCACCATGCCTCATCCAGAGCCCTCGTGGCCAAAGCATTCAGGCATGGGTTTTACTGGCCAACTATGCTGAAGGAAGCAAAGGAAATGGTAACAAAGTGTAACGGCTGCCAAAGATACGCCAGCAAAATACATATGCCTTCGTCCAATTTAAAAACAATACCAATCACTTGGCCATTATCTGTGTGGTGTTTAGATATGGTAGGTCCATTTTAGCCGGCTCGCAACGGCATGACTCACATTTTGGTCATGGTGGATAAATTCACAAAGTGGATAGAAGTAAAGCCAATAAGAAAATGTGACAGGCCCACGGCGGTGAAATTCCTCAAGGATATCATCCTGAGATATGGTTACCCACACAGTATCATCACTAATAATGGCACAAACTTCGCTGAAGGAGCCTTTGCTCGATTCTGCCAAGAGAAGCACATAAGACTCGATGTTGCTTCGGTGGCTCACCCAGCATCAAATGGAAAAGTAGAAAGATCAAATGGACTAGTACTATCTGGAATAAAACCTAGGCTGATAGAACCGCTACAGAGGTCGACAGGATGCTGGATTGAGGAACTCCCAGCAGTGCTGTGGAGCCTCAGGACCACCCCAAATAGATCAACGGGATATACCCCGTTCTTTCTCCTATATGGGGCAGAAGCTGTACTCCCAGCCGACATAATGCATGACTCGCCAAGAGTCACCCAATACACAAGCGCCGAAGTAAATGAAATATCATGGCAAGATGATGTGGACTTGTTAGAAGAAGCAAGAGAATTGGCATTATCAAGATCAACTATTTATCAATAGGACCTCAGACGGTATCATAGCAAGAACGTGAGTCTGGGAGTTTTCAAAGAAGGAGATCTAGTTCTTCGGCTAGTGCAACGCACATCCGGCATGCATAAACTCTCACCTCCATGGGAAGACCCATTTATCCTGAGCAAAGCATTACACAACGATGCATACTACCTAATCAACGCTCAAACACAAGAAAAGAACAAGGCGGATAAATCCGGAGACGAATCAAAAAGATCGTGGAATGTGGCTTTACTTTGTCTGTTTTACACTTAGAGGAAGTGTGTTGTATCCAGCAATATTATATATCAAATTGATGTATCAGACATGAATTAACAAGATTTCGGTAGCTCGAGCAGTGACTCGGGGACTATCCCATATTGTTTGTCATTTTTTATGAAACTTCGATAGCTCGAGCAGTGACTCGGGGACTATCCCATGTTGTTTGTCATTTTTTATGAAACTTCGGTAGCTCGAGCAGTGACTCGGGGACTATCCCATGCTATTTGTCATTTTTTTAGTTATGTATGAAACTTCGGTAGCTCGAGCAGTGACTCGGGGACTATCCCATGTTATTTGTCATTTTTTAGTTATGTATGAAACTTCGGTAGCTCGAGCAGTGACTCGGGGACTATCCCATGTTATTTGTCATTTTTTAGTTATGTATGAAACTTCGGTATCTCGAGCAGTGACTCGGGGACTATCCCATGTTATTTATCATTTTTGGTTATATAGGAAACTACGGTAACTCGAGCAGTAACTCGGGGACTACCCCATACTGGTCGTCGACTTGACTATGTATGAAATATCGGTGGCCCAACAAATGACTCGGGGACTGCCCCGTCTTGTCTATCATTAATCACATCCGTAATATGGATGATCACTTTGGCAACCCAAGCAATAACTCGGCGAATTCACCATGAATTTGTACTATCATAATCATACGAGTAATAACCTCAGTCGTTCGAGATATAATGTGGAAAGTGCCCCATTTATATTATCTTACCAATGGATAACTCGGAGATGTAGTAAATTTATCAGACTAAATGACGTACGGTAGTGCCCATAGTCCTGGAAACAAAATTATAAAACCAAGAGTTCTCCGACCAAGAATAGATGAAAGACACATGATGGATGTCGAACAAGAATCGGGAATGTGGGAAAATGATTTGAACTCATGAAGTTAAAATTTTGCAAACAAAGATACGGATCACATGAATCCAACTAGAAGAGTAACAACATTAATACAACATATGATGCCAAAGTTGAACGGATCACACAGTACCAAAAGAGGAAGATTGTTTTAGGACAGAATACACCCGGCATATCGAGGACTTGAACAAATAAGAGTTTCTTAAGCTCAGGCATCGGCAATTGCCGAATCACTCGTGGGAGGAACAATAACAGCAGCAGGAGTTTCCGACGTTGGTATCTCGGATGCAGCCGAGGCTACCGAGGCCTCGCTAGCAGGAGTGACCTTAGGAGCAGGGCCTCAGAAGTTGCTTGAGATTCTGCATAGGTTACTTCGGCGTCCACAGAAGTTGCAGGAACACCTTGGTCATGAGAAGCTTCAGTTCCCTTGGAGGAGGATCAAGCCTCGGCATCCCCTCCCGAACTATCACTAGACTCATCAGCGTTATCAGAATTTTCATCCGAGTCACCTTCACCATCAGAATCTCCATCAGATTTGTCATCATTCGCAACCTCGGCGTTATCTTCGGCGTCATCAGGAAGGAAACTCGGCCCTTCGATCCAGCGATGAACATTATCATACTCAACAAGCTGGTAATCACGGGCTTGGCGACGAGCTACATACTCCGGATCTTCAACCCAAGGAGAGCCAGTGCGCAAATTCATCAGGGTATCGAGGGAAATATCCTTGTACCAGGACAAAACATCAGTGAGCGCCATATCATCTCCTGCTCGTCCAGCGGATTCTCTCCAAATATTTAATCGAGCCAGAGATTCCATCAGCCTCGCCACAAGCACCTCTACTTCCTTGATCTTTGGTTCATTTGGCCAGAGTGCATGGTAGGCAGGAATAGCCGCTCACACCAGATCTTTTCCCATAACCTTCTGGTTCAATAGCAGCAGCAACAGCAACCAAGAAATCCTCAATGGAATATTCCTGATTCGGAATAATGGGAACACCTCGGCAACGGCGAGCAGCGATCACAGCCTTAGAACTCACGGATTCGTCTTCTGGAAAATGATCTACAAGAAAGAACATCAAATAAGTCAAGAAAAGCAATAAGGAGAGGATAACTCGGCCAAAAACAAGAAACTTATGATGGATATATCGGAGCATTTTCAAGAGATCCATAGCCCAGTTTGCCCTGTTCTTCTCAAAACTAGAAATTTCTTTGCTTATCGCTTGATTCTTCAGCTCGGCAGCGTCAAGGAGTTCCTTGTTCTTCTGAAGCTGAAGACTCAATCGGTTCTTCTCCTCGGAAACTTCTTGATCAAATTTTTATACCTCGGATTTCTGAGAAAGTTTGAGGGATTCAACCTCGGGACGGAGCCGGGCTATCTCATCATCTTTTTCCTTAAGTTGCGTAGAATGAGTGCCAACTTGCTCTAAAAAATGCAGCATCATACCAGGCATAGATATGCATTCTTGATGCGACTCTGCAAATGTTTGTAACTCGGCTACACCGAAGCCGGAATACCATAAGATACTCAAGGTTTACTTCGAATAGAAAAGGATAAACAAAAGGGCAAAGGGGTAACTAACCTTCAAGGGTAGCGACCTTCTTCGTAAGCCGGGCATTTGAATTGTTGACATTAACTGCAGAACAACACATCAAGAAATTAGTACAAATATGGAGTTTCCTACAAAGATAAAGGGCACTAAAAGCCGAGTAACTTACCAGTATTCTTCACAACAGGGACCATTTTGTCAAATTTATCTTGAAGCTTCTTATGCGAAAAGAGTAACCTTTCAAATTTGGCCATTCGCCGATCATGAGCAGTGGCGGACCTAGCCAGGAAATTTAGTGGGGGAAATTCATATGAGTGGGGGCATTTCTTGTATAAATTAGAAATTTTAAAATATTTTTTCCTTAAATATGAACAGATTGCACTAAAATTCAAAAAATTGAGTGGGGGCCACTGCCCCCACTCAGCTATACATGGGTCCGCCCCTGATCATGAGCAACCTGAAATAACAGCGAGTTATACAAAGACAATCACAAAAGATCCGAATCAAGGAAAAACTTGACTCGGATCTAGATGGCTAGATATTTAAAACTTAAGCAGATCCGAATCAAGGAAAAGCTTGACTCGGATCTAGATGGCTGGATATTTAAAACTAAAGCAGATCCGAATCACGAAGAAACCTGACTAGGTTTTAAGTGGCTAGAAGTATTTTAATATACATAGCAAACACTATCTATTGCAGAGGCAAGTTGTTATATTTGGAATAAGGAAAGCTTCCAAACGAATAACAAGTCATTCGGTTGCAAGCTCGGGGACTAGTGTGTATATAATATTGTATAAATAAAAGACAAACTGTAAATTGAGGCGCCTACCTCGTTCATCTTGTCACTTTCAAGGACAATCTTGGCAGCCACGTGCAAATGGATGCTGATCTCTGATAGCTGGAACGATTGGTTACTCGGAGTGTCTTCGAGTTGATCAGCAGCGTTCCAATTGTTGGCGTACACTACCAATGATCCCAGGCTATTTCCACTCTCACTGCGTGTCAACACTTTACCCTTGACCTGTTGCGTGACTGCCGCAATTGTCGGACTCTTGTGAAGCACGAGTCGCGTGTCGGCAGCAACGGCAACCGCATGCTTAGCTGTAGAGGCACCCTTGCGGAGCATATCAGCAACGCTGGGCTTAGAGGAACTTGATTTCCCCTTTTGAGATGGCAAGGTTTAGCGGCGACAGCTTTCTTGCTTTTGGCAGGGGCTTCGGCGGGAGCAACAACTTCAGAACTGGGAGCAACATCCTTTCCATCAGAAGGGGTGGCTGTCTCCAAAGGGGCCGAGGTAGCAGTAACCTCAGCGGAGGTCTGAATAGAAGCAGGAATTGTAGGACACAAAGGATCAGTGGGAGAGACATCGGGAATCTTGAGGGAAACTACCGAATCAGTTGGGTTATCCAGCATCAGGACATCATCAGGAACAAAAGAGGGAGCAACGGGCTCATCTCGTCGAGGAGAGCCGTTAGTCGGCCTATAAGGATAATCATCGCGAGGAGGACTAGGGACCCGGACATCTTCCGGAGGCGATGGTGAAGGCGACCGAGCAACATGAGATGTCATGCTCGGACCGCTAGGCTTAGCGGAAAGAGGAGCACTACAAAGAAGTAAAATTTAATTTAGAAATAGAAAAGGAGAAACAAGAAAAACGAATGGAAATATAAAGGGAAACTTACCCGGTGACTCCATGCATAGCTTTGCACCTCGGAATATGCTGGGAGGATTTCTTAGTTCGTTTTCTGGGAGCGGTATCCAAAGGATCCCTCGGAGCAACGCGCTTCTTGGAAGCAGTAGGGGCCTCCGAAGCGAGAGGATCGACCTCGTGCACCTGGCCAGCCAAATTAGCTGGGAAAGAATGAGCCATAAATGCATAAGAGATAGGCACCACGGAAACTACCTCGAGAATTTGGACGTCGTCTGAATCACCTTCATCAGCACGAGCCAAAGTTTTACTCCGGGGGCGAGCAGGAGCAGCCTCCGGCTTAGGAATGAATTCCTCCAGATCAAGTTCTCTATTGTCCGGGTCATTATGGTCGGCGGTCCAGGGAAGAGCTAAAACCTCGGCATCCTCCGTGGTGTGCTCTGAAAATCTGTGCGAGAAAAACAAACAAGAGTTAGCTAAACAATGAAGGAAAAATAACTCGGATAGAACTACTTGTGTTCAATTTACCTGAGGAGGAGGATTCTCGTGAGAGAATGGCTTCATTCCCCACTCCCATTCCTCGGGCAACTCGGTCTTGAAGATATCCCGGACACGCTTATAAGTTTGTAAATCATCAAGCTCAACCGTAGAAACTTGGTTAGGATCCAAAGGAGCACTCATATAGCAGAGCTTCTGGGAGCGGAGTTGGAAGGGGAAGCTTCGGCTGCTAATAAACGCAGTCATCAGATCTTCACCCCGAAGCCCAGCACGAATCAACTCCTTAAGCCGGAGCTCGAATGCCTTGGCAAGAGCATGGGTCTTCTTCGGGTTATAAAGACAATTCTTCTTTGAAGGAGGACCGATGGAGAAAGCAGGAAGCCAAATCTTATCCTCGGCTCCAGTATTCTTAACATAGAAGAATGATCTGTGCCATTTCTTACAAGACTCTAAACCAGCTACTCGGGGGAACACGGAATTCTTCCGAGGTGTAATAGAGGCGGCCCCACACTGGGTTAAAGATTTCTCGGAAGGGTGGAGAGATTTATCCGGCACAACATTGGCTCGGATTTGGAAGAACTTCGACCAAACATCTACTGAGGGCCAAAGGCTAAAGTATCCTTCAGAAGCAGAGATAAAGGCTGAGAGAGAGGCTACGGCATTGGCAGGTAGATGATGCGGCTGAAGGCCGAAGTAATCTAGAAAGCCCCTAGAAAAATCACTAAGAGGGAGACCAAATCCTCTGGCAAAATGTGACATGAAAACTACGTACTCACCCTCATCGAGCACGGGGAAAGATTCTTTGTCGGGTAAGCAACAGTTTACCTCGGCGGGTCTTGCGCAGCCACTCAACCTCTCGGCGAGTAACCGTAGAACCTTGCCAGGAACCCCGTTCTGGGCCCGCCATAAGCTCTTCTTCCCCAAAAACGGCGCCGCTCTGGGAGCTAGACATCGGCTCGTTGGAGGAATCGACGGAGGAAGAACTGGTGGTAGGGAGAGGCCTAGAAACCCAAGGCCCCGTCGCGACGATGACGAGCGCGGTGGCGGAGCAGAAAAGGAACCGCCGTAGGAAATTGAGGAAAACAAGAAGAGCACCTAGGGAAGGAACCTAGCAGCAGCGGCGCGAAATGCTGCGGAGAAGCACAGCGGCAAGGGCTCAAGAATAGGGACGCGACGGTGAGCTCACAAGAGCAGAAGAGCGGTGGCATGGCCGTCAAGGAGGAGGAGCGGTGGCGTAGACACTGGAGCGCAACGACTGCGGCGGCACTAGGAGGAAGATGAAGGGAGTGGGGAGGGGGAAAGTGAAGTGACCCACCCCTGCTCCCCTACTTATAACCGCATAGGGTGAGCGGTAGTGGGATCGTGGGTGTGCCAAGGTAACCGAGTAAAGGCGTGTATCGCGCATCCACGATCGAAGAGTGGAGCCATGGCAAGGGCCACACGGAGCGAGAGGAGATCAGGCTGTGTGACCTTTGCGGTTATCGAAGCGTCACTGCGCCGACGTGACGGGCGCAGTATTTACTATAGCGTGTCAGGATACACAGTGGCAGTACAAAAAACGAGACAATAGTAATGATTGCTACACGTAGGATGAGGCTTACTCAAGAAGCCAAGTGGATACCCCGGAAGAGCGAGAATGACTCGGAAAACGGCTCGAACCTCGGTAAGATAGGATAGACAAAAGAAAGGTATCTGAAGAGGAGCATCAGCTAAAAAATATGTTGGACGGGAAATAGGGAAGAATAAATGTCTGGAAACTTATGTGGCCCGGCCGAAGTATCTGGCAGGACCGCACTAGCTTCGGGGACTAATGTTGGGGGGATGACCCCAGGTAGGGTCAAGATAGTGGAAATAAGGAAGGAACCTTTCTTACCATATGTCGGGTTATAAGTTGATTTGGCCGAGTTATGCCAGGGTCGGCCGAATAAGGCATGACTTAACCAGAGTCAAGCAATTAATACCTTACCCGGCCGGCATATGAGTTAAGTCGACTGAATAAGGTTGATCAGCTTATACGCAGGTAATGGTCAAGCCGAGTTATGCGAGGCGAGGCCGAATAACGGGAATCTTGCAGGAGAAGGAGACGGATCCCAAAGTCAAACCCTAGCTACTAACTAGGAGGAGACAAGAGGAGCCACGGAGGGGCACACAGAGTCTGGAGCGGTGGGCAAGCTCTATACACACATGTGGGGGTTCTGGGTCTTTGCCGTCAATAGAAGGGGGACACAGAAAGAGGTCCGCCAAGTTACCACTTTGGGACAAGCATATTCCAAGAATATGCTTGTCCACGTCATCCCTAGAAGGAACCAAGGGACCCCTTTATAAGGAAGGGCACGGCTTCCTGGAGAGGGGATCGACTCATTTGACACTAGAGGGCTCATGTTGTAATCTTCTTCCTCCTCTCTCTGATACAGCTCAAGGAGCACTTGTAGCTTGATTGAGGAGAAATAAAGATCTGTGTTCTAGCTAGTTATGTGTATAAATCACTACATCTTCCCTCCCTAGATCCCACTAGCATCCATTGGCCCCATACTTTAGCCTACCAATGGCATCTGTTGTGGGATCAATGGATGCTAAAGTATGGGGCCACCACGACAGATGCCATGGGTAGGCTAGAGTATGGGGACAATGGATGCTAGTGGTATCTGGGGAGGGAAGATGTAGTGATTTCTACACACAACTAGCTAGAACACAGATCTTTATTTCTCCTCAATCTAGTTACAGGTGCTCCTTGAGCTGTATCAGGGAAAGGAGGAAGAAGATTACAACATGAGCCCTCTTGTGTCAAATGAGTTGATCCCTCCTCCAGGAATTTGTGCCCCTCCTTATAAAGGGGTCCCTTGGTTCCTTCTATCTAGGGCAGACGTGGACAAGCATATTCTTGGAATATGATTGTCCCAAAGTGGTAACTCGGCGGACCTCTTTCCGTGTCCCCCTTCTATTGACGGCAAAGACCCAGAACCCCCACATGTGTGCCTCGGGCTTGCACACTGTCACCTCTGTGATGCATGTCTTCCCCTCTGCAGCTCTGCTCTTTGTCTCTAGCGCTTGGCTCTGTGCATATTCCTCCTAGTCAGTAGCTAAGGTTTGACTTTGGGATCCGTCTCCTTCTCCTACAAGCTTCCCGTTACTCGGCATCGCCTTGCGTAACTCGGCTCGACCTTTACCTGCGTATGAGCTGATCAACCTTATTCGGCCGACTTAACTCATATGTCGGCCGACTAAGGTATTAAGGGGGACTTATTTTTGGCTTCCTGGAGAAGCCCTCCTAGAAGCTACCCTCCCCCAGCTTCTTCGAGAAGCCCGACTCCTAAATTTGTTTTGGCTTCTAAACTAGTATTGGAAAGATTAATTTGGAAGTCTAAACAAATTTCGAAAACGGGCTTCTGGGAGAAGCTGAGAGAGGACAACTTCCTGGAGAAGCCCTCCTAGAAGCTGAAAAGAAGTGGGCCTAATTGCTCGACTCTGGTTAAGCCATGCCTTATTCGGCCGACCCTTGTATAACTCGGCCGAATCAGCTTATAATCCAGCATATGGTAAGAAAGGTTCCTTTCCACTATCTTGACCCTTCCTGGGTTCATCCCCCCAACAAGGTTCCATGTGTAAGTCCCAAGTGTGATCCCCTTTGTATACATGCGTTAACACTTAGTAAAATCCTGGATATATACGTGGAAACTCCCGCTGAGGGGCAACCAGAGCCTATTTTATGGCAAAGTTGACCCAACCTTTGCTTTCCATGTACATATGTCCTAAACAAACCAAAACAAAAAGAAAAGTCCACTGGGATACCCTCGTACAGAGAAAGCTATAGGGGTAAACCACCGGTTCTCCAGGAGTTATAGCGCTTGGAAAATCTGTGAGATCATCTTATCTATACTTAAGTTGCAAAGATTGAATTATATAATTCCATCATAGCATATAACTACATCTCGCAAGATGGACATTAGACTCTTGAACAGAGTTCCTGGTTCTGTCAACCCTCTTGAGGAGCGGACGATAGTTTCTCTTGTAGATATAGCACGTACCGTCTCTTCATAAGGATTGAGACCATGGAAATATGAACTTTTCACTAGACCATAAGCTTCTGGAGAATGCTGAACTTCATTTCCATTAGGTGGGTGCCTAGTCACAAAATTTGAGAAACAATCCTAAACCACTCGGCAAGAGTAGAATTTCCCCTCATGGTAGAGCTGCTAACCAACAAAACTGATACATTGTAAACGTATCTATAATTTTTGATGCTCCATGCTTGTTTTATATCATTTGTCTTATGTTTTGTCTACACTTTGAGGTATTTTTATACACTTTTGGAACTAACCTATTGACAAGATGCCGCGGTTCCAGTTGCCTATTTTCTGCTATTTTTAGTTCCAGAAAAGGTAGAAAATAAATATTCTCGGAATTGGACGGGACAAAAGCCAAAGTCAATATTTTACCAGAGCGAACACGGAGCCAGAAGGAAAGACGAAGGGGGGCCACGAAGTGGCCACACCTAGGGTGGCACGGGCCTCCTGGCCGCGCCAGCCCTAGTTGTGGGCCCCTCGAGGATCCATCAACCTTGCCCTTTCGCCTACCTATACGTCTCCCCGAGACGTAAAACCTAACGCGGGCAAAAATCTAGAAAAAGTTTCGCTGCGCCGCCGCCACCGAAGGGGAGATTTGGGGGACAAAAGTCTGTTCCGGCACCCTGTCGGGACGGGGAAGTGCCCCAGAGCCATCTCCTTCGATCTCCACCACCATCTCCATCGATCTCCATCACCATCTCCATCGCCGTTGCCGATTCCCATGATGAGGAGGGAGTAGTTCTTCCTCGAGGCTAAGGGCTCTACCGGTAGCTATATGTTCATATCGCTCTATGCGTGATCATATTGTGGTCATGAGATTTGTAATCAAGTAGATCTGCTTTGCTACTCAAGTGCTTTAATAGATCTCGGTTCTCCCCACGTGTGTGAAAGTGACATCGTGCACACCGTGGTGGCACTTAGGATAGAATCTACATAAATACTCAAGTGCTTTAATAGATCTCCGTCTCTCCCCACATGTGTGAAAGTGACAGCGTGCACGCCGTGGTGGCACTTAGGCTAGTGTTCATAAATATTTATCATGAGTATATTTGGAGTTGGATGTATTTTTTGAAATTGTGGTGTTTGTTGGAACCGTTTAGCGCTCAAGGTGACAGTGTGTTGGGGACAAAAGAGACTTCTTATATCTTGATTGCAGGGTTGCTTGAGAGGGATACCTTTGACGACTTCCTCACTGAGTTCGATAAACCTTGGGTAATCCAGTTAAGGGAAACTTGTTGCTGTTCTACAAACCTCTGCACTTGGAGGCCCAACACTGTCTACAAGAATAGAAGCGTGCGTAGACATCAAGATCTTTTCTAGCGCCGTTGCCAGGGAGGTAAGGTAAAAGGTACTCACATCCTCCGGTGTGAGTTCTCGAAGTTATTTCCTTTAGATTCTGCAACTATGTCTTTTTGTTTATTGTTTTCACTAGTTAGGCTTTATGGAAAACAACAACAAAATAGAGAGCTTTATAACATTTATATTGTGTTAGGACATGAAGTGTTTGAAGAGAAAATTAAAAAACCTATGGAACTTTATTTGCATGCTAATAGCAATGTTATTGGTATGAATTCTTTGAACACCATTATTGCTAATGCTATGGAAACATCTTAGCTTGGGGAAGCTAATTTTTATGAAAATGATCTTTTTAGTTCCCCAGCTTTGGAAGATAGCTATTCTATTGCTTATGATGATACCAAACCTCCAATTTATGATGATTATAATGATGAATATGATATTTTCAGTCCACCTACTATTGAGGAGAAAATTAATTATAATTACAATATGCCTCCTATATTTGATGATTATGGTGTTGAGAATAATAGTGATAGCTATTTTGTTGAATTTTCTCCTACTACAATTAATAAGAATGACTATGCCTATGTGGAGAGTAATAATTATTTTATACATGTAGATCATGATAATAATGTTTTATGAGATAGTTATATTATTAATTTTATTCATGATGTTACTAAAAGTTATTATGAGAGAGGGAAACATGGTTTTATGCATCTCAAAAATATTAAGTTTCCCCTCTTTATGTTGAAAGTCTTGAAGTTGCACTTGTTTTGCTTTCCTATGCTTGTTGCTTTGTGCTTTCATGACTTGTTTCTTTACAAGATTCCTATGCATAGGAAGTGGGTTAGACTTAAATGTTTTTTGAATTTGCTTCTTGATGCTCTCTTTTACTTCAATTCATATTTCTTATGTGAGCATCTTCTCAAACTATCAAGCCTAACTTAAAGGCGGTAAACAAAAGTACTTCTTGGGAGATAACCCAATAGTTTTCTTGAGTCTTGGAAGTTATTACTTCTTTAATAACCTCCCCTTATCCTTTTTGTTTAAGTTTTGTGCCAAGAATAACCTCTAATGAGAGAGAAGTAAGATTTGGGGAAGTTGTTGTCCCGAAATAGGATTTTGTGCTTCATTGTAAAAATTCGTGAAAAATCTCTATATGTCGGATTGAGCTGTAATTTTCTGAATAAATCCCCCAGGTTGTTATATAACTTTCTTAGTTCAACACTTTTTTATTTGAGCAACAGAAGGTCTTCAAAAAAATTGGTTTTTACCTGCTGGTCTGTTTTGACAGATTTCTGCTATTATTTGCATTTGCCTCTTAATCGGGTTTTTTAGTTCCCTTTGATCACTTGATATTTTAAAAGGAATTGCTACAATAGCTTGTGTTTTAGTGGAAGTTTTATTTGTGTTGAAACTAAACCCAAGGACCTATTATCTTGAATACACTAATGTTGCTAATGAAGAATTGTGTGAAGTTTTGTATGAAGGAAATTTTCAAGTGTATGGGAAGAATGATGTGATGAGATGAAGAATGGACAAAAGATAAAGCTTGGGGATTCCACCCCGTGTTACCCCAAGAAATATTCAAGAGGTACAAGCATCAAAGCTTGGGGATGCCCAAGGCATCCCCTTCTTCATCAATAAAAATCTCAGGTCTCTTTCTAGACACTTTATTTTTATTGCTTCATGCACTGTTGTGTTGTTCTTGGAGCGTCTTAGTTTTGTTTTTGGTTTTATTTTTATTTTTTTGCAACAATAAGTTGGTTGGATTATAACACTTCTTTTGGAAAGAGACACACTCTGTTTCCATTGCTTAGAACACTCTAGTTTTCATTCTTATTGCCTTGCGAGTGTTCTCTTTTGCTAGCACTGTCTTTAGCTTTAGTTTTCTTGTGATTTTAGCTTAGAACTTTTTAGTTCTTCTTTTTGTATTTGTGAGACAATCTCACTGGTCTTTATTGATTATTATCTTTGTGAGTTGCTTCAAATAAGTTGTTTGGTGTTGGAAAAGAGTAGGAAGCTTCATGCTTAAGTGGTACAAAAGGGAGCTTGTTTTGACTATGGCTTAGACTTTATCATGTCATGTTAGATGTTGTTTTGACCTTATGCTTAGTGATTATTGTTGTAGCATGACTTTTTCCAAACAATTGGGATTCCTTAATGTGCCTTGAAAGAATCATGCATTGTTTTAGCATACAAAAGCATAATATTATGGTATTCTCCTTTGATGCTTTGTTTGGGTTGACTTGGAACATGCTCACACCATGTTATGACTATGAACCAGTCATGTTAGCCTCTATGATCATTTAGTTTTTGACTTGTGATATCACTTTATGCTTTGATTGATAATGTTTTGTCGCTTTGCATGATTATGGCCATTATTGCTCTCTTAGTTGGTCGCTACCAGTCTTTTGCTAGCCTCCACCTATATTGAGTAAGCTCTACTCATGCATCCAACTCCAAAGAAACCAAGTTATTCCAAAGAGTCCACTATAAACTCCTATGCATGGTGTGTTACACCATTCCAAGTATATTCTTGTTTTATCTATCTTCCAAAATTAAACTTGTTATGAGAAAAATAGTTATTAAAGCTCTCACAAACTTGATGGCACAATTATTTTTCTTTCCCCTAATAAACTTGAACCATTGTGTCATCTATGTTGTATATGCTTGCACTTATACGTTGGAATTAGCAGAACCATGATGTCATGGGGAACGCTTTCAACATTGCATCGGTACATTGTACCCAGTTGATATCATGATTTTTTGTTTACGGATGTTGTCAATGTGAAATAAAAGGGGAGCTTGTAAGTCCATGGAGTTATGTATGCATGTTAGATAAACGCCTGGGCCGCTAGCCTAAGCCATGCCTTATCATGGTGGAAACTTTCATCTTCACCATAGTGAGCAATCTATGAAGCATTCTTCTTATAAAAAAAGATACAAAAAAAGAGATTGAGAAAAAGAAAAAAAGATATGAGAAAAGAGGAAAGAGAGAAAAAAACACCATTTTCCCATGGTAAATAAGAAGATTGCTAAGATGCTCATTGTTTGCTTGCCTTGTTATTTTGATATGGGATAGCTCTTGTATCATTGGGCAAGGGGTACCCCATTGGCGGTTCTCTATGATACACATGTACTTACTATGACAAGAGCTTACCGGTGACTAAAGTTGAGTAGCATGAGGAGCGGCCCTTGTACTCAAGGGACATGAGATTGCCAACTTATACTTTGTCAAGCATATACTCCATACTTTGTTCACTTTAACCTTAATCACATCAAGATTCTTATGATAGGGGAAATGGGAGATGAAAGCTAACAAGTACCATAATTTTTGGAAGCTCTTTATGAAACTTGAAATCCTTGCTTCCCTTTGAAGGGCATTTGTTCCAATTTTATATTGAGTCTCATCCTTCTATCCTTAGGCGCCAATTAGGAGAGCATAGTTGTCATTCTTAGTTCTATGTGCATTGTCTCAAAACTTATTGATTGATTCATAATGTTGATATTGCTTGTTCTTGAACGATTTGTATATAGTCACCCTTATGAACTTTGAAGGTGTCCTATGCATTTATGTTTTTCTACTCCATGAGGGACAAGCTGAATATCACTATGCTATGTTTTCTATATGTGAAACAAACAAACTTCCTTCAATGCATTGTTATTCATGATCTTTGTTTGTACCTTTTCATGTTACAACATAGTTGCTTTGTCTTATTGTTAGAACTTCATCTTTCATGCTCATGTTTAGAGTACTTTATCCCAGATTTCAGTGCTTGCAAATGGTTTGATCTTGATTGTGATGGTGCATGTCACCTCAAAAATTATTCTTTTTATCACTTACCTACTCGAGGACGAGCAGGAGTTAAGCTTGGGGATGTTTGATACGTTGTAAACGTATCTATATTTTTTTTATGATTCATGCTTGTTTTATATCATGTGTCTTATATTTTGTCTACACTTTGAGGTATTTTTATAAACTTTCTGAAACTAACCTATTGACAAGACGCCACAGTGCGAGTTGTCTGTTTTCTGCTGTTTTTGGTTCCAGAATAGCCAGAAGATAAATATTCTCGGAATTGGACGGGACAAAAGCCAAAGTCAATATTTTACCGGATCGAACACGGAGCCAGAAGGACAGACGAAAGGGGGCCAGGAGGTGGCCACACCCTATGGTGGCATGGGTCCCCTGGCCGCGCCAGCCCTAGGTGTGGGCCCCTCGAGGCTCCACCGACCTTTCCCTTTCGCCTACCTATACATCTCCCGAGATGTAAAACCTGACGTGAGCAAAAATCCAGAAAAAGTTATGTTGCGCCGCCGCCACCGAAGAGGAGATTCGGGGGACAGAAGTCTCTGTTCCGGCACCCTGCCGGGACGGGGAAGTGCCCATAGAGCCATATCCTTCGATCTCCACCACGATCTCCATCGATCTCCATCACCATCTCCATTGTCGTTGTTGATTCCCATGATGAGTAAGGAGTAGTTCTTCCTCGAGGATAAGGGCTCTACAGGTAGCTATGTGTTCATCTCTCTCTCTATGCGTGATCATATTGTGGTCATGAGATTTGTAATCAAGTAGATCTGCTCTGCTAATCAAATGCTTTAATAGATCTCTGCTCTTCCCACGTGTGTGAAAGTGACAACGTGCACGTCGTGGTGGCACTTAGGCTAGAGTCTACATAAATACTCAAGTGATTTAATAGATCTCCGGCTCTCCCCACGTGTGTGAAAGTGACAGCGTGCACGTCATGGTGGCACTTAGGCTAGAGTTCATAAATATTTATCATGAGTATATTTGGAGTTGGATGTCTTTATGAAATTGTGGTGTTTGTTGGAACCGTCTAGCGCTCAAGGTGACAGTGTGGGGTTATCTAGATGGGGAAGGCGGACTTTGAGGTGTGCTGTTATAGCCCTACCATGGATTAGAGTGTCCAACAGGAGAGTAGTTAAGAGTAGTATCATGAAGAGAATATATTTATATAAGAGAGTGTTCACTAGTGAAAGTATGATCCCTAGGCCTTGTTTCTAAAAATTTAAACACTGTTCACAACTATATTTGTTGCATGTTTGCTTGCTTCTAGTCTCTTCCACGCCGTCAAAGTCTTTTCTGGCACCATTGTCTTATAATCATCCATACCACTTGTATTTCACTATCTCTTCGCCGAACTAGTGCACCTATACACCTGACAAGTGTATTGGGTGTGTTGGGTACACAAGAGACTTCTTGTATCTTGATTGCAGGGTTTCTTGAGAGGGATACCTTTGACCAGTTCCTCCCTAGGTTCGATAAACCTTGGGTAATCCACTTAAGGGAAACTTGCTGCTATTTTACAAACCTCTGCACTTGGAGGCCCAACACTGTCTACAAGAATAGAAGCGTGCGTAGACATCAAAAACCAAGCAAGCTATTGGACTACTTATGAAACAGAAAGGTCACTCTTTGGGTCAATCAAAAGACCAAGATGAGAGGATTTCACGACAAAGTCTAAAATTTGTTGTTTGACATCCTTTAGATTGTTCTCAGTTTTGACTGCCTCAAGGACCTGCATGCATGTGGCCCTAGAACATGCATGAAAGTACTGTGTTATGTTGAAACATACAAAAACTACTAGTCTCTGGGTGCTTGCATGTGTCCCCCTCGCATGCATGCGCTCTAACCTAGAACTGAAGGTTCTAGACTTGTATAAGGGGGAAACTCCCTGTTCCGGTGAAACTAGGTAGGATAGTTCCACGCCTTGTGAACCAACATGGTTTCACATCATCCTATGACCTAAACAAACACAAAACAAGAGAGAGCTATGCCGGGCTACCCCCATCAGAAGAAAGTCTAGGGGGTAGACGATCTGAGGCCCGCAAATCAGGATTTCACAGCAAACCATGCTCCGGGGCATCGGAATACCTCAAGGGCCTGCATGCATGTGGCCCTAGCACATGCATGAAAATGTGGTGCTATGTTGAAACATACAAGACCTACTAGTCTCCGGGTGCTTGCATGTGTCCCCCTCGCATGCATGCGCTCTAACCTAGAAGCGAAGGTTCTGGACTTGTATAAGGGGGAACTCCCTGTTCTGGTGAAACCGGGTAGGATAGTGCCCCACCTTGTGGACCAACATGATTTCACATCATACTATGACCTAAAAAAACACAAAACAAGACAGAGCTATGCCAGGCTACCCCCATCAGAAGAATGTCTAGGAGGGTAGACGATTTGAGGCCCGCAGATCAGGCTTCCGCAGCAAACCGCGCTCCGGGGCATCGGAATACCTCAAGGACCTAAATGCGGCCCTAGAACATGCATGAAAGTGTGGTGCTATGTTGAAACATACAAAATCTAATAGTCTCCGGGTGCTTCCATGTGTCCCCCCTCGCACGCATGCGCTCTAACCTAGAAGCGAAGGTTCTGGACTTGTATAAGGGGGGAACTCCCTATTCCGGTGAAACCTAATCGTATAAGGGGGTGCATGTAGTGATCGAGACCACAACAACCTATTCATATGTGTGTGCTCATGATCCTGTGAAATAACATCACCTAACATATATGTAATAAAGGCCTTGCTAACTAAATAAAAGAAAAAGGGGGAAACAGTTCTTTGTCATGTGTAAAGGAGAATACACAGCTTTGCCGTGTACCTGACGGCGAGGGCACACGGCAAAGGATCCTTTGCCGTGTGTTTTATCCTTTGTCGTGTGCCTTTTGATTTTTGCTAATTTTCTTTCCAGTTTTTCTTTCAATTATATTTATTTTAAGTTTTTACTGAACTTGTTGTTGATTATTTGTTATTAGTATTAGTTAATACATTGTGTCCCCCCTCGCATGCATGCGCTCTAACCTAGAAGCGAAGGTTTTGGACTTGTATAAGGGGAAACTCCCCGTTTCGGTGAAACCGGGTAGGATAGTTCCCCATCTTGTGAACCAACATGGTTTCACATCATCCTATGACCTAAAAAAACACAAAATAAGAGAGAGCTATGCCGGGTGATGCCCCTGCGTCAACATGGAGCGCTTTGTCGGGAAACCCCAAGAGCAAGGTATGATGCAGCACAGCAGCAGGTATTCCCTCGGTAATAAACCGAGGTTATCGAACCAGTAGGAGGAAGGAAACGTCTCAAAGGTGTTGCAAGCAACGTGGAAACCTGCACAACACAAACTTAAGACTTTGCCCCAACTAATAGTGAGGTTGTCAATCTCACCGGTTGCTGTAACAAAGGATTAACTGTATGGTGTGGAAGGTGAAAGTGGTTTGCAGCAAGTAAACAGTAATAGTGGAAGATGTATCAATGGTAAAGATTGGACCGGGGTCCATAGTTCACTAGAGGTGTTCTCCTTAGATAAACAAACATGGCATGCAGGGTAAAGAAATTACAGGAGGGCAATTGACAGGACTGAGCAAGGCATAACAATGCAATACTAGACATAAAGATCCTATGATATTCGATTGGGCAATACAACAAGATACATAGACCTCCATCCAACTGCATCTATGACTACAAGTCCACATTTGGGTTATCATCCAAACCCCCTCCAGTATTAAGTTGCAAGCAACAGACAATTGCTTTAAGAAAAGTGTGTAAGGTAAACAATCCACTTGTTCCATAAACAAGAGACCGTTATTTTCTTCCTAGTGGCAACAGCACATCTACAACCTTAGAGATTTATATCACTTCCCTTAGATTAAATAGAGTCATGAACCCACTATCGAGCATAAACACCCCATCTTGGAGTCACTAGCAACTACTTGACCAAGATAGCTACTAACAACGGAGAGCATGCAAGATCACAAACAACACGAACATGATAGAATCAATAAGACAAAACCATTAATCAATCTGACATAGTAATCTCAATATCCATCGGATTCCCGCAAACACAAGATGCATGATTACAAATAGATGAGATCTTGATCATGAACGGAGCTCACAAGATCTAGACATGAAAGCACAAAGGAGGAGATACAACCATCTAGATACTATATGGACCAGTAGTCCAAGGTGGAACTACTCACGCTTCATACCGAAGGCTGGCATGATGAAGAAGAAGGCCTCTGGGATGATCTACCCTCTGGCAGGGTGCCGAGAAGAGCTTCAGATCCCCCCGATCTAGGGACGATGGTGGCGGCGGATACAGACGGTTTCATGGAATATTGATCGGGTACTTAGGGTTTAGGCATCGGAGGGATTCTTATAGGCGAAGAGGTGAGGCTGGGAGGCGGCCAGGGGGGCCACCCCCTGCCTAGGAGTGGCCTAGGGTAGGCCCGCGCCTAGGGGGTGCAGCAGCCCTGTGGCGCCCCTCCGTCTCTCCTCTGGACTCCGTGTTCTCCTCGGTGAAATATTAACTTTGGCTTTTGTCCCGTCCAATTCTGATAATATTTCCTTACTAGCTTTTCTAGAACAAAAAACAGCAGGAAATAGGCAACTGGCACTGTGGCGACTTGTTAATAGGTTAGTACTAGAAAACATATAAAAAGCACCTCAAAGTGTGGACAAAGCAAAGCAAAGTAGATACTAAACAAGCATGGAACATCAAAAATTATAGATACATTTCCGACGTATCACCAGGCTACCCCCATCAGAAGAATGTCTAGGGGGTAGACGATCTGAGGCCCGCAGGTCAGGGTTCCGCAGCAAACCGCGCTCCATGGCATCAGAATACCTCAAGGACCTGCATGGATGTGGCCCTAGCACATGCATGAAAGTGTGGTGCTATGTTGAAACATACAAAACCTACTAGTCTCCGGGTGCTTGCATGTGTCCCCCCTTGCAAGCATGCGCTCTAACCTAGAAGCGAAGGTTCTGGACTTGTATAAGGGAAAACTCCCCGTTCCAATGAAACCAGGTAGGATAGTGCCCCACCTTGTGAACCAACATGGTTTTACATCATCCTATGACCTAAACAAACACAAAACAACATAGACATACATCGGGCTACCCCCGTCATAAGAATGTCTAGGGGGGTAGACGATCCGAGGCCCGTAGATCAGGGTTTCGCCGGAGGAAGACCACGAGAGCATCGGAATCAGATGAAAACTTGCATGTGTCCCTAGCATATGTGTGTGGGTGTGGTGCACGGTTGGTAGGTGTCATGTGTAAGTCCCAAGTGTGACCCCCTTTGTAGACATGCGTTAACACTTAGTAAAATCCTGGATATATACGTGGAAACTCCCGCTGCGGGGCAACCAGAGCCTATTTTATGGCAAAGTTGACCCAATCTTTGCTTTCCATGTACATATGTCCTAAACAAACCAAAAGAAAAAGAAAAGTCCACCGGGCTACCCTCGTACGGAGAAAGCTATAGGGGTAGACCACCGGTTCTCCAAAAGTTATAGCACTTGGAAAATCTGTGAGATCATCTTATCTATACTTAAGTTGCAAAAATTGAATTATACAATTCAATCATAGCATATAACTACATCTCGCAAGATGGCCATTAGACTCTTGAACAGAGTTCCTGGTTCTGTCAACCCTCTTGAGGAGCGGACGATAGTTTCTCTTGTAGATATAGCATGTACCAGTTCTTCATAAGGATTGAGACCATGGAAATATGAACTTTTCACTAGACCATAAGCTTCTGGAGGATGCTGAACTTCATTTCCATTTGGTGGGTGCCTAGTCACAAAATTTGAGAAACAATCCTCAACCAATCGGCAAGAGTAGAATTTCCCCTCATGGTAGAGCTGCCGACCAACAAAACCAAGCAAGCTGTTGGACTACTTTTAAAACAGAAAGGTCACTCTTTGGGTCAATCAAAAGACCAAAATGAGAGGATTTCATGACAAAGTCTGAAATTTGTTGTTTGACATCCTTTAGATTGTTCTCAATTTTGACTACCTCAAGGACCTGCATGCATGTGGCCTTAGCACATGCATAAAAGTGTGGTGTTATGTTGAAACATACAAAAGTTACTAGTCTCCGGGTGCTTGCATGTGTCCCCCCTCACATGCATGCGCTCTAAACCTAGAAGCAAAGGTTATGTACTTGTATAAGGGGGAACTCCCCGTTCCGGTGAAACCTAATCGTATAAGGGGGTGCATGTAGTGATCAAGAGACCACAACAACCTATTCATATGTGTGTGCTCATGATCCTGTGAAATAACATCACCTAACATATATGTAATACAAGTCTTGCTAACTAAATAAAAGAAAAAGGGAAAAACAGTTCTTTGTCGTGTATATAGGAGAATACACACGACAAAGCTGACCTAATGGCGAGGGCATACGACAAAGATTTTGTCGTCCGCCCCTGCCGGCGGGTGCCCCTGCGAGGCCGCGGGGCCCACTTATTTGCCATGAACAAAGCTTTGTCGTGTGTCCTCAGTGCTTTTGCCGTGTCTGTTTTTTTTGTCGTGTGCCTTAGTTTGTCCATTGTCGTGTCTAATTCTTTGTCGTGTTCTTTTTCTGTAGTTTGCCGTGAACGTTTTCTTTGTCGTGTGCTTCTAGTTATACACACGTGAGAGATAATCTTTGTCGTGTTCCGAATGTTTTGGCACACGGCAAAGGACAGGGGCAACGGCAGCGAACATTTTTCCCATAGTGTTTGCTAACTTTATTTCTCGACTTTCCTTAACGCAACACACCTACTCAAAACTAGGCCTTCTTCCCAACCTTCAACACCTAAATCTGGCACATGAGAGCATGTACAATGTAAGGTGCTTAGGGCGGTGCTTAAAAAAATAAACCGGTTTTTCTTTTAGCACTGGTACTTATTTATATTAGGTAGATGTCTAACTAAACATCTTTTCTATAGAAATAAACACCAATGCTTAGCAAAATGGTTGGTTTATTTTTGTAAGTACTCCTCTAGACACCTCCCATTATACATGCTCCGACAATAAGCCCCCCGAGCACAATGGAATCATAGATTCCGCCCATAAGCACAATGGAGTCCCATAGTACCAGACTAATATTAATCCCACATGTTTTACAAGATATATACACATAAAGTTAGACGCTCCGTTTGCGCAACTCAAAATGTCGTACTCCCTCCGACCCAACTTTATTGTCTCAGGCATAGAAAATCACATAAATGATACACAAAGAGAATGAAACATGACATACGACTTACTTTCTGTTTCGTCCAAAATTCTTATTTTGTAGAAATATCGAAGGAGTCTTGTTAGAGTATATTACGGTTATATTATATTTGATAGTTTAAGTTTGTAATCCAATTCTATCTCGAGTACTCTTCGTAGTCCAATTCTATCTCTAGTAGTCTTCTTGCCCCTAAGTCTTCTGGTAATCTATATAAACAGTCCTTTAAGGCCATAATCAATACAGATAATATTTCGTAATTCTACATGGTATCAGAGTGGTTCGCTCCGCCTAGGGTTTAGCCACCGCTTCCGCCGCGCCGCCCCGGGGGAGACCGTTCTCCGCCGGGGGTCGCGCAATAGTATATTAGATCTTATTTCGCCAAGATTTTCTCGTCGGCCGCTTGACCGGCGTTTCTTATTCTTTTGCCGATCATAGATCGGATTGCGTCGTCCACAGCCGCATATCGTCATCATGCGCCTCTACTTCAACGTCGACGTCGACTCATCTCCGGCAAATCATCGCCAATGATCATGCCAAGGAGGCTCCGCGCGGCACCCCAAGGGACGCCTTCACGCGTTGTGCCGGCTTCTCCGTCCTCACGTTATCACCACGCCGCCCGTCTTCGCCAACATCGACCGCGACGCATGTCCCCGAGTACACGCCTTGTCGTCAACAAAGGGTTGCACCTTCATCATCTGTTGTCATCATCGCCGACAACCATCTACACGAACAACATCGTCGCATCATTGCCGCCACCACCAATCGTGGTCAACGTCAACACCAACAACAAGTTCTTCTCCATGAGCGACGCCGCGCTCATACAAGCGGAAAATACGGGTCTAATCCCCAAATTGACTACCACAACAATTCAATCGTCATCAACAACTACCTCGTCATCTTCGTCCACCACGACCTCGCCGGCAAAGTCGCAGTCTAATTTTTATTTTTTAACTAAATCAGTTTTTTTCTTGCAACTACTTCATCTACTCCGATAAATCGGCGGACAACTTCTATGCGCAAACCGTTCACCGAAAATTTCTCTGATGCTCCCTCCGGCTCTGGCTCGTGATGGTCCCTGTCTTCGCACGTCTGATATTGGCAACATCGACGCGTGCCTTCGTCCTCGACATGCTCCCGAGTTTGGCAAGCTCGGCAAGGCGTGTCGCCTATCTCGACTACTCCAACTCCAGCAACGTCTACCTCAACTACTATGGCGAATTCTCCCGGCTCAACGACATCGACCACAACACAACATCATCGATGGCGACAACTTCACCAACTGCGCCATCGACCACCACTACAGCGCCTCACTTTCGGCTACATCGACATCGGCATCCACCGACATCCTCTCCAGTCCACGACTTCGGATTATGCTCCAGTCAGATCGTTCGCGACGCTCCCGCTATTCGCGTCACTACCGATCCGACTAAGGGGGGTGTTAGAGTATATTACGGTTACGTTATATTTGGTATTTTAAGTTTGTAATCCAATTATATCTCTATTAGTCTTCGTAATCCAATTCTATCTCTAATAGTCTTCTTGTCCCCCAAGTCAGTATACTACATAAACAGTCCAAGGGCTTTGGACTCACGATGTAATCACCACAGTCAATATCAATACAATCAATATTCCGCAATCTTTCAAGTCTAATATAAGAATTCAACTGTCCAAAATTGTGCCAAAGGAACTTTCCATTCGGAAATCATATCCTATACAATCCTTATCCTTTGTTTTGTCCCAAGTAAGTCTGAGTTCCGCCAAAAGTAAAAAAAAAAACAGAAATTATTCTTGATATATTTGTTTGTAGTACAGGTATATGATTGTACAATTTCTCTTTGCCAATAAAGCTAGGCATAACTGGAAAATATACGAAAGAGATCTAAATACAATGGAAACAAAATTTACACTCCACAATATCTCGTTGTAAGCTACAACTTTAGGGCACTAATTTGAACAATCATGTGCCCAAGACAAGTCCAATGCCGAAGGTAACTGGTCACCTGTATCTAGACACAATTTATACTGTTATGTACTTCAACATAGCTGAACGCACATTCTCCATGAAAGCCACTGCCTCCTCCTGAACAGTACATACAGATATGCAGTTAGATTTTAGAAGCATAGCAAAGAGACACATTATCAAAGATCGAAAGTCTAATACTTTTCTTATTTACTCGATTATTATCTATTTATCTTAATAGAGGCCAGGGACAGCACATCACCTGATTGCTTGTCTTTGCGCTCGCTATGTTCTCATCAAGAAGTGTTAGTATGGACATGTTGAGCTCATTCCGTTCGACCATGTCGAGCAGCTGGAAAACATCGCAATACCCATTAGAGTTACAAAATTGGCAGGTGCAGAGTTACAAAAAGAAGAAAAATTGCAGCATCTTCAGCTCCTTCTTAAGATCTTACTGTCGACTTTCTATCTTTAGATTGCAGGATCATCGTCAGCCGCTGTTTCGCCGTCACGAGGTCATTCTGCAACTTGTCATAAGCCTCTGCATTCAAAGCAAGGACATTAGTTACAGAGACACAGAATTTACTATCTATCTAGCTAACTGACATGCTACATCCAGCAAAGACTATTATGCAGCAAATTGAGCAATTTAGTGGAAGATGCTGTTAACTGACCTACTCCCTCGCCGATGACCTTCTGCATTGCTTCCAGCTCGATTAATCTGTCTTCCAACTCCTGCCAGTTCAAAAGAAATCTAAGCCAAGCTGGAACGGGGATTTTATCAGAGCACAAGTTTTATCAGAAAAAAGTCAGAATTTCTTACCGCCGTTCTGGTGACTGCGAATTTTATCTCCGCGATTTCCCTCTGGATGTAGTCGAAGAATCCTTTGTTCAGCCTGGGCCGGAGCCTGCCGATCTCGATCTCGATCTCCCGCGCGTCCGTGTCGAGGAAGTACTCCACCAGGCCGGCGTCAGTGTCAGGCACCACCCGCGCCTGCACGCGACCATGTCGTGTCGTGTCAGGTCAAGCAGGCAAGGGGCTTGTTCGACGGAATGTCATGCCTCTCCATGGCAGTTAAGACAGTAAGGCCAATCGTCTCAGTTACCTCGCGCTCCTTGCGGCGGCGCTCCTGCTCCTCCTTGACCTGGCGGTCGAAGGCCGCGCGCGCGTCGGCGTCGCTGTCGAGGCGGCGGCGGAACTCGAGGTTCGCGATGTGGCCCGGCTGAGGCGCCGCGAGGATGCCCTCCGGGTCCTGCGTCCCAAGCCTAGCAACGTCAGAATTGTGCAGGCAACGAAGTGTTGGTGAGCCGAGCTGGTACGTACCCATCCGATGCAGGAGATCTTGTTGGCGACGGCGCGGCGGCTGGTCGGCGCGCGGCGGGAGGCGGGGCGGGGAGCGAGGAGGGGGAAGCGCTGGAGGATGGCGCCGAGCGAGGAAGAAGATGAAGCCATCGGTAGCAGCAGCAGCTGCGCGCGCGAGGATGGAATGGACGTTATCCCCTGGCTAATGGCGAACGGTACGACTGTACGATGGAGTGGAGTGGAGTGGCCGAGAGATAATAAACGATAAGATGATTGTTGGCGTATTAGTTTAGGATGGCCCATAGGACCGGCCCAGTTTGTTCCCTTTTTTTACTTCTAGTATACTATAGTATATTTTCCAGAAAATAATACTCCTACAAGAAGTCATCCCTTCCCAAAAAATCAAAGGGTATAGAAAATAACCGAAACTTCACAAGAAGTCATCCCTTCCCATTTACACTTCGGTGTACCGTCAGAGCCATGGTACCTAGTGTGGTGGCTTGTGCACCGATTTTCTTATTGGTTAACCACCAAGTTTCATAAGCACATCATAGAAAACATGGACTGATTGAAAGATGGATGTTTAAACAATTAGACTAATAAAAAAATGAAGTACTTCCTCTGTCATCGTACTATTTTGTACAGCAGTGCAACATTAAAAGCAAAAGTGATATAGGGTCCATCTCTAGGGTGATAGGGATGGATGTGCGGAGGAAGCGAAGGACATGTGACTACCAAAATAATGGTCGATGACCGATAAGTGCATATACATGGCTTTAGTATGTGTCAGTAGTTTGGGGTCAATGGAAGTCTGTGCCTTCATTGACACGTCGAGAGAGACTTTATCACCAGTTATAAAAGAAATATTACCTTAACATAAATTATACACCATTACAACAACTACTACAAAAGAGTAGCACGCTTACAATAGCAACCATACTTGAGAACTCTTTTTTCGCAGGTATGAGAACTCTTTTTCTTGGTATCATTTGCAATCTCCCTTCTCATTACAAACATGTAAAATGGAATTTGGATCATATATAACTAAATTAGTGATGTTCTTGCAAACTATGAAGTAGATCTATGCATAATGGAGATATGCATAATGCGCCTATATGCATTACATGAATAATATCAAACCATATAGTACTACAAAAGAAATAACCATCAACCTATTGATTGCTTTAACTGTCACATTAGCAATCACAATAACTAACCGCCTAGACAACATCCAAGGACATTTCAGCCATTGCACTAAGTAGCAACCTACTGTCTTGTGACCCAACAAAATTCAAGCTTGATGATTATAGATTTACAAAATTAAAGTTAGTTCTTTAGTGCCACATTTGCCAAAGTGTTCCAGTTATGCAAAGATCCATTCCTTGAAAGAGCTAATATCAAAGGTTGTCACAAAAATAACAGTTCAAATTTTGTAAAGTTCTTGAGGACAAGATTTACTAACGTTTTATTTATCTTCTAGTGAGCAAACAAGTAGAGTAAAGGTTAATTTTGTGATAGAATGTGCCACATCATTTATATAGTGTGGTGGTTCTTTAATATAATTTTGAAATTATCCCGATCGTACATCAAGTATAAACTCTAATCTGCCTGGTTCCAAATAGGCAAAATAATAGTCCAAATCAATATTTTGATGATATTAACACAACCAAAAAGTCTAATGATGCCAAAACAACCACAAAGTCCAATGATGCCAAAACCATACTATGGATAGAGATGGCAGTTTAGAACCTTTAGGGTACACTTTTTTTAGTCTAGTATAAATAAATGAATAAAATCTTTAAAAGTTATGATTTGTAAAAAAATTAGTTTGTTTTTTTAACTAAACATGGTAGAGGGTACCCTAGAGGTTACCCACTTCCATCCTTAACTAGGGACTAACTATTGACCATGTAGAAAATTGAGATTTTTTAAACAGTTTGGCTATTACTTTATGCGGAGCACCGCGATTGGGTTGCGCGGGGACACTATATTACTATGTGTTGTAATAGTGTAAAATATGTGTATTGCTATAATTGAACTTGGATTACACGGAAGGTTAGGTTTTTGAGTTAGACACTTGTAACCTAGGCGTCGGAGTCGAAGGATTGCACATGGTACTCACTAGAGCCTTTTGGTTAATTTGGGGCAACGGAGTAGATATATAGGTGGAAAGATGACTATGATTCCATATATTTCCAGATTAAAACTTGTTTGTTTGCAAGTCAACTAAAGATGGTTGTTAGATAAAAAATTCTTCCTAATAAATCTTAGTTTCAATATATGGTTACTCTTTAGGCCTCGTTTGAAATTTTGTTTCTTAAACAAAATCGTCGGATTATAGTCACCTCTCCTGTTTTGCATCGTCATAAATTAAAAACAACCAGACTAAAGAATAACAATCCAAATGAGGCATGGACGAGTTAAGTGTTTGGAAAATAAAGATATGGTTTCGGACACAGCTATTTTGCTCTTCGGTGTACATGCTTCCTTTATTTGAGTTTAATTTTTAACAAATTTTGAAATATCAAAAAAATCAAAAAAAAAATATGCGCATACATCTCCACATTTTTGGTGCTCAAAAGGCCGTTTCACGAAAAATAGAAATTTTGTGTGGCTTCTATAAAAATACAAATTTAGGTGCCAAAATAAGGCTCTCCACGAGACATATTTTTATCATTTTACACAACCCACAAAACATATTGGTTTTTCGTGAACCCGCACGTGTGCCCATAGAATATGCAGATACAAACGAATAATTTTTTTGGAACTTTTTTTACATCTTGAAATATGTGTTTTTAATAAAGGGAGCATATACACATGGGATCAAACGAGCATTTTCCTATGGTTTCACGACATTTTACATTGTTTTCATGGTGTGATAATAAGAATTGTGGCTCTACAACTATCATAATTACTGTTATGGCAACCTAAGATGTCACTTATGTTGTTAACACTTTTACCAACTTTTAAGATTATGGAGCAGTTTAAAATAAAATTAAGATTATGGAGAATGATTATTATGCTACGCTACCAAGTCATTTCGTCAATTTTTATATCAATGTGTCGTTGTTATATGCATAAGTCTTAGGCCATAAGAATATCGAGTGCCCTAGTACCGGATGTGCTCTGATTATCATCAAGTGTCACTTATAACAGGGTGATTACAAGGTGATCACAAAATGATCTTTGGGTACATAGGAAAATATATATGTTTGGGGACTTAGATAGTTTGAGAATGGGATATTGCTCCTTCACATAGTCATTTATTATTGCAAAGTACCATCTGATAAAGACTATATCCAACACTTGTTCACTCATAAGTAATATCCTAGTATATCTGGGCCGCCACTATATTGGTTGAAAATAATCTCCTTAAGTGCAATCATTTCTAGAGAGCTCTTCCCGGAGTTCAGAGTAGCCCTTGCCAATATACGGATTCAGTTGGTAGAATTTGTGTTAATTTTACTTGTTTCTTTCTGTTTTTTGGTAGATTCTACTTTATCTAGTTGATGAACATATCGAATTTGATGCTAAACGATGACCTTTCGCATAAGCTCAGTCAGGTGCACTGTCCTCGTTGCTATTGAATTTTGAACCTTGTTCTGGGTAGGTTTAACATTTTTGCACAAAGTTTCATAAACTTGTCCATTGACCTTTTTCTTACATGGTTGTCAATATTTCCAAGTCTTGCTAGAAACGATGTATTTTTAATCTGAAAATCATCCAACTTGCATAAATAATATCAGTCATGAATCAACTTCTTCTTGAAATTTGTCTGGAACACTTACAGGCTGAGGCTTCATAAGCAAAACAAATAAAAAATGAGAATGATGTTTAACTGCATCTCCCAGTGACCATAAATGTGTATTCTTTTTGTTTGGAAATATGTCTGCGTGAGACAGTACTTTTTGGACTTTGTGACCGTGCTTATCTATATGCTACCAAATGTGCCTTATGGCTCTGATGGGGAGCAAGCACAATTATGTCGTCATATCTCGCATCTTAGCAATAGCAAAATGTATGGCAGTGTAGTGTTTTCATCATTATCTTGCAATTTCCTTAATGTTGCAATCAAGCATCTATTATTTTCGTCCACTAGGCCTATTTATTGTGGGTGGAGGCAATCAAAAATGCCCTAGGCGACTCACTAAAAGCGAAAGAATGCCAATGGAGGGTCATTCCATTCTTTTATACCATTTGAAATATGATCTGCTTAGTTGCAATTGAAAAACTTCAGATCTAAAAAAAAAAAAATAGGAGGCGAAACAGGCAATTTATATCAAACTATTTATTATTACTCGTTAGGCAGGCACGCGGCATAGCGCATGACCTTTTTTTCCTTGTGTCGGCTTAATCCCGCCAGAATTAACAAAGGCCGAAGCGTTGATGCCCAGTCTGGGGCAGATTGCGACCAATGAAGGGGCTTAATCTGCCCCTGGTAGCAAGCAACGACAGAGCTTCTTCCTTTTTTTATTTTTTGGCTAATCAGTAATCCACAGCTGGAGTTTCGGCTGAGTAGAAAACGTACCGAACAAAATTTCTTTTTTGTACTATTACTATTCATGGTTGAAGTGATATAGTCCATATGCATGCGATGTGATTTTCATGCACTGCGTGCATGCAATCAATCATGGCCGGAAAGTGTGCGGATCCTCCCTAAAGTAGTTGTATCCCTGTTCCCCACTCCGGCAGGTGAGCTCAACTGCCAACCGCTGGCACGGCTGCTGATTCTATCGGACTTTCTCCTGCTGCGATAGCATATGAAACTGGGCCGACTCAACGGTAGGGTTGCAGATGCGGGGCCTGCTTAGGTCCGCAAAACATGATAGTTAGTTTAAATTGTACTATGGAGACAGATTGAAATGAGTCCACAATTTATACTAGCGCTCGTTAGCTCACGCTGAATCCGGTGCCCGCTTACCCTCCCGCTTGCAGCCCTACTCAACAGGTGCAGCACCACTGACCAAGATACAGCGAGGAGGTCGGATGCGCGCGGTGAAGGACGGTGGCGGCTGCTCGCATGTGAGGAATAAATCTGGCGATGCGATGGAATTTTTATGGGATCTATTTTGTTTGAGCTAGACTCTTACGCGAGACGGAAACAAAGATTGTAAACCGTTTGTTTTATTTGGCCGGTGGTAATGTGCATAATATATCCGAATAGATAGGGGTAAAATCGTCCAAAAAATGTAGGTACTACAAGAAACGCTTCTTCCTTTATTATTACTAGCAAAATGCCCGCGCGTTGCGGCGGAAAAAGTTAGTCTTTGTTATACCGGTGATGAGTTTTTTTAAATAGATGGCACGTTACATCATAGAATTTTTTTTTAACTTGCTCGGTGATATCCGCTCCTTGATCATATAATTGTTTCAATTTGTAAGAAGAATATTTCTTTTCTCCAAACCCGTTCTTCTTCTTCCTTGGTGTTCTTCCCTTTCATCTCGCGCTCCGGTGCCGGCTCTAGAAAATTGTTGAGATCTGAGATTCTAACACACTCAACGGGGCTACAAAATAATCGAGGAGGCGAGCGAGCGGTCACGCACGTCCCGAGTGAAGGCTAGTATCAAATCCATCCACACACGGAAAGCTATGCAGCAGATTAACATGCATGTAAGTATGTTTAACAAATTTCCTGGTCACCGTGTGCATGAGTCACCATCACCTCAGCCGCCACCCACCTCCGCCTCCACGCGCACACCCCGCATGCAGCCGACAGATCCTGGCCAACCGGTCATCATATCCCGCCTTGGGCATTGCCCCTTCCCCACTGCTCTTGAGCCGCATGCACATGTGCACACAGCCGTGGCCTCTCATTGTTTCCCACTTGACCAGGGCCCCGCCGTGGCCAGCTGTTCTAGAACCATTCTCAAGAGTCAAGATAACCCCCTTCTCTATCCATTCCTCCCGCTGCAGGGGCGTATAATCAGTTAGGGCATATGTGGTCCATCGTATGTGCGCTGCGCCCCCCGTACAACTTGCTGGTATAGTAAAAGAAAGGTTCTATTTAAGGTGGTATATTTATTACTAATTTTTCAATGTGGGACTAAATATCAGACTAAAAGTGGCCATAGTTCGATATTTACACCCAAACAGAGGATTGGGCTTAAGAACGATCGCCTCCATGGGCTGTGACGTGATGGGCCATGACATGCGTGCAGTATACATTATACGAAATACGAACAAACAGCACGGCCACGGCCACGGTTAAACACGACGGAGGAGCGGCGAATCTTTTTTTTCTGACTTACCGTGAATCGGTTTTTTTCTAACTTACCGGTGGCGTCAGTTGTAATATATGTTTTGGTGGAAGGCTAAACTGGTCCAAAAAAGTGTTGGACCGGGAGAAACACTTCGTGCTTTATTATTAGGTATAGATAGCAAAATGCCCGCGCGTTGCGACGGAAGAAGATAGTCTTTGTTGTGCCGGTAGTGAGTCGACTCAAACCAACCGCAAAGAAGGGTCAAGGAAGAAGCCATTACAACATTTAAGGATAGCATCTAAAAATATATTTGCGTATGTCGGGGGAGGAGTTGGGATGTGGATTTGGTCTAAAATTGACCTAAATTGTAAGGATAATTCAATTGTAGGGTTATGTTTGATGTCCTAAAAAGATGTCAGAATTTTTGTAACTTTATAACACATGTTGTTGCCCAAATAATTAATAATTAACCCACATAGTGTTGGTTGAACCGGTATTTTTATGAGGTAGTCTGCTGACACCCGGCTACCACACACACACCCTGACCCGATCGACATGTACACGTATTCCCGTCCACAAACCCACGCACCCACTCACGCCACGGGAACCCCACCAGCCGCGTCTCTCCCTACCTCTCTCGCTCTCGCCCCGCCTCCATCCTCGTCTTCCCAACTACCGTCGCCTTCCTTAGAGACCCCGATCCGCCCGCCGCTGTTTTCCCCGCCCTCCTCTCTGCGCCTAGCTCGGCCCGGAGCCACACCATCCCTCTCTCCCTCGCTTCTGCCCCCGCCTGCCACCCCCGCCGTTTTCCCCTGCTGCATCGCCGGCCTAGCTCGGCCCGGGGCCAACGCCATCCCTCTCTCCCTCGCTTCCGCCCCTGCAGAGCACAGAGAGCCCCCCGCCAGTGCCCTCTCCGGCGCCCTTCCTCTGGCCTGAGCGCTGAGCCCCCTCCGCTGGACGCCATCCTCGTGGTGCCTTTCTTTTTAATCATGCATCTTGCATGCATTAGCCCACGATCCCACGATATATGCTCACGAAACAAGCCTATGATCCCTTCCGTCTAATTAGCTCGGTCTGCCTGTATCTTAATTTATAGCTTGCTGATATATGAGATATGCTTACATATATAAATCGGTGGGGCACTTGTGAAGGTAGCAGGGTGGGACTAAATATCCGCTAGTTATTTCATGTGACAGTGCAACTAAATCAAGGCCTCCTTTGCTTGAAATCACGAGAATACCGGCCCATGACAGACCGGGAATCGAGCATGAAGAAAAAGCCACGTCTGTCCTGGATAGATACTCGGGTTGCCTTCTATCTCGACCGAAAAAAACAGTATTTCACTTATGGGTGGCATAGGGGTTAATATGTGTTTTGGTGGAAGGGAAAATCGTCCAAAAAAGTGTTGGACCGGGAGAAACACTTCGTACTTTATTATTAGGTATAGATTAGGTATATAGATAATATATTTTTCAGAAAAAATACAAGGGTGCAAACGAATAGTTAAGTTGGGCAAATGTAGCATAAAAATCAAAGGGTATAGAAAATAACCGAAACTTCACAAGAAGTCATCCCTTCCCATTTACTCGGTGTACCGTCAGAGCCATGGTACCTAGTGTGGTGGCTTGTGCACCGATTTTCTTATTGGTTAACCACCAAGTTTCATAAGCACATCATAGAAAACATGGACTGATTGAAAGATGGATGTTTAAATAATTAGAGTAATAAATAAATAATGAATTACTTCCTCTGTCATCGTACTATTTTGTATATAAGTGAAACATTAAAAGAAAAGGTGATATAGGGTCCATCTCTAGGGTGATAGGGATGGATGTGCAGAGGAAGCGAAGGACATGTGACTACCAAAATAACCGATGACAGATAAGTGCATATACATGGCTTTAGTATGTGTCGGTAGTTTGGGGTCAATGGAAGTATGTGCCTCCATTGACACATCGAGAGAGACTTTGTCACGACTTGTAAGAGAAATATTACCTCAACATAAATTATACACCATTACAACAACTATTACAAAAGAGTAGAACGTTTACAATAGCAACCATACTTGAGAACTCTTTTTTTTGCGGGTATGAGAACTCTTTTTCTTGGTGCCATTTGCAATCTCTCTTTTCATTAAAAACATGTAAAATGGAATTTGGATCATACGGCGTGAATTGAAGTCACATTTTGATTGTAGAACTAAATTAGTGATGTTCTTGCAATTATGAAGTAGCTCTATGCATAATGGAGATTTGCATAATGCGCCTATATGCATTACATGAATAATATCAAACCATATAGTACTACAAAAGAAATAAGCCTCAACCTATTTATTGCTTTAATAGTCAAATTAGCAATCACAATAACTAACCACCTAAACAACATCCAAGGACATTTCGTCCATTGCAATAAGTAGCAACCTACCGGCTTGTGACCCAACAAAATTCAAGCTTAGTGATTATAGATGTACAAAATTAAAGTTAGTTCTTTAGTGCCACATTTGCCAAAGTGTTTCAGTTATGCAAAGATCCATTCCTTCAAAGAGCTAATATCAAAGGTCATCACAAAAATAATGGTTCAAATTTTGTAAAGTTCTTGAGGACAATATTTACTAACGTTTTATCTATCATCTGGTGAGCAAACAAGTAGAGTAATGGTTAATTTCGTGATAGAATGTGCCACATCCTTTATATAGTGTGGTGGTTCTTTAATATAATTTTGAAATTATCCCGATCATACATCAAGTATAAACTCTAATCTACCTGGTTCCAAATAGACAAAATAATAGTCCAAATCAATATCTCGACGATATTAACGCAACCACAAAGTCTAATGGTGCCAAAACAACCACAAAGTCCAATGATGTCAAGACCATACTATGGATAGAGATGGCAGTTTGGAATCTTTAGGGTACCTTTTTTAGTCTAGTATAAATAAATGGACAAGATTTCTCAAAAAGTTATGATTTGTAAAATTTTAGTTTATTTTTTAACTAAACATGGTAGAGGGTACCCTAGAGGTTACCCACTTCCATCTTTAACTAGGACTAACTATTGACCATGTAGAAAAATTGAGATTTTTTAAACAGTCCAGCTATTACTTTATGCGGAGCACCGCGATTGGGTCGCACGGGGACACTATATTACCGTGTGTTGTAATAGTGTCAAATATGTGTATAGGCTATAAATGAACTTGGATTACACTGAAGGTTAGGTGTCTAAGTCGGACACTTATAACCTAGGCGTCGGAGTCGGAGGATTGCACTTGGTACTCACTGGAGCCTCTTGGTTAATTTGGGGCAACAGAGTAGATATATAGGTGAAAAGATGACTATGATCCCATCTATCTCCAGATTAAAACTTGTTTGTTTGGAAGTCAACTAAATATGGTTGTTAGATCAATATTTGTCTTAATAAATCTTAGTTTCAGTATATGGATTACTCTTTATGCCTCGTTTGCAATGTTATTTTTTTAACCAAAATTGTCGGATTATACTCACCTCTCCTGTTTTGCATCGTCATAAATTAAAAATAACCAGAATAAAGAATAACAATCCAAACGAGGCATGAACGAGTTAAGTGTTTGGGAAATAAAGATATGGTTTCGAACACGGATATTTTGCTCTTCGGTGTATATGCTCCCTTTATTTGAGTTTATTTTTTAACAAATTTTGAAATGTTATAAAATTTTCAAAAAAAAATGTGTGCATACATCTCCACATTTTAGGTGCCCAAAAGGCCGTTTCACAAAAAATAGACATTTTGTGTGGCTTCTGTAAAAAAGACAAATGTAGGTGCTAAAATAAGTCTCTCCACGAGACATATTTTTGTCATTTTACACAACCCACAAAACATATATCGGTTTTTCGTGAAACCGCATGTGTGCCCATAGAATGTCCAGATACAAATGAATAAAAAATTTAGGAACTTTTTTAACATTTTGAAACATGTGATTTTAATAAAGGGAGCATATACACATGGGATTAAACGTGCATTTCCTATGGTTTCACGACATTTTACATTATTTCCATGATGTGGTAATAAAAATCATGGCTCTACAACTATCATAACTACTATTATGGCAATCGGAGATGTCACTTATGTTGTTAACAACTTTTACCAACTTTTAAGATTATGGAGCGGTTTAAAATAAAACTTAAGATTATGGAGAATGATTATTATGCTACGCTACCTGATCATTTCGTCAATTGTTATCAGTTATTATATCAATGTGTCATTGTTATATGCATAAGTCTTAGGCCATAAGAATATCGAGTGCGCCCATACCGGATGTGCTCTGATTATCATCAAATGTCACTTATAACAGGGTGATTACAAGGTGATCACAAAATTAACTTTGGGTACATAGGAAAATATGTTTGGGGACTTGGATAGTTTGAGAATGGGATAATGCTCCTCCACGTAGTCATTTATTATTGCAAAGTACCATCTGATAAATACTACATCCAACACTTGTTCACTCATAAGTAATATCCTAGTATATCTAGGCCGCCACCATATTGGTTGAAAATAATCTCCGTAAGTGCAATCATTTCCAGAGAGCTCTTCCCGGAGTTCAGAGTAGCGCTTGCCAATATACGGATTCAGTTGGTAGAATTTGTGTTAATTTTACTTGTTTTTTTTTTGTTTTTTTGGTAGATTCTACTTTATCTAGTTGATAAACATATTGAATTTGATGCTAAACGATGACCTTTTGCATAAGCTCAGTCAGGTGCATCGTCCTTATTGCTGTTGAATTTTGAACCTTGTTCTGGGTAGGTTTAACATTTTTTGCATAGAGTTTCATAAACTTGTCCATTGACCTTTTTCTTGCATGGTTGTCAATATTTCCAAGTCTTGCTAGAAACGATGTATTTTTAATCTGAAAATCATCCAACTTGCATAAATAATATCAGTCATGAATCGACATCTTCTTGAAATTTGTCTGGAACACTAACAGGCTAAGGCCTCATAATCAAAACAAATAAACATTTTGAGATTGATACTTAACTGCATCTCCCAATGACCATAAATGTGTATTCCCTTTGTTTGGAGATACGTCGGCGTGAGACATTACTTTTTGGACTCTGTGACGGTGCTTATCTGTATGCTACCAAATGTGCCTTATGGCTCTGATGGGGAGCAAGCACAATGATGTCGTCATATCTCGCATCTTAGCAATGGCAAAATGTATGGTTGTGTAGTGTTTTCATCATTATCTTGCAATTTCCTTAATGTTGCAATCAAGCATCTATTCTTTTCGTCCACTAGGCCTATTTATTGTGGGTGGAGGCAATAAAAAACGCCCTAGGTGACTTGCTAAAAGCGGAAGATTGCCAATGGAGGGTCATTCCATTCTTTGTAAAAGCATCCACATAAGAAGGACATGTCCATGGAGGCCAATTCTATATTTTGCTACTCTGGATATTTATGGTGATTCACATTCAATTTTAAAAGTAAAATTGTTATCTTAACAAGAATGCTCTTCTATATTCTTACAAAACAGAGTTTTTATGAACTCGGCCAGGCCTCAGGCGATAGAAAGGGGCAATCTTAGCAGGCAAAGTGTATCTTCATTAACAACCCCGATAATTTGGCCAGGTCACCCCAACTCGTGTCCTCTACGAGGACGTCTGGACACATTTCCGGACATATGTGGACTGGTTTTGATAGAGACCAATCCATAACAATCTACAAACATATTTTCTAGTTAATATAAGGGAGTGTCTACGTCTCAGGAACCTGAGAAATAGTTATAAGCAAGTTCCAGGCGCCTAAGAAATAGTTATTTCTCAGTCGCTGACGTAGTTGTCAATTATAAGCAAGTTCCAGGCGCCTGTTATTTCTCAGTCGCTGACGTCGTTGTCAATTATAAGCAAGTTGCAACTGGGACCCGTCAGTGCTCAGTTACAAGTAAGTTGCAACTGCACCCCCTTCCACACCGATGGGTGCTCAGTTACAAGGAAGTTGCAACTAGGACCCAGCAGAGCTCAGTTACAACCAAGTTGCAACACGCCCTCCGGCAGGGCCCCAGTTACAAGCAAGTTGCAACTGGCCCGCCGATGGAAATCAAGTCCCCCCAAGTTACAAGGGTTTAGGGGTTAGTCACAACATACTTGCGACTAGCTCGGTACATTCCCGATTACAAAGCAAATTACAAAATGATTCAAATCCAAGTATATGTAGTCGCGACACAGTTGCAATTAGGGTTTCAGTCACACCATTCTTGCGACTATCTCAATACATTCCCGGTTACAAAACAAGTTGCAAATGACTCAAATCCAAAAGTATATCCAGTCGCAACATGGATGCAGCTAGGGTTTCAGTCACATCATGCTTCCGACTAGCTCAAAACATTCTCAGTTACAAAGCAAGTTGCAAAAATGACTCCCCGCAATGAGGTCTCGTCGATGAGGTCCCCCTCCCTCTCGGTTGCAATCAAGTTTCAACTGTCCCCCCTTGGCGGGGCCCTAGTTATAAGCAAGTTGCAACTAGGACCCGTCAGAGCTTAGTTACAAGTAAGTTGCAACTGCACCCCCTCCACACCATGGGTGCTTAGTTACAAGAAAGTTGCAACTGGGACCCAGTAGAGCTCAGTTACAACCAAGTTGCAACTGGCCCTCCGGCGGGCCCCAGTTACAAGCAAGTTGCAACTGGCCCGTCGATGGAAATCAAGTCCCCCCAAGTTACAAGGGTTTAGGGATTAGTCACAACATACTTGCGACTAGCTCGGTACATTCCCGATTACAAAGCAAATTACAAAATGATTCAAATCCAAGTATATTTAGTCGCGACACAATTGCAACTAGGGTTTCAGTCACACCATGCTTGCGACTGGCTCGATACATTTTCGGTTACAAAACAAGTTACAAATGACTTAAAATCTAAGAAACAGTATCAAGATGATTGCAACTAGGGTCATGGTTCAGTTGTAAACATACGTGCGACCGGCTCGGCACTTCCTCGCTTATAAGCAAGATGCAAATGACTCAAATCCAAAAATCCTAGTCACAACATACTTGTGATTGGCTCGGGGCGTTCTGGTTATAAGCAAAATTGCAAAATAACTCAAATCCAAAAATCCTAGTCGCTACATAATTGCAACTGGCTCGGGGTGTTCTCGTTACAAGCAAAACATAAAAATGGATTTTCGGAAAAAACAACAGACCAATAAAAACCCAAAAAAAAGCAGAGAAAAACCGAACATGAGAAAAGAATAGCAGAAAACTAATTACAAAAAAGTTCATTCATGACCAAAATAGAAGAGAAAAAAATTTGAAGGGGGTTTGAAATAGTTCATTCACGACATAAAACAAAAACATACCAAAAAAAGGTGAACAAAAAACCTTAAAAAAGGAAAAATTGAATTTTTTAAAAATCATAAACATCAACAAAAAAACATCCAGAAAAAGAAAATGCACTCCTAGTTACAACAGAAACAAAATAACAGAAATAAAACAGCAAAGTAAAAAAACAGACGGGCCGCCGGTCCATAGACAGACAACCCCATCCAGCACGAGCGGCACATAGTGGATTCTTGGAGTTTTCTGTGCACAGCTAGCGATAGCGCATAGTAAATTCGTACAGGCCCACTTCAGCTTCCCCTTAAAAAGATAAAAGATACAGTCCACACACCAGAGAGTACCATAAAAAACAGACCGAATCGCGAAGCAAATCTACGGCGGGACGCGCGACTGAGAAATAATTTCTCAGGCGCCTGAGAAATAGCAATTCCGTTAATATAAATATATTTTCATTAAATTTATGTTATATATATAATGCCCACTAGTAATATGTATGGAGTAGTAGCAAGCAAAATGCGCCTCCGGTTTGAGGATGGTGATGTATTGCTTCATTTTGTAGTAGTAGTGGCGGATGAAATATGCCGGCAGAAGATGCTACTGCACGTTCAATAAAGAACCACGAGGCGGTTGGTTCAAGTCGACGGTCCAATCCACACAAAATACATGCCAAGGGAATTGAAAGGAGAGCACGGATTCTGCACACATACTCGGTAATCCATGGCCGCCGACCAGCGCCTCCAGGCTCTCGAGGCGTTCGACGGGACCAAGGCCGGCGTCAAAGGCCTCGTGGACGCAAGCGTCACACGAGGCATATATAAAATTAGATCATACAGTGTGAACTAAAGTCACAATTTCCATATAATTAAATTAGTGAAGTTCTTGCAAATTATGATGTAGCTATATGCATAATAAATATCAGTATAATGCGCATATATACATAACATAACAATATCAAACCATAGACATAAGAAATAAGCCTAAATATACTAATTGCTTTAACTGCCACAATATCTAACCACCACACAACATCCAAGGACATTTTGGCCATTACATTAAGTAGCAAGTGGCACGTCGAGGTCCATAGCGCTCCCTCGGGTAGCAGTGCTACCGAAGTCGCGGTTCTTGACGCGAGGCGGCCTTAGAATCTGGTGGTGCGGTCGCGGCGTCGCTGCTCTAGATGTCGAGGCTCGAGGCCGGAGACAAACACACGCAAGCGGAAGGGGGGGTCGGCGGTCTCATATGATAAGAGAACAAATGGGGCTTACAGAAGAGCAGTATGAAACCCCCACTAGCCAAAAGATAATTTTCCGAAGGTAGAAGATGTTTTTGGGAATGGCTTGCACACATCTCTCATGTTATATGTTTTTAATTCTGATGATCATAGATGAACTTCTGATGAGTTCTTTTATCTCCAAGGTGTTACTAATTTCGTACCTAATTTCATGTCTCTCTATACTATCTCTTTGTACCCTCCTCGCACGGTCGTTGCTTTTTGTAAGTCCATTGCTTCGTGTTGAGTTCTACACAAAAAATGCACTTCAACAACATGAGTCCATTCTGAAAAATGATTCCAAGTATGACTAATTGCAACTCTTCTATTGCATGTTCACGTTTGGACCTATTTAACAAAATTCATCGTGTGGGTCAATCGTTTCAAATTTACTTTGACACCTAGCTTCGTCTTGTTGTTCTCCACAGCTCTCATGTTGTAAGTTTTTTGTTTTGATGGTCACAAACGAAGTGGCTTCGAGTTATTTGCACGAGTGTTTGCATAGACCAAATAAGATTTAAATTCACCATGTTGAGGAAAGGTGAGAACAACATAACTACGGACATAACCAAACACACAAACATGCATCAGAGTTTAGGCATGCAATCAAACACCAAGATCATGTCCCTGTTCTAGTACAAGGCAATGCAGTACAGATGACCCAAGGACATGAGGAGCATGGATTTTTTTTGCTGTGCACGGCCATGCTCCAATTGGACATCCCACCAGATCGCGTGCAAAGGTTGCATGTTACGAAACGTGCCCTATGCCTCTGAAGGGGAGCAAACATGATGCCGTCATATCTCATTTTCTTAATAGTGACAAAATTTATGCTTATGTAATGTTTTCATCATTATCCTGGATTTCCTTAATATTATAACCAAACATCCATTTTTTTCATCCACCGTGCCTATTTGTAGTGGGTGGAGACAATCAAACACGCCATAGGTGACCCACTAAATAGCAAAAGTTTGCCGGTGGAGGTGATTCCATCCTCTGTACAGGCAGCCACAAAAAGAAGGCCATGGCAATGCAGGCCGATTCTGTATTGTGCAACTCTAGATATTCACGGTGGTTCACATTCAATCTGAAAAATAAATTATAATTTTAACAAGAATGCTCTTTAATATTCTTGAAAAATAGATTTTTTATTAACTCGTCTAAGACTCAAGCAATAGAAAGGGGTCGAGCAAGCTTAGCCAGCAAAGAGAATCTTCATTGGCAACCCGGATATTGTGTCCAGGTCACTCCAACTTGTGTTCGCTATGGGTCGCTCGGGCATATATCTAGGCTTACGGAGACTCACTTCAATACGAGTAGAAACCAATCGAGCAATATACAAAGATATTTGCATTAAATTTATGTATTTGCATTAAATTTTTCTGCAAAAAAAGTATAAATGTATTTGCATTAAATTTATGTTATATACGATGCCCATTAGTAATCTGTATCAATATGCTAAACAAAATGCACCTCAGGTTTTCAGGATGGTGATGTATTGCTTGATTTTGTATAGATTTTGCGGTTAGTGGCCAGTGAAATATGCCGGCATAAGATGCTACTGCACGTTCAATAAAGGGCCACGACTCAGTTGGTTCGAGTCGACGATCCAATCCACAGAAAAGGCACACAAAGAAAAAGAAAACTGAACCGAAGAAAGGAGCAGAGCACGGATTCTGCACACATACTCGGTAATCCATGGCCGCCGACCAGAGCCTCCAGGCTCTCGAGGCGTTCGACGGGACCAAGGCCGGCGTCAAAGGCCTCGTGGACGCAAGCGTCACACGAGGCATATATAAAATTAGATCATACAGTGTGAACTAAAGTCACAATTTCCATATAATTAAATTAGTGAAGTTCTTGCAAATTATGATGTAGCTATATGCATAATAAATATCAGTATAATGCGCATATATACATAACATAACAATATCAAACCATAGACATAAGAAATAAGCCTAAATATACTAATTGCTTTAACTGCCACAATATCTAACCACCACACAACATCCAAGGACATTTTGGCCATTACATTAAGTAGCAAGTGGCACGTCGTCGAGGTCCATAGCCGCGCTCCCCTCTGGGTAGCAGTGCTACCAGAAGTCGCGGTTCTTGACGCGGAGGACGACGCAGAATCTGGGTGGTGCGGTCGCGGCGACGTCGCTGCTCTAGATGTCGAGGCCCGAGAAGCCGGAGACAAACACGCAGAAGCACGGGGTCGAGTATGGTCTAGGCATATGAAGACGAACATATGGGTATACAGAAGAGCAGTATGAAACCCCCACTAGCCAAAAGATAATTTTCCGAAGGTAGAAGATGTTTTTGGGAATGGCTTGCATACATCTCTCATGTTATATGTTTTTAATTCTGATGATCATAGATGAACTTCTGATGAGTTCTTTTATCTCCAAGGTGTTACTAATTCCATACCTAATTTCATGTCTCTCTATACTATCTCTTTGTACCCTCATCGCACGGTCGTTGCTTTTTGTAAGTCCATTGCTTCGTGTTGAGTTCTACACAAAAAATGCACTTCAACAACATGAGTCCATTCTGAAAAATGATTCCGAGTATGACTAATTGCAACTCTTCTATTGCATGTTCACGTTTGGACCTATTTAACAAAATTCATCGTGTGGGTCAATCGTTTCAAATTTACTTTGACACCTAGCTTCATCTTGTTGTTCTCCACAGCTCTCATGTTGTAAGTTTTTTGTTTTGATGGTCACAAACGAAGTGGCTTCGAGTTATTTGCACGAGTGTTTGCATAGACCAAATAAGATTTAAATTCACCATGTTGAGGAAATGTGAGAACAACATAACTACGGACATAACCAAACACACAAACATGCATCAGAGTTTAGGCATGCAATCAAACACCAAGATCATGTCCCTGTTCTAGTACAAGGCAATGCAGTACAGATGACCCAAGGACATGAGGAGCATGGATTTTTTTTGCTGTGCACGGCCATGCTCCCATTGGACATCCCACCAGATCGCGTGCAAAGGTTGCATGTTACGAAACGTGCCCTATGCCTCTGAAGGGGAGCAAACATGATGCTGTCATATCTCATTTTCTTAATAGTGACAAAATTTATGCTTATGTAATGTTTTCATCATTATCCTGGATTTCCTTAATATTATAACCAAACATCCATTTTTTTCATCCACCGTGCCTATTTGTAGTGGGTGGAGACAATCAAACACGCCATAGGTGACCCACTAAATAGCAAAAGTTTGCCAGTGGAGGTGATTCCATCCTCTGTACAGGCAGCCACAAAAAGAAGGCCATGGCAATGCAGGCCGATTCTGTATTGTGCAACTCTAGATATTCACGGTGGTTCACATTCAATCTGAAAAATAAAATTATAATTTTAACAAGAATGCTCTTTAATATTCTTGAAAAATAGATTTTTTATTAACTCGTCTAAGCCTCAAGCAATAGAAAGGGGTCGAGCAAGCTTAGCCAGCAAAGAGAATCTTCATTGGCAACCCGGATATTGTGTCCAGGTCACTCCAACTTGTGTTCGCTATGGGTCGCTCGGGCATATATCTAGGCTTACGGAGACTCACTTCAATACGAGTAGAAACCAATCGAGCAATATACAGAGATATTTGCATTAAATTTATGTATTTGCATTAAATTTTTCTGCAAAAAAGTATAAATGTATTTGCATTAAATTTATGTTATATACGATGCCCATTAGTAATCTGTATCAATATGCTAAACAAAATGCACCTCAGGTTTTCAGGATGGTGATGTATTGCTTGATTTTGTATAAATTTTGCGGTTAGTGGCCAGTGAAATATGCCGACATAAGATGCTACTGCACGTTCAATAAAGGGCCACGACTCAGTTGGTTCGAGTCGACGATCCAATCCACAGAAAAGGCACACAAAGAAAAAGAAAACTGAACCGAAGAAAGGAGCAGAGCACGGATTCTGCACATATACTCGCTAATCCATGGCCGCCGACCAGCGCCTCCAGGCTCTCGAGGCGTTCGACGGGACCAAGGCCGGCGTCAAAGGCCTCGTGGACGCAAGCGTCACACGAGGCATATATAAAATTAGATCATACAGTGTGAACCAAAGTCACAATTTCCATATAATTAAATTAGTGAAGTTCTTGCAAATTATGATGTAGCTATATGCATAATAAATATCAGTATAATGCGCATATATACATAACATAACAATATCAAACCATAGACATAAGAAATAAGCCTAAATATACTAATTGCTTTAACTACCACAATATCTAACCACCACACAACATCCAAGGACATTTTGGCCATTACATTAAGTAGCAAGTGGCACGTCGTCGAGGTCCATAGCCGCGCTCCCCTCTGGGTAGCAGTGCTACCAGAAGTCGCGGTTCTTGACGCGGAGGACGACGCAGAATCTGGGTGGTGCGGTCGCGGCGACGTCGCTGCTCTAGATGTCGAGGCTCGAGAAGCCGGAGACAAACACGCAGAAGCACGGGGTCGGGTACGGTCTAGGCATATGAAGACGAACATATGGGCTTACAGAAGAGCAGTATGAAACCCCCACTAGCCAAAAGATAATTTTCCGAAGGTAGAAGATGTTTTTGGGAATGGCTTGCACACATCTCTCATGTTATATGTTTTTAATTCTGATGATCATAGATGAACTTCTGATGAGTTCTTTTATCTCCAAGGTGTTACTAATTCCGTACCTAATTTCATGTCTCTCTATACTATCTCTTTGTACCCTCCTCGCACGGTCGTTGCTTTTTGTAAGTCCATTGCTTCGTGTTGAGTTCTACACAAAAAATGCACTTCAACAACATGAGTCCATTCTGAAAAATGATTCCGAGTATGACTAATTGCAACTCTTCTATTGCATGTTCACGTTTGGACCTATTTAACAAAATTCATCGTGTGGGTCAATCGTTTCAAATTTACTTTGACACCTAGCTTCATCTTGTTGTTCTCCACAGCTCTCATGTTGTAAGTTTTTTGTTTTGATGGTCACAAACGAAGTGGCTTCGAGTTATTTGCACGAGTGTTTGCATAGACCAAATAAGATTTAAATTCACCATGTTGAGGAAAGGTGAGAACAACATAACTACGGACATAACCAAACACACAAACATGCATCAGAGTTTAGGCATGCAATCAAACACCAAGATCATGTCCCTGTTCTAGTACAAGGCAATGCAGTACAGATGACCCAAGGACATGAGGAGCATGGATTTTTTTTGCTGTGCACGGCCATGCTCCAATTGGACATCCCACCAGATCGCGTGCAAAGGTTGCATGTTACGAAACGTGCCCTATTCCTCTGAAGGGGAGCAAACATGATGCCGTCATATCTCATTTTCTTAATAGTGACAAAATTTATGCTTATGTAATGTTTTCATCATTATCCTGGATTTCCTTAATATTATAACCAAACATCCATTTTTTTCATCCACCGTGCCTATTTGTAGTGGGTGGAGACAATCAAACACGCCATAGGTGACCCACTAAATAGCAAAAGTTTGCCAGTGGAGGTGATTCCATCCTCTGTACAGGCAGCCACAAAAAGAAGGCCATGGCAATGCAGGCCGATTCTGTATTGTGCAACTCTAGATATTCACGGTGGTTCACATTCAATCTGAAAAATAAAATTATAATTTTAACAAGAATGCTCTTTAATATTCTTGAAAAATAGATTTTTTATTAACTCGTCTAAGCCTCAAGCAATAGAAAGGGGTCGAGCAAGCTTAGCCAGCAAAGAGAATCTTCATTGGCAACCCGGATATTGTGTCCGGGTCACTCCAACTTGTGTTCGCTATGGGTCGCTCGGGCATATATCTAGGCTTACGGGGACTCACTTCAATACGAGTAGAAACCAATCGAGCAATATACAGAGATATTTGCATTAAATTTATGTATTTGCATTAAATTTTTCTGCAAAAAAAGTATAAATGTATTTGCATTAAATTTATGTTATATACGATGCCCATTAGTAATCTGTATCAATATGCTAAACAAAATGCACCTCAGGTTTTCAGGATGGCGATGTATTGCTTGATTTTGTATAGATTTTGCGGTTAGTGGCCAGTGAAATATGCCGGCATAAAATGCTAATGCACGTTCAATAAAGGGCCACGACTCAGTTGGTTCGATTCGACGATCCAATCCACAGAAAAGGCACACAAAGAAAAAGATAACTGAACCAAAGAAAGGAGCAGAGCACGGATTCTGCCCACATACTCGGTAATCCATGGCCGCCGACCAGCGCCTCCAGGCCCTCGAGGCGTTCGACGGCACCAAGGCCGGCGTCAAAGGCCTCGTCGACGCAGGCGTCACCGCCGTGCCACCCATCTTCCACCACCAACCGGACCATCGTCACCGCGACTTCACCGTCCCGGTCATCGACCTGTCCTCCCTGAGTTCCCAACGAGCCGCGCTCGTCGCGCAGGTGAAGGAGGCCGCGGAGACGGTGGGCTTCTTCCAGGTGGTGAACCACGGCGTACCGGAGGCGTCCATGTCGGCGATCCTTGCTTCTGTACGGAGCTTCATCGAGGAGCCCGTGGAGGCGAAGGCGCCGTACTACAGCCGGGACTCCGGCCGGCGCGTCAGGTACCAGAGCAACTTCGACCTGTTCACCTCGCCGGCGGCCAACTGGCGCGACAGCCTGTTCATGGAGATGGCGCCGGAGCCGCCGGCGCCCGAGGAGATCCCGGCGGCGTGCAGGTGCGCCGCGCCGGAGTACGCGGGGCTGGTGCAGCGGCGGCTGGGCCACACGCTGCTGGAGCTGTTCTCGGAGGCGCTGGGCCTCCGTCCCGGGTACCTGGAGGAGGAGCATGGGTGCCTGGACGGGGTGAGCGTGGCGGGACACTACTACCCGGCGTGCCCGGAGCCGGACCTCACGCTGGGCACCACCTGCCACTCCGACTGCAACTTCCTCACCGTGCTACTCCAGGACGGCGTCGGCGGCCTCCAGGTGCTCGTCGACGGCGAAGATCGAAAGGAGTCTGCATGGGCGGACGTGCCGCCGGTGGCTGGAGCGCTGGTGGTGAACGTGGGCGACTTCCTGCAGCTCATGTCCAACGACCGGTTCAAGAGCGTGGAGCACCGCGTGGTGGCCAACACCGTGGGGCCTCGGGTGTCCGTGGCGTGCTTCTTCAGGACGCACCGCGCGGCCTCGTCGGCGAGGGTGCTGGCGCCGATCGTTACTGACGGCGACGTCGAAGGCGGCGCGCGGTACAGGAGCACGACGATGGAGGAGCTGGTCCGGCAGCACTATATGGTCAAGGGCCTCCACGGCACCTCTGTACTCGACCACTTCAGGCTCTGAATCTCACCCAAAATGTATCTTTGCTCGATCCCAAAACATTTCAATCACGAGGCACGAATAAGCCGTCAGAGTTCTCACGTAAGTTTTGCTATGCCCTGCAACGTCCGACCCCCATGCCGACTGAATTTTGAATCATAGTTTTTGGGCAGGTTTGAGTGGAGATCACTTTGAGTTTTCACTGAATTTCAGTGATTTCGGTGAACACCGAAATGATTACCTTTCGGTCAAAATATTTCAGTAATATACTCATGGATCCAAAAAAAATCAAATTAATTTGATGAAATTTGAGACCAAAAAATCGCTCTTTTGGCCGAAATGAAAACCGAAATCACTGAAAAAATCAGTGGTTTTTTTGTCCCACAAGTTTTGAAGGACTTGTCAACATGACCTTGTTCTTCTGTACCTGTCAAATTCCATCGTCTTGCAAGTCGTTGAACTCACACAAATAATACAATTTTTTACCTGTCAGTTTATCAAAATTTAGACGAAATAGTGAAATACTAGCCACTACAAGTTGGGTGCTTCAAAAGGAACTGGAACTAAAGCACTGAGATCGGTGCTTAACTTAATTGCAAGTGAAGATCAGTCCGTCAGAAAGACGAGAGGAAAAGCAAGAAGGAACTGACAGAACAACGCATCCATGTGACAGAGTATGTATATACTGAGTCTAGACTTTGGACAGCTCGAGGAAGTCTGAGATCAGAAGCATCAATATAAGAGTTTTAAAAATACAAACGGCGGTCCATCACATTCTCTAATAAGCTGCCTTTTCTGCCTCTTCAATCCTTTCGGCAAAAGCTGAGTACTAGCTTAGTAGCTTACCCTGTCTGATGAGCAACAACCTGTTAAATTACACATCCAGAGAGGATTCTCAAGTTCACCAGTCGGCGGGGACCGTATTGTTGAATTAGTGTTCGGCAAAGTGACTATCACAAAGCGCATAATTTAATCAAAGTGTAATCTAAAAAAAAAGTCGATTTTGATCCATGATGAATCTTCCTGAGATCGACTACCTGTCCTTGATGAGGTACCATCATCATATTCATGCATGTTCCTTGTTTGTGATGTCCAGTATCGACCGGGGTTCGCCTTTTCTGTTAAATTTTGGCTGAAACTGAACCAAGATCTGAATTGTGGCTCGAATCCAGGGTTTGCTGATGTCGGCCGAACTGAAACCTCTGTAAATTTTCAGAGAACAATTTCTCTTTTTAACTTATTTCTGCAGTGAACAAATCCAGCAGTATAGCGTATGTTCAGTGTGTCCATTGCTGCTGCCTGTCCGTGCTCGGAGGCCATGAAAACTGTCGTGGTGGTGGCACGGCAGATGCCATGGGTAGGCTAAAGTATGGGGCCAATGGATGCTAGTGGGATCTGGGGAGGGAAGATGCAACTGTCTTTTCACTCAAGCTGCCAAAGTGATCACCTTTATTTCTCTCTTGATGTGTTACAAATGCTCCTAGAGCTGTATACAGGGGTTCTATGTGAATTTCCCCAGCCTAACGTTGCTCAAAGACTCTCTCCTCCCTCAGGGTCCAATCCTCCCCTTATAAAGGGGTGCCTTGGGTGCCCTTAGGGCTGACGGGGCAAGCATATTCGAGGAATATGCTTGTCCCAAAGTAGTAATTGACCTCCTTTCCTGTCTCCTTCCTAATGACGCAAAGCTCCAGTGCCCCTCTGCGTGCCTCGGTCTCCAAAGACTGTCACCTCCGTGACCTCCTTCTCCGTCTCTGCGCTTCTTGTCTTTTGCGCTTTCTGCTCAGATTCCTTTTAGCCTCAGCCCATGGTTTGACCCTAAGCTTCTCCTTCTCCGCAAGCTTCAGATAATTCGGCCTTACCTTGTGTTATTCGCCTGCTCACCGCATGAAGATCATTTGTGTAACCCGCTGAGTTTCTCATTAACTCGCCAGTAACCACCTTACACCTATACGTGAGCTTCTTGCCTCCGTTCATCCGACATATACATGATTCGCCGCCCTAGGTCAGTAGTTCGGTAATGAGACGGGATAGCATCTGCTTTCCCGCCTCGACCTACCCGTGGTTAACCCCGACATTAGTCCCCGGCTGGTGTGGCCTGTCAATTACTTTGGCGGGTTATATCAGCTTCAATATCTTCTTTTAGTCTTGTTTCCGTATACGGCCTTGTCCGAGGTTCTCGCTCCTTCCTCTATCGCTAAGTCCTACGTGTTACCCCATCATTGCTCTCCTAGTTTTAGGTCCTTTTCGCATTTATCGACAAGCCACGGTGAACCACAGACTGCCGCTGGCCGTTCTGACGCCGTGCTCCACTCCTCTTGGGATCAGAATAACTTTTCCTCAGACGTGGCCGTTGGTGTGGCTCCATTCACCGTCGTGCGTGCGTTACCCCACGATCCACACGGGTAATCGCCACACCCACGATCCCACCCTTGTTCATTGCTTGTTTATAAAGTGGGGAAACGCGCCCGTTGGGTTCACCTTTCCCCTTATCGCTCGCGTCCGCTCTCCTTCTTCCCTTCGTCTGTGAGCTCTCTCGTCGCTCCGCCGCCGCTCGCCATCCAGAGCTTCCACCGGCGAGGATCCCACGGCGTCGTTCGGCCTTTTCGCCAAGGCTTCACGGCGGTGGCCACGGTGAGTCCTTCGCCATCTTGCCCTGTCCTTGCTCTAGATCGACCCGTATAATTTCCGTTCTCAGGCGACGGTTTCTCCTTTTTTCGCCATTGTTTTCGTGCAACGTTCCGACGGGGCCCTGTAGCTCTAAGCCCTCCTCCGCCGCTAGTTTTTCCTCCGGCGATCTCTCCGGCGGAACTATGTCTAGTTCATTTAGCGGTGCTTTAATTGAGGACGATGACGCTCCCGGGCCCGAGCGTGGCGTGGCTCTTGATCACGCCGCGAGATTGAATGGCTCACCCAACTCGGCGGATTCTCGCCGAGGTTTCTGCTTACCGCAACGAATCCTCTCCGCCTCGAGAGGTGAGTATGTGGTTTCATGTCCCACTTCGCCGGCTTTGGTCTCCTCTTAGCGATTTTGCTAGAGAATTTCTTGATTACTGCCTTCACCGCATCATCTTCCCGCAACGCCATAGCTTCTCTTCCGCTTCATCTCAGCTTCGAGGGTTACTTGTGCCGTGGCCATCAAGGTATGTCCGGTCGAAATTCTTCCAGATTCGCTCCAACGTGCTCTCGATAAATCTGCATCCTTCAGAAGCCGCTCACCCAATGTGGGCGGCATCCATCACACCTCGGAGGCAATCCGTGTTCCCGTGTTACCGGGTTGAGTCGTGCAAGAAATGGCACAAGTCGTTCTTCTACGCCAAGAACAGGCGGAAGACAAGATTCGCCCCCCTTCTCAATTGGCCCACCATCCAAAGTGAAGGCTTTATAATCCGAAGAAGACTCATGCCTGCCAAGGCCTTCGAGATTCGGCTGAAGGAGTTGATTCGGGCCGGGTTATGCGGAGAGGACCTGATGGCAACTTTTATTAGTAGCCGGATCTGCCCCTTCCAACAAAGGTCCCACAAGCTGTGCTACATGAGTGGTCCCCTGGACCCTAACCGAGTTTCGACCGTGGAGCTGGACAACTATCTTATCTGTAAGCGCGTTCGAGCTATTTTCAAGACGGAGATGCCTGATGATTGGACCTTGGGGTTGAAACCGTTCACCCGCGACAATCCGCCTCCTGCGGTAAGCCCAATCTTCATCACTCTATTTTTCCTCAGTTTTTAGAGTCTGGTTTTCATGATTTTCTCCTTGTCACGCAGAGGTTTTGAATGTAAAACGAGGATGCCGAGTTCTGCAGCCCGGCCCGCAGATAGGAGTACCGGATCTTGGCGAGCGGATCGAGGAGTTCGTCCCCAAGTCTGATCCCGCCCCGCCGAGTCGCGGCAAATCCTCGGCAGAGGAGGAAGGTGATTTGACGAGGTCCAAATTCTTGAGGTAGTTGCCATGCCTATTTCTTATGCATTTCCGGCTCGCTTTCCAGCTAATCCGCCGGGTTCATGACGTCGAACCTATTGCTTCTCGGCCTCCTCGGGAAACGGGGCTCGCCATGCCTCGGATGCGGTTCCTAAGCGAGTAAAGAAATCCGCTCCGAATCCTCCCAGGCACAAGACTATGCCCGGGGTTGCTGGGTAAGTTCTTTTGCCTATGTTTCTCGTTTCTTTTCTTCTGTTTCTCATTCTAACGAATCTTCTTTCTTATTTTGCAGCTCCGTCTGCTAAACCCGGTGGTCCTAGTATGACTAGCCGTCCGACTCGGCCGCCATCTCCTCCTCACGCTGATGACACGAGAGTTCCTAGTCCTATTCGTCCTGCTTCTCCCCCTGCTCCTGACAATTCGCCTATTCGCCGTGATGCCCCGAGATCTCTCCCATTGAATGGATCCGATCCGCCCTCCGACGTTACCGAGCCGCTGCCCTTCTATGGGCCCCAGTTATAGTTGAGCTTCCTTCTACTCGCAGCCTACGGTCACCGACCGCCGAGAAGATCGCCCCGCGCCTCTGCGAGCTTAGCCTCATCGATCCTAAGGATTCCATCCTTACCGGAGGCGCAACTTCCCGGTGCCTCTTCTAAGGAGAAGCGTTATTGCCCAAGACCTCTTCTCGAAAGGTCTTGCCGACCTCTCACCAAGTATCGCAGAGGCATGCAAAAGGGTATGTATTCGCCAAAGGCATTGTTACCTCGGCCCGCGGCAACTTTTGCTCTTCATAAGAGTCCCGGTATCGTTGGAGGTTGGACCGCCGCCGAGGTAAGGTTTTAACCCGGACTAGCGGTAACCTTTGAGCTGGGTTGAATTCCAATAAGCGGAATGTCACGATCGGTTTGAGGGCAATCCACCAACCAACCCTTTCAGCTTTTCGACATCGGGGTCGACTTCAAAGCCGCCCAGTTTATCATTGATCTGAACAAGATGAATGCGGTAATTGTTTTATCTCGGGTCTTAAATTATTTTCCACATGTTATCATACTCTCTAGTCCCCGAAACTTGCAAGGAAATAACTTGTTGTATGCTTGGAAGTTTGACGTATTTTTATTTCTAAGGTTTCGTTAGTTCGGCCACCTAGTTCGTAGTTTGTTTAGCTTTGTCGTAGCTTTGAATTTCCATTCTCATTGAGCCGAGTTAAGTCCTTCTTGACTCGGACCTGGCGTAGTTTTGAATCTCCCGCCACCTAGATCTGAATTAAGTCTTTGCTTGATTCGGATCTGGTAAAGCTTTGAATATCCAGCCACCTAGAGCCGAGTTAAGGTGTGCTTAATTCGGATCTGTTATAGCTTTGAATATCCAGCCACCTAGATCTGAATTAAGCTGTGCTTGATTCGGATTTGTTATAACTTTGAATATCCAGCCACCTAGATTTGAATTAAGTCTCACTTGATTCGGATCTGGTATAGCTTTGAATATCCAGCCACCTAGATCTGAATTAAGCTGTGCTTGATTCGGATCTGTTATAGCTTTGAATATCCACCACCTAGATCGAATTAAGTCTCACTTGATTCGGATCCGTATAGCTTTGAATATCCACCACCCAGAGCGAATTAAGCTTTGCTTGATTCGGATCTGATATAGCTTTGAATATCCGACCACCTAGAGCGAATTAAGCTTTGCTTGATTACGATCATTATAGCTTTGAATACCCAACCTAGATCGAATTAAGTCTCACTTGATTCGGATCGTATAGCTTTGAATATCCACCACCTAGAGCCGAATTAAGCTTTGCTTGATTCGGATCTGTTATAGCTTTGAATATCCAGCCACCTAGATCTGAATTAAGTCTCACTTGATTCGGATATGGTATAGCTTTGATTATCCAGCCACCTAGATCTGAATTAAGTCTCACTTGATTTGGATCTGTTATAGCTTCTAACTTTTGTTCTATCATTTTGCTCTATTTCTCAGGTTGCACATGATCGACGGACTGCCGAATTCCAGAGGTTACTCTTCTTGCATCGCAAGTTGGAAGAGAAGTATGAGAAAGTTCTGCCCGTCGCGAAGAAAGCCGGTAAGTTGATAGTTTCTTTTCCTTATTCCCAACTTTCTTATATACTCGTCCGCGGAGCGCCGGCTTACTTCTTGCTGAATAGGTAATATCAATAATCTCAATATCCGCCTTGAAAAGAGGGTCAAATCCTTGGAAGGTTAGTTTCCTTTCCCCCTTGCTCCTTCTTCGTTTAATATCTATGCTGAGTTTTCTTATTGCGTTGGGTTGTGGTAAAGCCGAGTTGCAAGACTTTGCAGCGTCGCAACAAGATTGCGCCCATGCCTGACGTGATGCTTCATTTTTTAGAACAAAGCGCAGTGCACTCGGCGCAGCTACAAGAGAAAGATGACGAGATAGCTCGTCTGAAATCCGAGGTGAACATACTCAAGCTCTCTCAGAAATCCGAGCTAGAAAAGGTTGACCAAGAATTTGCCGAGGAAAAGAATCGGCTGACTCTGGATTTACAGAAGAGCAAAGAGCTCCTCGAAGCTGCCGAACTTAAGACTCGTGGTTTGAACGAGGAACTCGCTCGTTTCGAGAAGAGTAAAACTGCTTGGGTCAAAGACCTTCAGATAATGATGAACTATATTCATCGTAAGTTATTTGGCTTGGCCGAGCTAGAAATTTTCTTTGCTTTCGCTGCTATCCTTTGACATGTTCATGTTTTGCGCAGATCACTTCCCCGAGTCCAAACCCGTGAGTTGTAGAGCTGTTCTTGCCGCTCGCGTTCGCCGAGGTGAACCTGATGGTGTTGACTTCGAATATTCGATGGAGGATTTCTTGGTTGCCGTGCCGCAGATTAGCCCGATGAAAATCATGGGTCGGGGCTTGGTGGAGGCTGCTATCAAAGCTTACCACGCACTCTGGCCGAATACCTCAGGGTCTCCTGATATCGACGAGATCAAGTTATTGGTGACCAGGCTGAAGGCATCTGAGAGGCGATTGAGTCTTTGGAGGGAATCTGCGCGTCTTTGCCGGTGCCGACATGGCCCTCATGTAATCATGTCATGGTATGAAGACATCTCTTGACATTCTGATGAATCTGCGCACTGGCTCCCGCTGGGTTGAAGATCCGACCTTTGTTGCTCTTCGGCAAGCTCGGGCTTTCCAGCTCGTCGAGTACGCCGACGTGCATATTTGGAATGAAGGGCCGAGTTTTCTTCCAGATTCGGATGACGAGGCCGCGGCTGAAGATGCTTTGGGTGATGATTCTGCTGAGCACGGGGAGGGTGAAGATGGTTCGGCCACCTCCGCTAGCTCTAGCTCAAGCTCAGATAGCAATGGTGATGCACGATCTTCCTCCAAAGGCACCGGGCATTCTACCGCGCGTACTGACGCTCCTGAACAACCCCATGATACCGCCGAAGTCACTCCTGGGTCGGCGGAAGGCGAGGCAACCTCAGTCGAGGTTCCTCCTACTTCGGAATGCTCCGCACCTGATCAAGTGGTTCCTCCTCCAACGAACGATGCCTAGGTTATTCGTGATCCCTGGTATGCCGGGTGTTTAATGTAGACGAAAAAAATTGTCAACTCGTATGATTCGAGGTTCTTTTGCCATGTGCTTTTGAGACTCTTAGTTAAGTGGATGCTCGTCCGAATTCTTGCCTTGTTGGCTCATAATTTCTTCATCTTTCAGGAATTACTTTCTTGCCTTGTTGGCTCATAGTTTCCGAGTCGTTGGTTTAGGTGCTAAAGTTTATGTGTCCATGAATTTGACAATCCTGTGATAGTTCCTGAGTCAATGCTTTGGGCACCAAGGTGCATACTCGTAACCAGAAAGGAAAACAACATGTGGCACTCTCCGAGTTACTGCTCTGATCGCCACTGTTCAAGTGTGTAACGCGAAAGATATAAGTATACGATATGGCAGTCCCCGAGCTATTGCTCCGGATGCCAAGGTCTAAACATATAACACCTAATAATCATTGCATATGGCAGTTCCCGAGTAACTGCTCTGGGTGCCGAGGTTTAGATACCAAACATGTGATAACATCACATATGGCAGTCCCCGAGCAACTGCTCTGGGTGCCGAGGTTTAAATATTAAACATGAGATAACATCACATATGGCAGTCCCCGAGCAACTGCTCTGGGTGCCGAGGTTTAAATACCAAACATGTGATAACATCACATATGGCAGTCCCCGAGCAACTGCTCTGGGTGCCGAGGTTTAAATATTAAACATGTGATAACATCACATATGGCAGTCCCCGAGCAACTGCTCTGGGTGCCGAGGTTTAAATATTAAACATGAGATAACATTACATATGGCAGTCCCCGAGCAATCGCCTCGGGTGCCGAGGTTTAAATATCAAACATGAGATAACATCACATATGGCAGTCCCCGAGTAACTGCTCAGGGTGCCGAGGTTTAAATACATCATTGGTGACCTTGAGACATAAACCTATGAGTAAAATGGCCGAAGTAGAGCCACATTCCAGGGGCGCTTCGTTTCTTCGCCAGCTTTGTTTGCCTTGCCTTCTCCAGGTGATTGAGCATCAATCAGATAGTATGCATCGTTGTGCAATGCTTTGCTCACAATAAATGGTCCTTCCCATGGGGGTGACAATTTGTGCATGCCGGCCGTGCGTTGCACCAGCCGGAGGACCAAATCTCCTTCTTTGAATACTCTTGGACTCACTTTCCTGTGATACCGTAAGTTCTGTTGATAAATGGCCGATCGGGATAATGTTAATTCGAGCTTCTTCCAACAGTCTCTGACATCTGCCGAAGCTACTTCATTTACCTCGAAGATGTATATTGAGTAACTCTTGGCGAGTCATGTATTATGTCGGTTGGAAGCACACCTCCGCTCCATATACCAAAAAGAATGGTGTAACCTGTTGATCTGTTGAGTAGTTAGGCTCCATAATACCTGGTAATTCCTCAATCCAACATCCTGCCGACCTTTGCAATGGTTCGACTAGTCGTGGTTTTATTCTGATAAAACCAGTCCATTAGATCTTTCAACTTGTCCATTGGATGGGTGAGCCACTGAGGCAACATCTAGTCTTATGTGTTTCTCTTGGCAAAATCTAGCAAAGGCTCCTTCTGCAAAGTTCGTGCCATTATCCGTAATAATGCTATGTGGGTATCCGTATCTCAAGATGATATCCTTGAGGAACTTCACTGCTGTGTGCCCATCACATTTTTTGATTGGTTTTACTTCAATCCACTTTGTGAACTTGTCCACCATAACCAAGATGTGAGTCATTCCTCCTCTTGCCGGCCTGAAAGGTCCTACCATGTCTAAACCCCATACAGAAAATGACAAGCACGAGGTTGTTGAAGCACCATTGGTCGACCTCTCGACACCGAAAGCCGGGGATGCTTGCAAGGTGAACAAAGAGCTTGCTCCCGCGATCAACGAGCTTCTACTACCAATGGTAGAGGACGCGCACAATGATACCGAGGGCGAGGTTGTCATTGTCAGGGAGGTGACTGTGGCTGCAGAGAAGCACAACTGACTGCCAGCTAGCTGAGCGCTTTAAGGCGCATACTAACATTTTTCTTACATTTCTTGTAATGTATATTCATGTATTAATATATATAATGGAAATGGGGGATTGCAAAAATACAACTGACCTGGTTTGGTAATCCATATTACATTGGTAACTTCATGCCATGATTCCCAGAACAAACACAAGTTGCCAGCAAGATATGACTCTGAAAATCCTCCAAAATGTTTTACACATCTGATGGAGATGATGAACACGTTTGAGATACAGAAATTAACTTCATTACATAATTAATCTACACCGGTAGCAGGTAAGCATGAGACATGCAACAGTTAATTACACGTAAACAAACCAAACGACATAATCAACACACAACAGGAACGAACAACATGGCAAGTGGCCTGAAGAAGAAACACTACCAACACAAAGTACACCTGGAACCTAGGTCTCCTTCTGCTTCGGTTCAGGGATGGCCTTCCTGAACCAGGGGATCCAAACAGAGGTCCTCATCTGGTACAGCTTGTAGGCCTCTGCTCGGTGCTCCTGCTTCAGCATGCGCCGCTCGACGAGCACAGTGACGTAGCCAAGGCACAAGCTGTTGACAAGTGCCCCGATAAACATCCACTGCTGGCCCAGGTTCCAGGCGAATAGGTACAGGCCCCACCACCAGAGCTGCTCGCCGAAGTAGTTAGGGTGGCGCGAGTACCGCCACAGGCCATCCTCGAGGGTGGGGACTGTCGGTTCGCCCAGCTGCTTCAGTTGTTCATTGCTGGTCACGAACTTGTGCAGCTGGGTATCAGCAAAGTAGGCGATGACAACTCCGGCGATGCAGGCAATTGTTGCCACGAGGTCCCAGATGCCCAATGGCTGGTCGCTGGCGTGAATGGCGTACATCGGCAAGCATATGCCAATCAGAAATACCTGCATCCAACAAACATGCCACTTGCGTAAATCAGGAGTACTAAGCATATAATCACCATGGATTTTGCAAAATCTGAATATACTAATAGTTGCCGCACAGCATTTCTTCAAACAAATTGCATTCGTACCAAAACCTCTCTTTTACTGGACCAGCATTCTACTGATTGGCCGAAGAGCCTGAATTACCTGCTGCGAGACGTAGACGGCGAAGAAAGACATCCACCACCATGTCTTGCCGTACTGTCCGCGCAAATCGGCAAACCTCCAGTCCTCCTGCTTGCCCCACACCCACCCTTCCCTCCTGAAGTAGTTGTGCGTCAGCCTGGCGCTCCACACCCAAGTCAACGCCACCACCACGGCCGACCTCACCGCGTTCGCCATGGCAGCCGGGTGGGCACGGAAGTAGTGCAGCAGCATCACCGGGATGACGGTCCAGTACAGGTCGATGAGCTGCAAGCGAAACAGAAACGGGGCTGGCATTTCGTCAAACACATTCCCGGCAAGAACGAATGAACGAGTGACCCCACAGAGCCAATAATTGGAGGGAGCAAGCGTGTGGTGTCTGAGATGGGATCGCTTATTACCCAGTTGTTGTTGAGGAGGAGGCCGATGAGCCAGAAGAGAACGTTGACGTTGAGGAGGAAGAGGACGTTGGCGAGGAGGAGCGGGTGCGCGACGCACCACGAGGACACCGGGCTGGGGCCGCCGCTCTGGTCGTCTTGGGGGCTGACGTAGGTGAGGTAGAAGAGGATGGACGGGAGCGGGACGAGGAACGCGATGACCATGTTCTTCAGGTTGCCGCCGCCGGCACCATCGCTGCCGGCGCCCATGGTGGTGGTGATCGGCTGGTGGCGCCGGGAGTGTCTCGGTGACGAGTGGTGTGGTGTGTGTGCCTGTTCGAACTGTGTCGGGATGTGTGGCTGTGTGCCAACTACCACTGGCCCCGGTCTTTATAGCGTTGGATTCAATCAAGCTATGATTTTTTTTTTACTCTTCTTCTTTTGGGGGATAATAAAATGTTAATTCCTCTTCTTACCATGTATTTATCATTTTGTGAATTGCTCAATCATGTTTAAGGTGTGGTAGTACGCGTGTTGTTCTTGATGTACTTATTTTTACATGCTTTCTGTCTATCTTTTGGTGTCAAAATTCCTGAAAGAAAATATGCACGGAACAGTAAGCGTGGCACATAGTGTGTACTCCCTCCGTTTCAAAATATAAGACGTTTTAGGTTTGTGAAGAAAATGAATCTAGACTCTTTTTAGTATGTAGGTTCATTCAACTTTGGGATGAATCTACATACTAAAATAAGTCTAGATTCATTTTCTTCACAAACCTAAAACATCTTATATTTTGAAACGGAGGGAGTACAATGTAGTACTAGACAAAGGTGTCCTAGTGCAGTGGAGATATATTTAACCCTGCTAATGACCTTTTTTTTATTCGCAACATCAACACTTTGCATTATTACTCAATATATGTGGATTTCTTAGAAATTTTGGGCCATTGTAAAATAAATAAGGTGTCAATGTCATCAAAAAAATATGATTCCTTCGTGATCATTGGCAATGCTACTTGTGTCTCTAGTGCACTACTACCCCTAGCGTGCATAGTGTACACAAATGTCCCTAAACTAAGCACACAACAACTAGTGGCGGAGCCAGCTGAGAGATAGCCTGGGCAAAGTACAAAGGCTCCTGGCCAACGGGCATTTTGCCCAAAAAAAAGCTGATTAATCCTTCATTAGCAGCTACCACTTTAGCAAAAGATTTCAGAGAGAGCCCGGGCAGCTGTCCGGGCACGCCGGACTGAAGCTCCGCCACTGACAACAACAATGGTCCCTGTTTTTACTTAAGAGAGACAACATGACGATGCATTGCATCTACGCGATACAAAATATGTCTTCACAACACGATGCCAAGAGCTTGTCAAGATATCGAGGATATACACATAGCTAAATTATACAAAACAAACAGAGAGATGCAAACCAATTGTTTGTGCGCAACAAAACCACTAACACACGGTAGCGACCTTCAACTTTGTTCTACACCCACATTGCTAGGTTGGTTTATCTAAAGCCACATCTCCGAAATCCAAATGTCCGTCACCTTTGCCGTATATATCATGCCACTGGAGTCCAGATCATGAGTAATGCTTTGCTCGAAGAGAAAATCGATTACGTAATGTTGGAAACTAACTGGCTTTTCGAGATCGGACATAGCTGATGGAGGACGAAGAAGAGAATTTGGAATTTCATAGCGTCGTCCGGGTATGATGCCACGCATGCCAAACACCTTCACACATTGCTGCCATGTAGACAATAGCATGAACCATTTCAGCACACAGGTAAGATGGATGGATGAACCCCGAAAAAATCACAAGAATATATAGGGGAAGGAGTAATACCGAGTTCCTCCGATGTTTTCCTTCTTTTTCTATTTTTCTAATATGACTTAATTCATTATTCCCCTATAATCCGGAGGTTTCTTATAATCTTCAATAATTAGGGTTTGTCCATTTATTCATTCATTTTGTTTATTGCATTTCTTTAGGGAGGGAGAAGAGGCTAATGGACTACCACGTTACACAATGCTTACACACCTTACTCTGATCGGCTTCTTTTTGAAAAGAAATGATGGAACGGCCCAGGTGCCGGGTGATGATCAAGGTAGCTTAGTTAAGCTTAAGCTAGTGATATGCGTGGGTGTAATGATGGGTTCATTAGCACCCTTTAGCCACTTAGGACCACATTGACAGGCTCATCGCTGCAGGTGTACGCCTGCGTATGTACTATCTTCAGATCTTCACTGTAAATTATATGTTCAGCAGTGCGCACCCTGCACCCACGCTGCCACGCTACGCTCTAGCACGCCGCATGCATGCGGTCCCAGGATATGGTTAGCATCAGATCGAGATATACATAATTTTACTTTGGTTTTAGTGTTTACTTTGGATGCGTGAACAACTTTCAGGTTGGTCCATCCTGTGTGTATTTAACTGCTATTAATGCACTGTCGTGGTGTATAGTGATGATGATCAGGGTGGACGAGGAACCAATTAGCGGACGATGATTGCTCTCGACGGCGCCGGAGATCCCAGTGATCATCATGTTGGGCATTGCTTTTCTCGGCTATTTCTTTTCGTTGTATATGTGTTCATGATTTTTTTTTTTGGTGTAAACTAACAAGATTGAGCGATCAATCAACTGATTAAAGGGATCAGTCGGTCGACGCTGGCCAACATAATTATATCAGGGGGCCCTCCGTTCGGATCGACCCTTTCTTCTTATAGAAATGAACTTTGGTCTATACTTCTTTGTTTGACAGTGGAACTTTGGTTTATGATTAGATGACATCAAACGAAAAATCAAATTTGGTAACATGGATAACTAGGAAGAGGTTTCCTGGAATACAATGAGGACGGACGGATAAGTGTGATCCAGATGGAACTGAAAACCAAAGTTACGGTGATGGTTTTTCTTTTCTTTATTTCCTTGGTATACATCCAGTTTATAGCAATTCAAGTTTCTTCTATGTCAAATTGTCCATATGCTAATCAAGTTAACCGTGAAATAACAAAAAAAAATCCGCCTTCTCATATTTTGTGTTCAATAAATTTTGTCTGCGGATGGAGAGCGCAGAGAAAGGACAAGACAAGTCAGCTGAACAAAACCACAAAAGTATAGTGAAAGAGATGACGTTAGAAGTTGCCGTCAATGTACACGTTTTTGTTCATGTCCTGATGACATGCAAGTTGCGTGTAAATATTTTTTTTAAAGTAAATGTTTGACTTTCTTTTGTAAACCATACTGAGAGGAAATCTTTGCTCCTAGGTGGATTTTGGTATTAATGACAAGTGATTTAGGGGACTAATGGTTATACTGCATGTGTATGAACAGAAATTTAGTCCCTAATGATGAGAAAATGGTTGGCGCCAGTAGAAAAGATGGTGTCTTTAAATTACGCATTTACTTTTCTCTATCCTTGAGTCGCAGGGAGATCATACTAATAAGAGTGTTTCGATATTTGACAACGAATAGAGATCTGTGCATAAACACGTCCTATAAACTTATGAAAATGCCAAAGACATACCCAAAAGGAAGCACATGGGATTACGTCCCGACGCGCTCTGGGATGGTCTATGAAGCTCCTAGATTGGTGAGCGCAGCGTGATGGCTCCTGGGCTCCACGGAGCCAGCTGGTTTTTGAAGCTTCAAAAATTTGGATTCAAAAGCTTTAAAAAATTCTGAAAACAATATACGGATGTAGTCAACTAGGTGTTCAATTAGTGTGTAAATTTTAACTTAAAATACTTTGTATTTTAGTCTTAGCAAAAATAAAAAATTGAGTTTTTGTTGTCGGTGAACAGTATTAAGTAGTGCATTGAAGTGTGGATTTCGTCATTTTTGCCGAGCTCAAAATATTTAGTTTAAAATCTACACACTAGAATAGATATTTTTTAGAATTTTTTGAAACATTAGATTTAAATTTTGTAATTTCAAAAAAAATAAAAAAAATATAAAGGACATATGGAGCCTAGGTTCCATTAGGACTAGTATTCGCGAGATTGCTCTAGTATACATCTCGGATGGGCTTTAGAATCTAGGCGACACACATGTTGGGGTATAAATAGGGGGTATCCTTCCCAAAGAGAGTCACCCTTTGGATCCGAGCTTTTCTCCCAGTATTGACCTTGAAAAGCTTGTTTTCTCCCTCTCCCTCTCACCGATTTTGTGTCTAAGCAACAAAAACTAAATAAGAGGACCTTGATGTGTGAATAAACTAAGAAAAAATAGATTCCCACTTCGTGTTTTTACCTTGCTTGTTACTCTTAGTTTTGTGGGGAACCCTAGATGTTGGAGTCCATTGTCTTTCCAGGTTTGTCGGTTTGCTTCGGTGAAGTTTGTAAAAGCTTAGAATAGCATCAAGACTCCCTCTTAGTGGAGGAGCTTGTGCTTTGTTTGGAAAGCTGAAAGGACAAGAACACTATGTCAATAGGATCATGCATGTGGGCTTTGTTTGTCAATGTCTCTTAGATTAAAGGACTTGAACTTCAGAATACATCATTTCATCATCATGCCGCTTATACTATCTCTATCCTTGTTATACTACTTCTTATTATTGTTTCTATCTTGGTCATCTTGTGTATCTTATTGCTAGATTAACTCTGTCATATAGGGTTGTATAACATGGTTGCACTTTAGCGAAACTTTAATTCTGCATTTGCCTACAATCGACGAAATAAAGTTATAGTGGTATGTTCGCTTCCCACTAGTTGACATATTGATCCTTCGCATACCTATTTACCTAAATGATTGAACTTTTCCTATGCAAATTTAAAAATTCTATATCAAAATATATTTAGAATGATACTAATTGTGAAGTGCTAACAAAATTAACGTTTGTTATGGCCAAGCGCAGCAACGACCACGAAATATTAGTGGTGATCAAAGTTTTCAACTTCAATATTGAAGTCCATAATTCATGATTCATCCCATGGAAAGTTTGTAAAAGTTTGAGTTAGAAGTTTACTGGACTGGAGTGAAAAATCATTAAATTTAGTTGGAAGTTTCCTTCAGTTTAGCTGGAAAATCTCCTAAATCGGTTGAAAAGTGTTGAACTTTAGGTACTCATTCTAAACATATAGTTGAAATCTCTGCTTGATTTACTTAGAAATTCTGGTTAATTAGTTAAAAAATCAATGAATGTTTAGCTGGAGGCATTTTTCCATCATGTGGTTCATCTTTGCCAGTTTTGCCAACTGTGGCTCCATAGCTAATCGATGAGGGTGAGCGCCCCAAACAAAGATGTTAAAGGGTTCTTAAAGGAAGGTTAAGAAGCAAAGGAAACAAGGACTGGCTCGGAAGACCTTTGGTTTCAAGGGTTCATGCCAACGCAAACTCATGTTGCCCTACTAACCTTGGTTGACGCATTCGTTACTATATATTCGGTTTGCTCATTTTGCCCGCGTAAACTTCTTGTAGACTCACTTAACCCCCTAAACAATCATATCGTCGAGCATTTTGTCCCATGACAATTTCAGTAGTGAAAAATTTGTGTTGGAATGTTTTGATGATCTTAGGACATATCATGTACTCCATATATTGTGGTGTTAGGTTTATGCAAGTATTTTTAAAAAATAAAAGTATGACTAATTACATACTTATTTAGTTATTGCTGCACCGATTGTAATTGTTATAATCTGTAACCGAAATTTACACGCTCCGTGGTTACTTTCATCATGTAACTTACATGCATGTATGAATTTTGTCAGTTTGTTGTGATTTTCTAGCTAGGCACGGTTTTGTCATTTCAGAAACTGGACACGGGGTAAATTGCTCAAAGATAAGTAAGTACAAGAAATGTACGGAGAAAGTATTGAGAGCCTGAAACACGTTGCTTCCAACACACTGCAGAATCCAAGTGGAGCAGGAAACAAACATACAAATATGTCTGTAGCACGAGAACACTAGGACGAATTACATATAAAAACGTAAATTAAACCATAAATAAACATGCATATATGCATGATCAAACCCATACAAATTAATTAATCACTCCAGAGTCCAGAGTAGCGACTGACATCGACCAAATTGACTACAAGCAGGACGTACGTGCACACGAGCTTCCGACCATATCCATCGATCCATCGTCACCTTGCACATATATGTATGTGTGTTGCTGCGGTTCCTGAACACGGGCGATCACTTCACTTGGCCACCTCCTCGCCGTCCTCGAAGATCTCGCAGTCGCGGATGTAGTCGACGTGCTCGACGATGACGACGTGCACGCCGGGGTCCCTGACGGCGCAGCTCCCCGCCACGAGCACCGAGTTGTTCACGGCCTGGTAGTTGCTGTTGGTGTAGGCGCTCACCTCCACCTCCTCGTCCTCGCCTGCTTCGTCGTCCTCCTCGTCGTGGTCGCCGCCGCCGGCCTCGACGACGACCAGGTCCTCCGCGTCGGCCGCCTCCATCGCGGCGCCGTTGTTCTCCCCCGCCAGCGTGATGACGGTGTTCGTCTTGCCGTCGCCGGAGAGGGCGGTGGCGAGGTGGTCGTTGAGGTTGGTGACGGCGGCGTTCACCTCGGCGGCGGCGTTGTTGGAAGCCATGGAAACTAGCCGAGGTGAGGCGATTAAGCTCGGTGGAGAGATGGATGGAGTGGCTAGCTGCTAGCAATGGCGATTGATGGTTGGATTGATGGGAGTAGCACGTCCGTGGTGGGCGTATATATAGCGCAGAGTTTGCCATGGGAGACGGCATGCAGCGGGTGGCTTGCGTGCGTGAGGAGAGGAAGAATGGCATGGCAGTGGCAGGGGTTGCAAGTGATTCGAGGCTTGAGGGTGCGGGCAAAGGATCGATGAGTTGAGTTCAGCCGGACAATTCCTCATGTCGGTGGTGATGAAGTGACTTGAGCTGAAAGCAAAGGATTGTTCTCTCTGCCTGCTGGTTCTGCAACTGTTCTCTGACTGGGCTTCAGTTGAGCCCGGCCTACTTTATTAGGAGTTGGCATTCCTGCTACCTGTACAGTGTACAGGCTCAGAGAAAATTCAATGAGTGGGTGTAGAATGTAGACCGAGATAGGGACGGCACGCACACGGATAGGGTTGCAAGCTGGGCGGGATGTGGAACTAGTCTCCGGTGTAATTCATCTGGCTGTAGAGTTAATCGCGGGATCCTGTTTCTGCAACCCTACGCATGGAGAATGACACTGACGATGCACCCAACGGTCATCCGAGCAGGGTTGACCCAAACGAATCAAGGGGGTCCGTTTTAGTGGCACAAGATTTTAGATTTATGTTTTCCTTTTTTTAATCCTGTATGTAAATTACTTTATTAACGAAATGTCATTAAACATATATACATGTCCATCCACGGGGTTCACCAGACACAAACAGACCAAACATGGATCGGGAGATATAAGAGCAAACGATGTACCTTGGAGTTTCTGAAACGCTGCATTGCAAAGATGTTGCACCTGCCATAACGCTGTGTTTGGGTGCACTGAATTATAGCTTGGAATTGAATCGTAGTGGAATTCCAGATCCAATATAGAAAGGAAATGCCTTTCAATTCTAATTCTCTTGTTTGGTGTGCTTGGAATTTGATGTTGGAATCAAAGGGTGATACCCAATTCTATTTCCTCTTTGAATGTACAAATCATGGAATTTGATGTTTTATCTAGTTTGGACAACATAAACCTATGTACTTGAATGAAAAATAGCATGTGTATATTTTATATATTATAATTTTCCACACAATTTTGTGGAACATAACACGCAAGATATAGCGTAACTAATTAAGACAATAACCAGATTACAACAAACTCTGATATGATCCATCACACGTAAAATTCATGAAACTAGCCACACAAATTCAGAGTAGTCCAATCCAAAAGGCTTTCTCAAGCAGACAAAAGATAGACTTATAAATAGCAGCATTAAATAAATAGATGATGGAATGAAGCATCTCTGTCAGAAGAAGAAATCACATCTACAACAATATTCACTATAGCCAATCGATAGTAAACATGTCAACAGTTCACTTGGAGAGCAGGACACATATCTAGCTCTCATAATTTCTAAAATATACCATGTTGGAAACAAAGAACCACCGACTATTTTTGTTAGCAAAGCAAGCAAATCATATGAACAAGTAAGAAATAATTCATCTGAAGTGCTGGAGCTATATACGTACGGAGCTGCTAGCTTCTCCGGACATGCATTACTTCTCTTTATCACTCAGTATTCAGTACACAGTACACAACACTAGCTCCCGCCTGTGTGACTCCATGCACGCCGGCGTCCTCCGCTTGGGCCTGCACGACAACTCCAGCGAGGTAGGCACCGGCACAGCTTTGAGCACCACTATCGTGGTGGTATCACGCATATGCCATGGGTAGGCTAAAGTTGGGGCCGATGGACGTGGAGGAATCCGGGAAGGGATGATGCAGTGAAGACCGCACTCGTATGAACAAAGAGAAATACAATGAATCTAGGATTGAGGCTCTCATGTGGAGATAACACCTCTTTCTCTACATCTAATCTCTTATAATCTTGCCATACTTGTGGCTATAATCATGCTCCTTGAGATGTATTTACTATGCCACTATCTAGATCTCTCTGTGAGAGTAGAGGAGGAAAAAGAAGAAGAAGAGCTCCTATTGAGAAGAGAGTGGAAGAGCCCTTCGGGGCCTCTCCTGGCAACGATCCCCCCGGTGCTCCTTATAAAGGGGAGCCCATGGGGCGAGACTTGTTCTACACGCTTGGCATCTAGATGGCATATTCTAGGTATCTTCTAGAGATGCTCAGCATATGCCTTGGCATCTCTGGAGATGCCAGGCATATTCCATAGCATCTTATCTGATGCCTAGAGCGTATTTCCTAGCATCTTGTTTGATGACAAGAGCATATTCCACATGACACGTGTCAGTCTGAGCCATGGGCGTCCCAAGACTGGCACGATTCTTGTGGACCTTGTCTTGAACGGATGGCGTGTTCTCGTGGAGCTTGAGGATGTATCCGGAGATGAATAAGGAGGTGCATGGGGGGAAATATCTCGGCCCAGGTCCTCCAGTCGAAGCAGTAACTCGGCATGCTTCCTAGCTGATTCGGTCTGGTACAGATAGCAAAAGATAAAGGCCCAGCCATGTTATAAGTTGGCCCAGCCGGGTTTGCACTCATTCGTCCTGGAGTGGGATCCGGCCTGACGCCGAGTGTGGCCCAGATTCTTGATCCGTGAGGTGACTGGTAGGGTGAAGCTGCACCCGCCACCAGATCGTTGTCTCATTTGTAGTGAAGGGGCGATATGGGCGGATCAACCGATCCCGGCCCACTCGGGGAGGATGGTGGCGATGCGGTGCGCCCGGTCTACCGGGTCGTTGACCGATCGAAGCGATCTTGGCGAAGCGGCGACGGATCTGGCGGCGTTAGCGGGAGCGTCGGTGTTGAAGAGGTGACGCACCCCCATGGTGGGCTGGGTTTCTCCTCGCCGGCCCACCCGGGGAAACTTGGTGGAGGCGTGGCGTCGTGCGTGGGAGATGGCGAGGTCGGCGGGGTGATCGTCTGGCGGGAGATTGGCGGGAGTTCTGTAGTGGCATCAAAGTGGGTCGGTGGAGCTTGGTAGGTGGGTCGGCTGGGGGTAATCCGGCCCACCGGTGTTATTTCCCTTTCCTCATAATTAATTCAGCCATGGAGAGTGTGGACTGGGCCGAGATTGCCCTTACTCGGCCCAGTTGTTCTTTCTTGTCTTTTCCCTTTTCTATTTGACTTAATATTCTCTTATCAAATATACTTTCCTTTATTCATGTCTCCTATTGGCTTATTTATAGACCAACTCTGGGGTACCTAGGGTTATATCCCAGACATTAGTCCCCGAGTCTATGTGGGACTCGCAGAGTCACGCATAGACTTTATATTCAGATATTCCCAGAGTCATTCTCCGACTTATGATATCTTGGTAGCATACTTCCATGTCATATAATCTTTTGGGTAAGTTCTTGACACCTAGCCCTCATGGCCACTGGTGTTCTTATCCCGTTTGGGTGAGTTATAAGTTATGGCCTTCGTGGACTCTGGACTTTTAACCCGTTTGGGCAAGTTCTGACTTCTGGCCATTTTTGGCATTGGTCTTTTAATCCTTTTAGGTAAGTTATGACTTTTGGACATTTTTGGCACTGGCCTTTTAACCTCTTTGGGTAATTTATGCCTTTTGTCCATTTCTGGCACTGGTCTTCTAACCCCTTTGGGTAAGTTATGACTTCTGGCCATTTTTGGCACTGGTCTTTTAACCCTTTTAGGTAAGTTATGACTTCTGGCCATTTTTGGCACTGGCCTTTTAACCTCTTTGGGTAAGTTATGCCTTTTGTCCATTTTTGGCACTGGTCTTCTAACCCCTTTGGGTATGTTATGACTTCTGGCCATTTTTGGCACTGGTCTTTTAACCCCTTTGGGTAAGTTATGACTTCGGGCCATTCTTGGCACTGTTCTTTTAACCCCTTTGGGTAAGTTATGAGTTCCGGCCTTCTTGGGCACTGCTCTTTTAACCCCTTTGGGTAAGTTATGAGTTCTGACCTTCTCGGGCACCGCTCTTTTAACCCCTTTGGGTAAGTTACGACTTCTGGCCATTTTCGATACTGGTCTTTTAACCTCTTTGGGTAAGTTATAATCCGAGTCATCTGTTTCCAAATCTTATTTTACTCAAAATTGACTTATGTCTTAAGTCTGAGTTATCTAGCTCAAAATCCGAGTTATATGACTCAAATCCGAGTTACTTTACTCATATTTGACTTATGTCTTGAATCTAAGTTATCTGGCTAAAAATCCGAGTTATATGACTCAAATCCGAGTTACTTTACTCATATTTGACTTATGTCTCGAAACCGAGTTATATGGCTAAAAATCCGAGTTATATGACTCAAATCCGAGTAACTTTACTCATATTTGACTTATGTCTCGAATATGAGTTATCTGGCTCAAAATCCGAGTTATATGACTCAAATCCGAGTTACTTTACTCATATTTGACTTATGTCTCGAATCTGAGTTATCTGGCTCAAAATACGAGTTATATGACTCAAATCCGAGTCATCTGATTCCAAATCCGAGTTATTTTACTCATATTTGATTTATGTCTCGAATCTGAGTTATCTGGCTCAAAATCCGAGTTATATGACTCAAATCCGAGTCATCTATTTGCCAAGATATAACTTGATCTGATGAGATGATGTTAATTTGCCTTTGATATGGATCCGAGATATAGATCCAAGATTAAGTTTGGGATATGATAATAAGGCTACTCGCTGAGAGATCTGATTCGAGATGTTGATATGAGATATAGATTCGAGATATGATAAGCTGGCAAATAGTCATTCGAGATACGAGATAACCTGGCAAATAGTCATTCGAGATACGAGATAACCTGGCAAGATAGTGAAATATCAATCCGAGTCATAACATAACCTGGCAATCTGGCGAGATGAATCAAACTTTAGTCCAAAACAGAGATAAGCTAGTACGCTGAGTCCGAGTACAAATCCGAATTATAATATACCCTGGCAAGCTGAATCAAATGTTAGTCCGAATCAGAGATAAGCTACTAAGTTGAGTTAAAGGTTAATCTGAAGCATAAATAAACTGACTCAAATTATATCCGAATCATCAATAAGCTGGCTAGTGAGCTGAGTTAAAGGTTAATCCAAAGCATAAATAAACTGACTCAAATTCTATCTAAATCATCAATAAGTTTGTGAGCTGAGTTAAAGGTCAATCCAAAGCATAAATAAACTGACTCAAATTCTATCTGAATCATCAATAAGCTGGTTGGTGAGCTGAGTTAAAGGTCAATCCAAAGCATAAATAAACTGACTCAAATTCTATCTGAATCATCAATAAGTTTGTGAGCTGAATTAAAGGTTAATCCAAAGCATAAATAAACTGACTCCATTTCTTCTGAATCATCAATAAGCTGGCTGGTGAGCTGAGTTAAAGGTTAATCCAAAGCATAAATAAACTGACTCAATTTCTATCTGAATCATCAATAAGCTGGCTGGTGAGCTGAGTTAAAGGTCAATCCAAAGCATAAATAAACGGACTCAAATCCTATCCGAATCATAAAGAAGCTGACTCAAATTCTATCCTAATTATAAATAAGCTGACTCAAATTCTATCTGAATTATAAATAAGATGACTCAAATTCTATCCGAATTATCAATAAGCTGGAAAATACATACCCAAATGTACATAAGTTTTTCTCCATCTAAAAGTGATTCCATGGATACGTTGGCTAGTCCCCGGGTTGAGTTATTTTCTCCCCGGGGTGAAGGATCGAATGTTGGTGCTTGAGTTATCTGTTACTTACAGTATGCTTGGAGAAGAGTCTGATTCATTCTTGCTGAGTCTTACCTGTCTTGCTGAGTCAGACTTGGAGACCCCTTTGCTTACCTCTCTGTTCTCTGTTCGCCTGGAGGAGCTGTAGATGCTCTATGAAGATGAGGTTGATGAAGATGCTCCCGTCCGGATGGAAACCCAACCAACGCCACTAAAAGGCCCCAAGGTGGGCGCCAAATGCCGTGGTGGTATCACGGCATATGCCATGGGTAGGCTAAAGTTGGGGCCGATGGACGTGGAGGAATCCGGGGAGGGATGATGCAGTGAAGAACGCACCCGTATGAACAAAGAGAAATACAATGAATCTAGGATTGAGGCTCTCATGTGGAGATAACACCTCTTTCTCTACATCTAATCTCTTATAATCTTGCCAGACTTGTGGCTACAATCATGCTCCTTGAGCTGTATTTCCTATGCCTCTATCTAGATCTCTCCGTGAGAGTGAAGGAGGAAGAAGAAGAAGAGCTCCTATTGAGCAGAGAGGGGAAGAGCCCTTCGGGGCCTCTCCTGGCAACGATCCCCCGGTGCTCCTTATAAAGGGGAGCCCAGGGCGCGAGACTTGTTCTACACGCATGGCATCTAGATGGCATATTCTAGGTATCTTCTAGAGATGCTCAACATATGCTTTGGCATCTCTGGAGATGCCAGGCATATTCCCTAGCATCTTATCTGATTCCTAGAGCATATTCCCTAGCATCTTGTATGATGCCAAGAGCATATTCCACATGACACGTGTCAGTCTGAGCCATGGGCGTCCCAAGACTGGCACGATTCTTGTGGACCTTGTCTTGAACGGATGGCGTGTTCTCGTGGAGCTTGAGGATGTATCCGGAGATGAATAAGGAGGTGCATGGGGGGAAATATCTCGGCCCAGGTCCTCCAGTCGAAGCAGTAACTCGGCATGCTTCCTAGCTGATTCGGTCTGGTACAGATAGCAAAAGATAAAGGCCCAGCCATGTTATAAGTTGGCGGTAGGTTTGCACTCATTCGCCCCGAGTGGGATCCGGCCGGAAAGTGTGGCCCGGATTCTTCGATCCGGTGGTGACTTACGTGGGTGAGCCACTTCCGCCCACCGGATCGTTGTCTGTTGTAGTGAAGGGCGCCCGATATGGGCGGATTAACCGATCTCGCCCACTCGGGAGGATGGTGGCGATGCGCGCCCGGGCTGGGGTCGTTGACCGATTGACGCGAGCGTTTGGCGGTGACGGATCTGGCGGCGTTAGGGAGCGGTGGAGCGTCGGTGTTGAAGAGGTGACGCACCCCCATGGTGGGCTGGGTTTCTCCTCACCGGCCCACCCGGGGAAACTTGGTGGAGGCGTGGCGTCGTGCGTGGGAGATGGCGAGATCGGCGGGGTGATCGTCTGACGGGAGATTGGCGGGAGTTCTGCAGTGGCATCGAAGTGGGTCGGTGGAGCTTGGTAGGTGGGTCGGCTAGGGGTAATCCGGCCCACCTGTGTTATTTCCCTTTCCTCATAATTAATTCGGCCATGGAGAGTGTGGACTGGGCCGAGATTGTCCTTACTCGGCCCAGTTGTTCTTTCTTGTCTTTTCCCTTTTCTATTTGATTTAATATTCTCTTATCAAATATACATTCCTTTATTCATGTCTCTTATTGGCTTATTTATAGACCAACTCTGGGGTACCTGGGGTTATATCCCCGACACCACCGCTACTGAAGTCGGTTGCCGCTGGAACAACACATGACGGTTGTTCCACAGTCGCGCAGCCACGGACAGAGGGTCATGCAATGACTACGACGTCACCGGTGGAAGGAACACGACCAGCCGGACAGCGCCCCTCGCGGACGACCCCGCGGCCAAATAGGACGGTGACAATGCCGAGGCGCTTTTCCTTGACGCAATATCTCCCACCGCAGCCGTTCACCCTCTTGTTACGATTCATCCACGAACCAAGGTTGGATCAAAGGAGAAAGAGGAGGCGGGAGGTGGGAAAGGAGGCGGCCATGTAAGAGGACAGCCAGGGAAGGGACAGGAGGGGAGGGGGCTTAGGGCATGTACAATGCTAGAGAAGGTATGCCTTCTCTTAGCTCTCCACATCATTTAGATAAGACACAATATATAACATGCACAATGCATTATCTCTTATTGCTATCTCTAGCAATTAATAAAATTAACTATTTTTAGTAAAAGATTGGTTGACTAAGAGAAGGCATATGGTACAATGGAGAAAAATAGTCTTCTCTTATTGCTAAGAGATCATCCCTTAGCTAAAGGAAGACAACCCTCTCTCTCTTGTTTCTCTCTCCTCCAACTAAGTAAATATCCAACGTGGCGAGCATAAGGGAAGGCTGACGACACCACGACACCGCATTGTACGTGCCCTTACCTATGCCACGGCCGCCAGGGTGCTCTGCGAGCGCAAGGTCACGCGGTCGGGAGTTGTGTTCAAGCCCATACCACTTCATGATTACAGGATGTTTCGAGGTAGCAAGGTCCAAATTGAGCGAGGTAGTTTTAGCTCGAGGTAGCAAGGTCCAAATTGAGCGAGGTAGTTTTCGCACGCGAGCTAGCGCGACCTGGAATTCGTCCTAGTTTCCGAGGCCCAATTACTAACACACCAAAACAGCTGAATTAGAGGCCTGAATTCCAATTCCCTAATTCCAGGCTCATTTCTGTACATCCAAACACAGCGACAGAAATCGATTAACCAATTTTGATTAAACATGTCTTGCCATACAACTCAAGTGACAAATAGCAGCCAAATTGTAAATCCTGCAATGAGGTCTAAAATTTCAGTCATTAAAACTTCCAGAACTTTGTCACCATTATACAGTAATGTCACAAACTCATAACTTAACTACAAAACGGTACATAATGCTTAAACTGCAAATGGTTAATATGCCTGAAACTGGCCCTCTCAACGGCTGCGGCCAGGCCTGGAGACCTGAAGGGTTGAGCTGATGCTAAAGATTGCTGCTGCTAGTGCCAACAGAGTGAGGCTTCAGCAGTAATTGCTCCAAGGAGAGTCCGCCAGAATGCTTATGATCACAAGGATTGGTGCTTGATACTAGTCGGTGCAACAAGATACTCCCTCCGTTCACAATTAGATAGCATTCTGGGTTTAGTCAAAGTCAAACTTTTTAAAGTTTGACCAGATATTTAGCAAAAAATAAAAATATCTATGATATAAAACTTATAGTATTTGAATCTTTGTAAGTTATATTTCCATAATATATGAATTTGGAATAATGAATGTTCATATATTTTCCTATATTTTTGGTCAAAGTCGACAAAGTTTGACTTTGAAAAAATCCTAGAACGCGAAGTAATAAAAAACGGAGGGAGTAACAAAAATAATCAAGACAGCTTGCATAAATCTAGGACTGTAAGGTATCTAGTAAACTATTAACAAGTCATTTCATTTCTAGAAGAAAAGTGCATCTTGATTTTTGTGTCTTTAATTTCTAAGAGCTAACATCTAATCAAAATTCATTTAAAACATTTTTAGTATTCCCCCTGTTTCACAACATAAGCTTTCTATAGCAAGCTAGAGTACCAATCTGCGACAAAGAACTGCAAACATATTTTCAAAACTGGAAGATAGCAAAAGACACAATGCATTTTTATGTTAACATTAAAACACTGAGGATGATCAGATTCAGTTCAGTATTTAGGCCATCATGTTGGCCAATCAAACCAATAGGGAAATTAATCTCATTCATCATCTCATCCTGAACTTGAAATCGGTGTCTGTTGAATTAATGAAATTCACTACCAAGAAAATATCTAAGGAACAAATGAAAGGACAAGGCAAGAAAAAACAGTTGGGTTTTTTGTAAAAACGAGAGGATGATCAGATCAAGTTCAGTATTGAGGCCATCATATCAGCCTATCAAACCAATAGGGAAATTAATCTCATTCATCATCTCATCTCTTGCCCACTAATACCCAAAATAAAATAAAAATTGAATTGTATGTACTAAGAACACAAGATATCATCAACAGGAATGCATCAGATCTCCAAGGTGAAAAAGAGTGTGACATCATAGAAATGCCTCAGATGCAAATTACCCATAAACTCCTCATATGCATTGGCCTTTTTAACAAAAAAAAATGAACCATCAAATTGAAGAAGAAAACAAAAATAAAACAGCAGGTTTTCACTAAAATAAAGAATTAAAGTCAGTAGGGGAATTGATCAGATAGAGCTAATACATGATTCATTGGACATCATATTGTCCATCAACAAAATAATTGCATCCTCATCTCACCCAAACAGATGAAAAAAAGGGGAAAGCAACTAAAAACAGAACGGAATAGAATATTATGAAGGATGCATCAGATCTCCAAGGTGAAAAGAGTGTGACATCACAGAGACGCCTCAGACGCAAATTACCCATAAAACTTGTGTCTCCTCATCTGCATCATCAATGCTCCTGTCAAATGACAGCAGTACGAACAAGGACAAACTATAAATTCAAAAGAAACTACATATAGAAACAAAAAATAACAGCAAAACAATTGACAAGCCAAGGAAAGAAAAACACACAAAAAATGTGAAAAGGGAGAGGATGATCAGATTCGGTTCAGTACTTAGGTCATCATTTCAACCAATCAAACCAATAGGGAAATTAATCTCATTCGTCATCTCATCTCTCGCCCATTACAACACAAAACAAGAGATTATTCAAGGAAATTACTAAGAACGGAAAAGGCATCATCTAGGGGATGCTTCAGACAGTAGCAGACCCAAAGATTGTTTCAAAGCACAGGCAAACTGCAAATATGAAGACCAAATATAAAAATTTTAGTCAAAATTTACCCAAAATAGCTTGTGCCGGCTGGCCGGAAACCCAGGCCCGTGCCCAGGCTGGAGGGGCACTGCATCCGCCGGTGGACTCAGATCTCCAAGGCGAAAAAGAGTGGCATCAAGGAAATGCCTCATATGCAAATTACCCATAAACTCCTGTCTCTTCTGCATCAACGCCAGCCCTTTCCACAAATAAAATAAAGAAATTATTAAACTGAAGATGAAAACAAAATAAACCAGCAGGTTTTCACCTAAAATAGAGAATAAAACTCAGTAGGGGAATAGATCAGATAGAGTAAAGAAATTATCAAACTGAAGATGAAAACAAAATAAACCAGCAGGTTTTCACCTAAAATACAGAATAAAACTCAGTAGGGGAATAGATCAGATAGAGCTAACACATGATTCATTGGACATCATATTACCCATAAACTCGTGTCACCAACACCAACAACGGCCCTTTCCACAAATAAAATAAACAAATTATCAAATTGAATGAAAATAAAATAAACCAGCAGGTTTTCACTAAAAATACAAAATAAACATGAGTAGGACAATTGATCAGATAGAGCTAATACATGATTCATTGGACATCATACTGTCCATCAACAAAATAATTGCATCCTCATCTCGCCACAACAGATGAAAAAAAGGGAAAAAGCCTAAGAATAGAAAGGAATAGAGTATTATCCAGGATGCATCAGATCTCCAAGGTGAAAAGAGTGTGACATCACAGAGATGCCTCAGACGCAAATTACCCATAAAACTCGTGTCTCCTCATCTGCATCATCAATGCTCCTCCCGAGAAACAGCAGCACGAACAAGGACAAACTATAAATTCAAAAGAAACTACATATAGAAAAAAAATAACAGCAAGACAAATTAAAAGCCAAGGAATGAAAAATCACAAAAAAAAATGTAAAATGGAGAGGATGATCAGATTCGGTTCAGTATTTGGGTCATCATTTCGACCAATCAAACCAATAGGGAAATTAATCTCATTCATCATCTCATCTCTGACCCATCACAACACAAACCAAGAGGTTTTTCAAGGGAAAGTACTAAGAACAGAAAAGGCACCATCTAGGGGATGCCTCAGATCTCCAAGGTAGAAAGGGAAGACATCAAAGAAAGGCCTCAGATGCAAATTACCCATAAACTCGTCTCATCTGCATCAACAAAGCCCCTTTCCACAAATAAAATAAAGAAATTATCAAATTCAAGAAGAAAACAAAATAAACCAGCAGGTTTTCACTAAAAATACAGAATAAAACTCAATAAGGGACTTGATCAGATAGAGCTAATACATGATTCATTGGACATCATACCGTCCATCAATGGAATCATTTCATCCTCATTTCAACCAAACAAATCAAAAAAAAAGGAGAAACAAAAAGTAAGAGAATATTATGAAGGATGCATCAGATCTCCAAGGTGAAAAAGAGTGTGACATCATGGAATGTCTCAGACGCAAATTACCCATAAACTCATATCTCCTCATCTGCATCATCAATGCTTCTCATGGAAAAACGGCAAGAACTAGAAAAATATATAAATTTCAAATAATATACAACCAGAAGAAAAGAGAGAGCAGAAAACAATGGCAGATAGGTAAAGCAATGGAAGATAGGTGAAGATGAAGATCGAATAGAATAGTCACACGAGAGAATGAGATATTTACTGATCAAGCAGTAAAGGCCCACAACGAAACATACTTTGAACAGTCGCGGCATTAGGTTTGTAGGCATTAGTGCACAAAACCAGACCAGGTCCTAGACCACGGTAGAAGCACGTGTCTGCAGACTTTGAACTCAGCATATGTTGATTGTCGATCGCCTAGAAAAGTAACATCATATAGTTTGTTCATTGTCTATGGTCTGGGGAAAGGATCATCCTACCATCTAGAGAATAAATGGAAAATACATCCGACATATTCCACATAATAGTACCTTAGGACACGGATTAGTATCATGTCCTATAAGCATGCGATATTTCGGAGAAACTAACAATACACTAGAGTAAAACAAAATACAGAACATGGCGCAAGCAGGTGACACTACTACAGCGTACGATAACAGGAACTATCAGTGAAATCCCTGGTAAATCTACAGTATACCATCAGCTACTGAACCACAGCCATGCGACGGTGAAGCTAATCAATACGGCATCAACTCATACACGTCTGCAATGAGATATGCCCGTAATCAATTTTTCTGATGAAAAGGGCAGATCCATTCATCCGGAAGCAAAGATCGACAGTAACTTGACCGCTTCCTAACTTATGCTAGTTCTTACAGTAGGATATAGCATAGAATTCGCACAACTATGGTCCATAAAACACATTCACCCAGAGCGTAAGGCAAGGCAGGTTGGCTGCTTACACTTCGGAGATCCTGAGAACCTGCTGACGATACGGAGGTAGGCTGCGCGGCGCGGAACCGGTGAAGGAGGCTGGGCAGAGGGCAGCGCAACGTGGAGGTAGGTAAGGGGTGTGCGGCGGGGAGGGTGGAGCAGGCGGCATGGCACCGGGCACCGGTGAGGGTTGGCGGCGGCGCTTCTGCTCGGGTGTGTCTGCGAGGTAGTGAGTCAACAGGTTCGCTAGGGTTTGGACTATATAGACTCGGGAAGGTAAGGGTTTAGCCCGGTGTGGGCTTTAGTGAGTTTGGTGATGGGATTGTCCAGTGGACTTATGGGCCGGGTTCTTATGAGCAATGATAAGACAAAAAAAAAAGTTAAGCTTTCGCTTCCCTAAAAACAAAAAAAAAAAGCTTCCATAGAAAATGCATTGTTTAAGAAAAAACTTGTTCTCAAATTTAAAAAATTAGATAAAACAGGAACTTGCTTCTTTTTTTTTGAGGGAAACCCATCATGGCAGCTTTATTGATCACTAAACAGGTTTAAATCGTTTGTCAAAGCGCTGATGAGAAAATCAGGCGCGTGCCAGACTACTAACTGAGGTCCCTGCGCATTACAAGCTAAAGTATGAGCTATTATATTACTTTTCCTAGGACAGTGATAAAATTTAACCAAAGTAAAATTTTGAGCTAAAAGACCACATTCTTCATAGATGGCCACAACCCTAGAGCACCGAGAGAATGGCATAAACACTCTGGCCATAGTCGCCTGGATAATCTGGCTGCATGGCAAACATAAGTCACATGTACCCTTCTCTGGCCTAAAGCTTACCCTTTCTTGTGTAGGGCTAGAAATGCTCCACGATGCCCTCCATTCTAGGGTTAGACATGAATTATAACTAAGGAGCATTGCTCATCTTCCATATGTGAAATCCGAGACGTCACCCCTTGTTGAAATGACTACAAGAGACCTCAACTCTTGCCAATCTTTCTTCCGGGGTTCTATTAGTTCATTGTACCAACCGAATTGAGAAAGGTGTCAATTGAGAGTGGCATTGGAGAGTGTAATTGGATGATAATTTCGTGTTGGCTTTGCTAGTTTTCTTCCTTGTATCTTGTTTTCTCTACAAAATCCCTTGCGTTCTTCGTTTTGCCCTTCAAGTGTTCTTGGGTGAGTCGAGAAGATCACAACCCAACCCGTAATGGTCTATTTCTAGAGCTTTAAGGGATAGTGGGGAACTTTGTTGCTGCTACTGTTCATACATCTAGTTCCACCAAGGAAACGGCAGAATGAATGATAAGAATCAGATGTTTGCAATGGCATATCCAATGGAAAATTTGAAAGGAGATTTTGGCATAAAAGGACTTGCTCTCTTGGGCGATTATATGCAGTCCTTCATACTCTTAAAACAAAGGAATAATGACATGCACAATAACTTGACGAAATTTGTGTTAAAATTTTGTTTAATCATACGTCTCCAGTGACAATAATAAGCAGCAAAAATGTGAAACACATGCTAAGAAATACATTTTATTTACTAGCTTCATTCCCAACGGGGTTAACATGCTCTGTTCCAAAACAAGAGCAGACAGCACAGCGATACTGCATGAAGAAATGACTCGGCATACTTCGTACACCAGTCACCATGACACATTCTACTGAAGAAAAAAAGTACAAAAAACATGAAGATTTTGCATCCTGGCCATGAAAACTTCAAGACCTCTTTGCTCTACTATTATACAGAAAAGTTCCAACATCTTAATTTGTCAAGAAACTACAAAGAGTACATAAGCTTCAAACTACAAACTGTTTATGCTTGAGGGACTGCGGGATTCTCAACGTCACGGCCCACATTACGCTGTCCCTCTTGCGTGGCTGCTGGTTGTCCTGAAGGTTGACTAGATGCCGGAGCACGCTGCGCCACACGTGGCCTGCGAGCATGGCTCGGTTGAGCTGGAGCGATCGTCCTCCATCTTAGTATCTCGACGATGATAGAGTTGCCGATCATACCCACGCCGAAACCAGCAAATGTGGCCAATATGATGGATATCACAGCTTGCAAATGGAGCTGCAACAGTTAACATCAGTATTTGCACAACGAGTTGTTCATAACCTCAGGTGGATGTAAGTGAAGTATATGCTCTGCACTTACATATCTGTAGAACAGATGGGTGAAGAACACAACGAAGAGGAACTGAATCGCCGCGTAGATCCAGACGTACTTTCTCGCCACTACAGAGTTGCAGGCAGACAAGTTAAGTTACTACCAATTCGCACCAAGAACATATCTAGTTGTCATGCTGTGTGCTAATGTGTAAGATGATTAATGCCATACCCATGCTGCTTGTTGTCAGCGATGAGAATAGTCCTAGAATACATGAGAAGGGCAGAGCTATGGCCAGGGCAGCAAAACCGCTATGCCCAACCTATCAGACATCAGAAACAAAATTTGTTGATCAATACATCCTTCGAATTTAAAGAATTTGTATAAGAAGTCAACAAGAGAGAGATAGCTACCAGTAACTGCTCCAAGAAGCAGAAGTAGGCAAGAATGCTTATGATCACAAGGACTGGTGTTCCGTGCCACAGTCTGTGTAATATAAGATGACAAGAGAAGCACAAGTCAGATCGCATAAATCAACGACTGTAGTAGGTATTATCAGTATAGTATTAGCACACATCATTCTATCTCTAGAAGAAATCTGTATCTTGATCTGACTCACGACAATGCATCAGATTGGGCTCCTCAAAGTAGGTAATCAAAGTATATCGATATAATATCACCAGGTCCTTCTCCAAGGGTGGCACAGGTGTTAGCTGACTCCAGACGAGGAACACAAACGTTTCAAGTAAGGCCATGAATTTGAGTAGTAATATATATAAACTTGCCTGTACTGAGCATATCGTGCCGCGTTAGCGCCACCGTTGCCGACACGGCTCGCCTCGGCGCGCACGCTCTGAACACGTAGAAGGGTGACCGGGAGGTTCTGGACCACCGCCTTGCACACCTCGCAGGTCCTGGTGCCCTTGATGCTGAACCACTTGAGGGCGCAGTCCTTGTGTGCTAGAGCGAGCTCACCCTTGCAGGAGCACTCCAGCTTCATGGTGCCGCTCCCTTCGGACAGCTCGACCATGCAGATCCGGCACACCGCCTCTTCCTCCGCAATGTCCTCGCCGTCTTCCACTCCAGCACCTGCATGGATCAGCTAGACAATATGCTGATTAGAACCAATACATTCTGCATGTGTCTGATAATAACACAGTAGTAATAGCAGAGTTCAGACTGAAGGCTGTGACAGTGAGATGTATGTCTGACAGTAAAACCCACCGACCTGATTCGGAAGGTTCTATGTCCGGAACGAGATTGCTCGGCACGGCGGGGTCTTGCGGCGTCGAAGGGACCACGCGGTACACCCCGCCGAGCGAGTTCATCCTCTTGATGTTTTTCATGGAGTTGAATTTCTTCATGCTCATGGGGAGGGACTGCGAGCGGTTCATGCCTGCTTTATCCTGCCACCAAATGGAACCAAAACAACAGGAAACTGAGCAACATGGAGAATTTCAGCTCATGCTCATAAAACTGTACTTACAAGAGAATATAATGCTTACAGTTACAGTGGCAGGATCAGTGGGAGTCTTATCGACGCCGTGCAACGAGAGGAAATTCGGCCCGGAGACGCTGCCGTCGTCGTCCACCGGCATCGACGACGTCCTGGCGATCCTGGCCCCGAAGAGCCTGGAGAAGGAGGCCTCGTAGCCTCTGACCGACGACTTGAAGCTTCCTCCCCCCGGCATGAGGCTCTTCACCGTCTGCCTCAGCATGAACGACGGCGTGCGCTGCGGCGCCGGCGGCTTGGGTGGAGCATCGCCGCCAGGTGTTCTACTGCTGGTGCTGGAACCGGGTGTCGTCGGTATGTTGTCTTCTGCTGCTGCTGCTGTCGATGCCGTGCTGCTCGCCGTCGGGATGTCGATGGCGAGGTGGGGCCTCTCGGCCCGCTGCTGATGATGATCAGCAGGCGCAGGGCCTCCGCCTTGCATTGGATTTGCTCCAACTCCAGTAGTAGTGGTAGTACTGCTGCTGCTGCTACTCTCCTATCAAATCAAAGAGGAGGAACAAGAAGCAGAGAGGGAAAAAAAGGGTTCAGTTCGATTGGCAGAGAAGCAGCTCTGGTTCTGCGAGCCCAGGCCATAGGAACTGGATTTAAAATTGGCAGGCGGGAGCGGGACAGGATAAACATGCGAGCACACGACCATGCCGTGCCCTGCGCTACTGACTACCAGAATTAAATAACCCACGTGCAGACGTGCTCCTGCTCTGACTCCGCTCACTGACTGAACCCCGGCCGGCCATGAATGAATGGGACGATACGAGACGAGCTCGGCGTTGGAAAGAGAGTAAATTGATTTCTGATTGAGGAGCACGCACCTGCTCCTCCCGTGGAGAATCCATGGCGTGCGGGCTGTTCTTCTTCTTGGGGAGTAAGTTGGCCGAGAAGACGCACTCTACTCTGCCTCTTCTTTGGTTGGACGGATGTCCAAACGGGAGTGGGAAATGGAGGGAGGCGGTGACGATTGGGCTCTCTGCTAGTGGTACGGGGAGGGGATGCGATTCCGTTGGCGGAAGTGGGCGATGACTAGATGTGACCAGGGGCCATAAATAGGGGAGGGAGGTCAGAGCAGAGGTGGGTGCGGTTGCGGTGGCGGCGAGTGGAAGAAGACGGACGGGGGAGAAGCGGTAGTAGGCAGAGGGGGGGAGAGGCGGTAGAGCTCTTTTTCGGATCTCCGTGCGTAGACCCATACTAGTAGTGACGACGCGTTACTGTTAGAGTGACTAGCTCAGTGGTACTGTATCTCACCAAGGCACGAACGTTGAGACTTCTCGATGACTAGGAGTCTAGTCTAGGAGTAATAGGAGTACTTGCTCTTCTCCCAACCCGTGGATTTTGTGAGGTCACGGAGGAAAAGGCTTCCAGAAACAGTTCTTTCGACGAGGATAATAACAGCTCGTTTGATTTCAAAAAAATTATGTAGGATTTTTGTAAGATTCAGATCCTTACAATTTTCCTATAGAAGTCCTTTGATTCAAAGATTACAACCTTTGCCTGGCTGCAGTGATGGAGGGGCGAGGACAACGACGCGTCTTCGACTCGTGTTAGTGTCTGTAGTCGTCACTAGATGGTCTAATGACCTCTTTGTATTTTTTTTTATTTTTTTTAAGACTCTTTGTACTGCTATTGATAATTATTAATAGATCGATGGAATTTCGTAGAAAAATATTAAAATTCTTAGAAACTATTTCAAAGGAATCCTTTGTATTTTTGTTTGGAGAAAAATACCCATCCACTCCAACCCCTTTTTACAATTTCTTTGACTTTTATGTGCAATCAAACAATACTTGATCCAACATACTGTAGCTTTCTAATCATATACTCCGATATAGCGGTTTTCCTATTCCTGCGTTTTGAGAGTCCTCTGAATCAAACGAGCCCTAAATCTCAATCATGATTCAGAAATTTTACCGTTTTATGACTTTTTAGGGTCTTTATAATATTTCAAAATTTTGAAGTATATTAATACTATGACAGTTGTACAAAAAAAATAACTAGCCATTGGTTAGGTTGGGTGGCTTGTATGGTGGTGGTATGTATGAATGTTATGAGTTTGTACAAATTAAACTCGGCAATTTTTGTAAGTCATAAAGTCTTTCTAATTTGTTTAATTCCTTACGGTAAGGATACAAAATTATGGTTAATTTGTTGGATTAGTAGGCGAATAAAAGTTCCATAGAAATACTTAAGATATATAAATCAGCAATTTGGGTAAGTACAACCCAATTTATAGATTGTATTCCTAAAATTCAGAAAAATGTTAACATCCACATTTTAATACATAAATCGTTCTGTATATACAATACATATACGAGAAATATTGCACTGAACACCGGGGCATCTGCCCCATTTTCAACAACCACGTTTCTAAATACCAAAATATTCCAAAAAGATCTGCACGCGTACATGTCCACAAAATAGGTGCATAACAGAAAGTTCCGCGAAAAAACGACATTTTTTATTCGCTCGTGTAAAAAGGCAAAAAAACACGTAAAACTTCATTTTGCAGCACCGAAATTTGTCCTTTTTGGAGAGTGTAGACGTGAAATTTTGTTCACAAACCTTTGTGTTTTGCGCACATATTTGCAGAGATGTACGAGTTCAAAATGCATTTGTTTTAACAGGGGCAAATGCACTCGTCTTCAGTTCGTTCCCTGTCATACATGTACCTACTATAATCGCATAGTTCGATTAGGCACACAAAAAAGTGGAAGAGATACAACCTAGCATCCAGATAACAACAAAACAAGCTTCTGCCTGTGATAGGTTCGGCACACGCAGACACGCTCTTCCTCCTTTTTTTTCACGGGAACGGCCTTGATAAGCCGAGAAGCTGCGGATAGAAAGTGGGTATAAAATTACAAACAGGTCCTTTGCATCTATAGCCCTGACTAATCTAGCATCTGAAGAGAAGACCTAAAACATTTGCCAAAAGGACCTTAAAGACAAAACAAAAAATGCAATCAATGCACTGGTCTTCTTGGTCCTCTCCAGCGTGGGTGGGTCTAGATCGCCGGCCTCCTCGTCGTCGCCGGGGACGAACCACTTGGCGAGGAAGAGAAGGGAGCTCCGGCAAGAGACACCAAACAAGGCCACCGGATTGGAGGTTGAAAGAAAGGTCACCTTTCAACCATAAGATGCAGAGGCGGGACAAAACTCGCCGTCATCTTCGAGCCCATGCTGATGAACACCAACGAGCGTAGCTTTCAGAGGGCGAGGGTAAGTAGGCCCTCCAACAATAACGGCGACGCACCATCGCCGTCGGTGAGTAACTACTGCAGAGGGCGCAGCCCCCAGAGACCATCGGCGCCACCTCCAGGAACCAACAACCGCGCAACCGTCATCCTCCTCTTCCTCGCCGCCACGACCATCCGAGATGAATGGTGAAGAAGCGAAGCCACCAAGAATATGGAGACGGCGCCAGGCACGGCTTCTCAATAGAGAATGAGCCGGACCACTCCACCCCTTCCCCTCGCCTCTACGGCAGGCCATAAGGAGGGAAACAACACTGCTCGCCCTACTCCATGAAGGGAAACGCCTACCGAGTCGCCGCTTCTCCTTGTCGCCACGCCCGACCAGAAGCAACTCCATAGCACCATCTCCCTCCACCTCAAGAACACCAGGATACAACACAACTTTATTGGAGGTTGTCGCGCTCGCCGTCGTCGTACCAGCTCCTGCCATCGGAGCTCAAGAACAACAAGGTGAGACCCTAGTTCCCAGATCTGCCAGCAAAGATCTGGGAAATACTAGCCTACGAGGAAAAAGCCCACAACTAAAAACTAACCCTATCAACTCCGGCGCTGCTCCCTATCTAACTCCGACCGGCTACTCCGACAGAGAGGACAGGGGTGAGGCTCGGCACACGGCGACGCCCTCTCAGGAACTATAGCAGAGCGATAGAAGGAAGGGGAGAAAAGTCCCACTGCTCTCCCACCTAGGGGTCACGCGAGCGGCTCTGAAGGGCCCAAAAAACCCTAGAAGGCCCTAGATTTATGGCCACCATGGTCGTTGCCCTCGAACATACCCCAAAGATGAAGTGCTAGGAAGCGCACCCCATGCAACATCTACATGTGGAGAGGCGGAACACCCGTCGTCTGGCACGGAGGCTCCACGGGGCCAAAGTAGCTGTGAGGGACAGGCATGGTGGTGACACGACAAAGCTTGCGGCGTGGCAGGATGTGCATCGAGATGCCAGGTGGACGCTCGTGCAGGCAATATCTGGGTTGAGCGGGTTGTAGTCATTTGCTCACGTCGGCTCCAATCCGGCCCCAATGTATGTGGTGCTGGCTTGCTGAGCGTGGCGTCGCGATGGCACGATGCGATTTTCACTCATGGGGTGCAGCGTGGCGGTCACTTGTGGTGGCGCACCGGCAGGCTCTTGCTGAGTGCTGGTGGACCATGGATCTACAACGACGACAACAAGAGATGCAGTGGTTCTTCGGCAAGTCTGGGTTGTATGTCGTTCATGGCTTGGGTGGTTCGGTGTGCAGCAATTCATACAAACGTCATGTCCGACTTATGTCGGTGCCGGCGATGATGACACCTTTAGGCGTTGTTGACCTCCATGGAGGCGCTGCTATGAAACTTCAGTATCTCCTCCACCCTCAGGGTGTTATCTCCTAGTGAAAACCATGATTCGGCGTGCTGGATCAGCGATGGAGGCATCTTTGATGTTGCTTCTTTGTTGAAAGCATCATGTTGGAGACAAGACTTTGTGGTGGACACGATCCTCGGTGCCACGCCGATGTTTGGCATTGCTTAGGGCATGAGCCTCCAAGGCGCTATGTACACCCATGCTGGTACTTCCAAGTTGGTGTATTCCTCAAGATTGGTCAAGTTTTGCCATATGACGATCATCTAGGCGCTCAAAGGGAGGAGGGTGTGTTGCCTCGGTAGTCTAGATGAAGTGACCGTTCTTTGGTCATAGCCGAGGGGCGTGGCCTTGTGACTTTTGTTGCAAGGCAAGTCCTTGGTGGTTGTAGTCGTGTGTAGTGGCTAAAAATTAGCGATGCTCACTGAAAGCCGATGTAAATATTTTTTTTTTGAAAAGGAGAAAGGAATCCCGATCACTGCATCGAGCGATGCACACGGCCTTAGAAGATGTAGATACAAAGATGGATTATTCTTTCTACGGGTTCTCGGAGATAAAAAAAACAAACGGGCTTGTATTCGGTTAGAGGGTTACTCTCGTCCTGGCATAGGGACGCACTTATCGGTATCATGCCATGTACTGATAACAACATATAAAGGCGAGAACGCGTACTATATTTCTACAGAATCAACAACTTGTGACTTCCGTTCCAAAGAGAACCATAGAAAATTCGAATCTGTTTGACAGAGATATGCACTAACTACTACTATGATTTGAGGCATGCAGGCCAGTCTTTACAACGCGGGAACTTGAATGCAAGTTGCGTTAGATTATGACGTCCATGATATGTAGTACTCCCTCCGCTCCGGTATATAGGGCCTCTAGCGTTTTTTTTGGTTGTTTCGAATTGTAGAGGAAGGAAGGCTAAAAAGAATTAAATGGCTGATTTAATATACTTCCTACTCCTAAAAACGCTCCTGTCCTCTCATTTTAATTGCATGCAGCTGAGATGGAGCATGCCTGCGGTTTTGGTCCATGCAACACGGAAACTGAATCGGGTCGTCCTCCAAATTGACGAGCATGCACTTCTCCTTCATATTCTCTACCTAAAACTACTCCGTTGATTGGCCCTTCGATCCATCTCGTGCTGACCGCTAAACCCAATCGTTTCACGCTTTGGTTTCGCTGCCAATTCTGAGCGGTCCTTTATACCGGAGCGGAGGGAGTATCTCTCATGATATGGAGTATATGCTTCTTATGGCCAAACAAAATTGCAGCTTTGCACTATGGCCAAACAAAATTAGAGCTTTGCACCATGTAATTTGCTATAAGAGATGTGTCCAGCTCGACCGCCACATGTGCTAATTAACCTCTCGCGCTCCTTCTGACGTCAGGTCCCGTCAACAGATTTTGCGGGCCCTAGAACAACACAAACATCAAGATATCCTATTTAAATTTCAAGAGCTTTTCTGGGGTCAAGGAGGACAATGGCCCCCTACCCTAGAAAACACGTAAATATACTTTAATGGTTATACTTAAATTTTAAATATTAATTAAAGTTAAAGCATAATTAGCATTTTTGGGTCTCTTGACAATGTTTGTCAAGCTTCGCCACCTGTTCAGACATGAAAGACTTAAAATATCATTATTCTATAAGAGAAATATTACTATAATCTTATAGCAAATTAAATAATCAGAACTTCTACCAAATTATCATTGTGTACATACGTCTATGCAAAAAATGAGAAGAAGAGTTGACATATTAGACAATGTATTAATAAGAGGATGTAAAGACTCTCAAACATGTAGAACCATGGACAATTGGAGGGGACCTGCTTGTGAAATAGTATAATTTGTGATTTTGTTGTTAGTCTCCACTAATGAGTAGATATTATAACTACACCATCTAGGAGCCCTCTCACGCCCTTGATGATTTTGGCCGTTGGATCCGATCCGCCAGGGTTGAAGCAAGCGGTAATTAATCAGTTCCTAGAAGCCATTAATAGTGTCGACGAGTGGTGGAAGTAGGTTATAGACTTACAGTTATTGTTCCGCTCCCTACACCTCCTTCACTTCATGTGACTACTCCCTCCATTCCGGATTATAGGGCTAATACGGTCAAACTATTTTCTTGAACTACGTATTAGCCCTATAATCCGGAATGGAGGGAGTAGTACATATTTTGGGAAACCCCTAGCAAGTGAGTACATGGAGGTCCTTCGGAAAAGGTAACTGCTTTTGCCTTGACCCCACACACGCGTCGTTCTCGGGTGTGATAGTGAAACAGCCGCCTCTGAATTCTCCTTCCTCTCCTCCCTCGCTACCACCGGAGGCCGTCGGCGGGCTAAGCCCGGCTGGCCGACGGTGGCGACGGGGCTGACTCCTCGTGTGGTGGCCTCTCCCCCGCAGGGAGCCCCTTGGGCGCTTGATGGTTGTCATCCCGATGGCGATCCGATGGTGGCGGGGTCTGGAAGCCGGGGCGGCGGTCTCGGGCTTTGATGGCAGTTCTCCCTTGGCGGATGGTGGCGCGGGTCGCGTCTGCTGGTAGGGACGCGGTCCTAGGGTTTCTCTCACGCCAAGACGAAGATCTTTCTTCAGCATGTTTCCATAGATCTGGTGGTAGTGTCGTGTTTTGGAAGGCTTTGTCGGCGAACTCCCATGGGCGATTCATGCCTGGAGATTGCTGGAACGGATGGGATTTGTGTTGGAATTATGCCCTAGAGGCAATAATAAAGATGTTATTATTATAATTCTTGTTCATGATAAAGTTTATATTCCATGCTAGAATTGTATTAAGCGTAAACTTTGATACTTGTGTGGTTTATGAACAACGTCGTGTCCCTAGTATGCCTCTATGGACTAGCTCATTGATTAATGATGGTTAAGGTTTCCTAACCATAGACATGAGTTGTCGATTAATAATGAGATCATATCATTGGGAGAATGATATGATGGACAGACCCAAATCAAGCAGAGAAATTAGATCGTGTCATCGTGTTCATCTTTGCGAAGCTTTTTCTTATGTCAAATATTATATTCCTTAGACCATGAGATAATGCAAATCCCTAGTATCGGAAGAAAGATTTGAGGTCATCAAACGTCATCCTATGAGAGGGTGATCATAAAGGTGTCTCTCAGGTGATCGGAAAGTACTTGTTGGGTTATATGTATCGAGATGGGATTTGTCCTCCCAAGTCGGAGAGATATACTTCGGGCCCACTCGGTAATCGATATCAACACCTCTTGCAAGCACGTGGTTAAGGAGTTAATCACAATGTGATATTGGATTACGGAACGAGTAAAGTACTTGCCGTGAACGATATTGAACTAGGTATGCCGATACCGATGATCGAATCTCGGGCAAGTAAAATATCGCGTGACGAAGGGAATATATATATGGGATTGATTGAATCCTGGCATCGTGGTTCATCCGATATGATCATCGATGAATGTGTGGGAGTCAATATGGGTTTCCAAACCCCGCTGTTGATTATTGATAGAAGATCATGTCTGCATATTATCGAACCCGTAGGGTCACACACTTAACGTGTCTCGACGCTAGGATAGAATGGATAATTGGTTTATGAGTTTTTGTTCGGAGTCTCGGATGAGATCCACGACATCACGAGAGGTTCCGGAATGGTCCGGAGAATAAGATTCATATAAGGCAAAGCAGTTTTTGGAGTTCAGAATTGTTTCGGATTGTTTCGGATTGTTCGGTATTATATCGGAAGCTTCTAGAACCTTCCGGAGTGGGACCAACATGGCCCCACTTGTCGGGAGGGGGCGTGGGCCTACGAGAGAGTGCCCTGGACGCATTGGGCCAGGGTCACAAGGACCCATAGGCCCAGCCGGCCAAGCCCTAGGGGAAACCCTAGGGAGAGCTTCTAGAAGGAGGGGGAAACTTGCCCCCACTCCTCCCCCTTGGTCGCCGGCCCTAGGCTTGGAGGAGGGGCAAGGGGCAGCCTCCCACCCCTCTATATAAAGAGGGCTGGGGGCGCACCCTTCCCCCACACCTCCTCAAGCCCTAGCCGCCTTTTGCCTCTGCTTTCTCTCCTCCCATTGCGCGTGAAGCCACGCCAGAAACTCTCCACCGTTTGCACCACGCCGTCGTGTTGTAGATCCAACCTATCTCTCCACCCCACTTGATGGACCGAGGAAGGAGGAGACGTCGAGGTGCCGTACGTGTGCATCTCTCGGAGGCATCGCCACTTGCGGTGTTGGATCGGATCGGATCGCGAGGAGGAGAAGCGAGTACGACTACATCAACCACGTTCCGTCGAACGTTCCGCTGTGCGAATCTTCAAGGGTATGAAGATCTCATCTATCCCCCTCGTTTTTTGCATATCCTAGATTAGACCTTGGCTTCCCCGTTCACATCCGTAGAATTTTTTTGATTTACTATCAGAGCTAGATCTATGCGTAGATGTGTTTCACGAGTAGAACGCAACATGCTTGTTGCGAGCGTTGATGTTTTCTGTTGCAAGCCTCTTGTTTGTGTACTTCTTATGACGCGGGATAGTGAGATCGAAGCGGTCCAGGCCAACTTTAGGCGACCTCGTTCGCGAGACCGGCTCCGCACTTGACGTGTGGCTTGTTCCACACATGCGGCTGGTGGATGCCAGTTTCTCTCACTATAGTTGTCATGGGATTTACACCGGAGTTTGGCAACCATAATATCACCGTTGTGGCTTTCCGTAGGTAAGAATCGTTCTTACCTTGTTACTCCCATAAGCCACGTAAAACATGCAACAACAAAGTAGAGGCGTCTAACTTGTGTTTGGAGGGAGTGTTTTGTGATATGGTATGGCCCAAGATGTGATATGTATGTTGTATGCAATGATCATGTTTTGTAATGTTTCACGACTTGCATGTCGATGAGTACACAACCGGCAGGAGCCATATGGTTGTCTTTATAACTGTGTATGACCTGTGTGTCAACTTCTTATACGCCATGTAATAGCTTTATTTTATCGCTAATTAGTTAGCAATAGTTGTAGTTGCTACTCGTGGTGGAGGCAATCATGGTGGAGTGATGGAGATCATGCTGGCACGCACAAGATGGAGATCATTGCGCGAAGATTGGCTATACCATGTCACAGAAAAATTATATGCATGTGATGTTTATCCTTTTATGTATCTTATTATGCTTAGATCGCGATGGTAGCATTATAAGATGATTCCTCACTTAAAGATCAAGATAAAACTGTGTTCTCCCAATGTATGCACCATTGCAAAAGTTATTCGTGTTCAAGTTTCACGTGATGATCGGGTGCTATAAACTCTACGTTCACATACAACGGGTGCAAGCCAGTTTTGCACACGCGGAAATACTTGGGTTTGACTTGACGAGCCTAGCATGTACAGACATGGACTCGGAACACACGGACCGAAAGGTTAAGCATGAGTCATATGAATGATATGATCGACACTTTGTTGTCCACCATTGAAACCACATCTCTTCTCGTGAAGATCGGATTAGGTGTGGTGAATTTGGATCATGTTCACTAAACAACTTGAGGGATGTTGAATTTAGTGGGAGTTCAATTAGTAATTTGATTAAGTTGAACTAGTTATCATGAACATAGTCTAAATTGTACTTGCAAATTTTGTAGATCAAATGGCTAAGTCCAACTTCAACTTCAATGTTTTTGCTGAGAAAGAAAAGCTTAAGAACAATGGGTCTAAATTCACCAACTGGTTCCGCAATCTGAGAATCATTCTCTCTGGCGGACAAAAGTACTATGTCCTTGAGAAAGCGCTAGGTGACGCCCCTGATGTAGATGTGCCGGCTGATGAGAAAGCTGTTTATCAGTCACGCAAGGATGATTATGGTGTGATTAAGAGCACCATGTTGTTGCTATGGAATCGGACCTTCAAAACCGTTTTGAGGAGTTCCCCGGGCCCTTTGAGATTCTTGAGGAACTGAAAACTATGTTTCAGACTCAGGCCCGTTCTGAGAGATATGAGATATCTGAGAAATTCTTTAACTGCAAGATGGAGGAAGGGAGTTCCGTTAGTGAGCACACCGTTAAGATGTCGGGCTACACTCAACGCCTTGAGCAACTGGACTGCAAGATTCTAGAGGAGCTCAAGATTGACAGAGTTCTGCAATCACTCCCTCCTAGATACAAAGGTTTTGTAGTTACTCATAATCAGATTGGTTACACTGATACGATCACCGAGCTCTTCTCTAAGCTGAAAGTTGCGGAGGTGGACATCAATAAAGATAATCACGTGTTGATGGTCAACAAGCCCCCCAGCTTTAAGAAAGGTAAGGGTGCAAAGAAGCCCTTCAAGAAGGGCAGCGGCAAGCGCATTTCCCCTGCAGAGAAGAAGCTCAAGTCTGGACCTAAGTCGGACACTGAGTGCTTCTATTGCAAGGACAAGGGTCACTGGAAGCGCAACTGTTTGAAGTACTTAGCGGACAATAAGGCTGGCACCATCAAAGGTATATTTGATATACATGTTATTGATGTTTTTCTTACTAGCCCTTGTTATAGTGCCTGGGTATTTGATACTGGTTCAGTTGCTAATATTTGTAACTCGAAACAGGAGCTACGGAATAGACGGCGGCTAGCGAGGGATGAGGTGACGATCTTGGCGTTGTAGCAGAGATCAAGAGTTGATGTGATGGCCGTCGGCACGCTCTCATTAGTTTTACCTTCGGGATTAGTTTTAAACCTCAATAAATATTATTATGTGCCTGCGTTGAGCATGAACATCATATCTGGATCGTGTTTATTGCAAGACGGTTATTCATTTAAATCGGAGAATAATGGTTGTTCTATTTATATGAGTAACATATTTTATGGTCATGCACCTGCTATGAATGGTTTATTTCTTCTGAATCTCGAAAGCAATGAAACACATATCCATAACATTGAGGCTAAGAGATGCAAGGTAGATAGTGATAAAACGACTTATTTGTGGCACTACCGTCTAGGTCATATTGGTGTAAAACGCATGAAGAAACTTCATTCTGATGGACTTTTGGAGTCTCTTGATTTTGAATAATTTGGCACGTGCGAGTCATGCCTCATGGGGAAGATGATCAAAACCCCGTTCTCCGGAATGATGGAGCGAGCAACGGACTTGTTGGAAATCATACATACCGATGTATGCAGACCGATGAGTGTTTCGACGCGCGGTGGATATCGCTATTTTCACACTTTTACTGATGACTTAAGTAGATATGGGTATATCTATTTAATGAAACATAAATCTGAAACGTTTGAAAAGTTCAAAGAATTTCAGAATGAAGTAGAAAACCATCGTAACAGAAAAATTAAATTTCTACGATCCGATCGTGGAGGTGAATATTTGAGTTATGATTTTCTCACGCATCTTAAAGCAAGCGGAATAGTTTCGCAACTCCATACAGGAACACCACAGTAGCAATGGTGTGTCTGAATGCCGGAATCGAACTCTATTAGATATGGTGCGATCAATGATGTCTCTTACAGATTTGTCGTTATCATTTTGGAGTTATGCATTAGAAACCGCTGCATTCACTTTAAATAGGGCACCATCTAAATCCATTGAGACGACACCGTATGAACTGTGGTTTGGTGCTAAACCTAAGTTGTCATTTCTTAAAGTTTGGGGATGCGAAGCTTGCGTCAAGAAGTTAATGCCGGACAAGCTCGAACCCAAAGTGGAGAAATGCGTCTTCATAGGATACCCTGACTACAATGAGACTTTCTCTCCCATAGCGATGTTTAAGTCCATTCGGATTTTATTAGCAATTGCTGCGTTTCATGATTATGAAATATGGCAGATGGATGTCAAGACTGCGTTCCTCAATGGCAACATTGATGAAGAGTTGTATATGATGCAACCCGAAGGTTTTGTCGATCCTAAGGATGCTGATAAAGTCTGCAAACTTCAGCGTTCCATTTATGGACTGAAGCAAGCATCTCGGAGTTGGAACCTTCGTTTTGATCAAGTGATCAAGAGCTTTGGATTTGTTCCAAATTACTACGAAGCTTGTATCTACAAGAAAGTGAGTGGGAGCTCAATGACATTTTTGGTACTATATGTGGATGACATATTGATTATCGGAAATGACATTGACATGCTTAACGATGTGAAGAGTTATTTGAACAAATGTTTTTCAATGAAAGACCTAGGGTAAGCTGCTTATATATTGGGCATCAAAATCTATAGAGATAGACAAAAGGCGCACGATAGCTTTAAGCCAAAGTACATACCTAGACAAAGTTGAAAAGGTTCGTAATGGATAAGGCAAAGAAAGGTTCAATGCCTATGTTGTCGTAAGATATTGAGCAGGCTCGATGTCCAACTTCTGATGAAACGATAGAGAAGCTATGAGAAAAGTTCCTTATGCCTCGGCCATAGGTTCTATCATGTATGCCATGCTGTGTACTAGACCGGATGTGTCCAATGCTCTTAGTTTGACGAGCAGATACCAAAGTGATCCAGGAGTGGAACACTGGACAGCCGTGAAGAACATCCTAAAGTACTTAAATAGGACTAAAGAAATGTTCTTAGTCTATGGAGGTGATGAACAGCTTGTCGTAAAAGGTTACGTCGATGCTAGTTTCGAAACCGATAAGGATGATTCTAAATCTCAGACAGGATACGTTTATATTTTGAATGGAGGAGCTGTGGAGGAGTCGCAAGCAAAGCGTGATCGCAGGATCTGATGAGAAGCGGAATACATGGCTCTGCGAGCGTCAAGTGAAGGAGTTTGGATCAGGAACTTCATCATCGAGCTTGGTGTGGTTCAAGTGCCTTGGACCCATCGGAGATATTATGTGACAACACCGGCGCCATAGCATCGCTAAGGAACCAAGATAACATCCAAAACCAAGCATATCAACCGCAAGTTTCATATAATTTGAGATTATATAATGATGGAGATCGAAGATTAGCAAAGTACATACGGATCTGAATGTCATGGACGTTGACTAAACCTCTTCCACGAGCAAAACATGATCAACACCTTAGTGCCATGGGTGTTAGATTGTTGCCAGATGTAAACTAGATTATTGACTCTAGTGCAAGTGGGAGACTGTTGGAATTATGCCCTAGAGGCAATAATAAAGATGTTATTATTATAATTCTTGTTCATGATAAAGTTTATATTCCATGCTAGAATTGTATTAAGCGGAAACTTTGATTCTTGTGTGGTTTATGAACAACGCCGTGTCCCTAGTACGCCTCTATGGACTAGCTCATTGATTAATGATGGTTAAGGTTTCCTAACCATAGACATGAGTTGTCTATTAATAATGAGATCATATCATTGGGAGAATGATATGATGGACAGACCCAAATTAAGCAGAGCAATTAGATTGTGTCATCGTGTTCATCTTTGCGAAGCTTTTTCTTATGTCAAATATTGTATTCCTTAGACCATGAGATAATGCAACTCCCTGGTATTGGAAGAAAGCTTTGAGGTCATCAAACGTCATCCTATTAGAGGGTGATCATAAAGGTGTCTCTCAGGTGATCGGAAAGTACTTGTTGGGTTGTATGTATCGAGATGGGATTTGTCCCTCCCAAGTCGGAGAGATATACTTCGGGCCCACTCGGTAATAGATATCAACACCGCTTGCAAGCACGTGGTTAAGGAGTTAATCACAAAGTGATATAGGATTATGGAACGAGTAGAGTACTTGCTGTGAACGAGATTGAACTAGGTATGCCGATACCGACGATCGAATCTCGGGCAAGTAAAATATCGCGTGACGAAGGGAATATATATATGGAATTGATTGAATCTTGGCATCGTGGTTCATCCGATATGATCATCAATGAATGTGTGGGAGTCAATATGGGTTTACAGACCCCGCTGTTGATTATTGATAGAAGATCATGTCTGCATATTATCGAACCCGTAGGGTCACACACTTAACATGTCTCGACGCTAGGATAGAATGGATAATTGGTTTATGAGTTTTTGTTCGGAGTCTCGGATGAGATCCAGGACATCACGAGAGGTTCCGGAATGGTCCGGAGAATAAGATTCATATAAGGCAAAGCAGTTTTTGGAGTTCGGAATTGTTTCAGATTGTTCGGTATTGTACTAGAAGCTTCTAGAACCTTCCATAGTGGGACCAACGTGGCCCCACTTGTCGGGAGGGGGCGTGGGCCTACGAGGGAGTGCCCTGGACGCATTGGGCCAGGGGCACAAGGCCCCATAGGCCCAGCCGGCCAAGCCCTAGGGGAAACCCTAGGGAGATCTTCTAGAAGGAGGGGGGAAACTTGCCCCCCTCCTCATGGCCGGCCCTAGGCTTGGAGGAGGGGCAAGGGGAAGCCGCCCACCCCTCTATATAAAGAGGGCTGGGGGCGCACCCTCCTCCCACACTTCCTCAAGCCCTAGCCACCCTGTTGCCCTCCTCTCTCTCCCTCCCGACTGCGCGTAGGCGAAGCCCTGCCGCAGAAACTCTCCACCGTTTGCACCACGCCGTCGTGTTGTAGATCCAACCTATCTCTCCACCCCACTTGCTGGACCGAGGAAGGAGGAGACGTCGAGGTGTCGTACGTGTGCATCTCTCGGAGGCATCGCCACTTGCGCTGTTGGATCGGATCGGATCGCGAGGAGGAGAAGCGAGTACGACTACATCAACCACGTTCCGTCGAACATTCCGATGTGTGAATCTTCAAGGGTATGAAGATCTCATCTATCCCCCTCATTGTTTGCATCTCCTAGATTAGATCTTGGCTTCCCCGTTTGCATCCGTAGAATTTTTTTGATTTACTATGCTGCGAAACCCTTCAATTCGATCGCGTGCAACCGTTGTTTTTCTGCCCATTGGTTTCAGAGGAAGCGAGGCGAAACTCTTTAGTTTGTTGCCATGGTGAAACATGTCTTTAGTTCCATGGTGAAGTCGGTGTACGGAGAATGTCATTGAAGCCAAGATTTGTGGACTAGCTATGGTGGCTCGAGTCCTGGTGGTGATGATAAATTGGCTTGATGATTCGTGAATTGTAGCAGCGACATCGGAAAGTGGGGGCAGCAACATAGGAGGAGTTCACAGTCTTACCTTGCAGGGTGAAAATCCAAGGTCTGGCCTTAATTGGTTGTGCTTGGCAATGACCTTGTTGAAGGCATTGTTTTGTGAGCGAGGACTTTCTCCAGGGTGAAAACCTATGATCTTTGATCAGGCGATGACGGTGCTTGTGTTATGTTTCCTTCTTGAAGGCGTCGATATTGGAGATGTTGAACTTCTGGTGTTGTTCTGGTGGGGTTAGTGTCGCTACTACTAAGGATCTAATCACTGTAGCGAGACTTTTATATTTTTGTAATTCTTCTTTCTTTTTTTGGCTGTGTGCATCTGTATTGCCAGTAGGGTATGCGTTGTTGAAGAGGCTGGATGTAATTGGTATTTGTGTGATATTAATATATGATCATTTCCAAAAAAAAATATGAAGGTCCTTCGGCCAATATTGATGGCAGATGTCGAAGACGGGAATACGAAGGAGGGGACAACACCAATCCTCTGACTCCATGCTGGTGAGATCAGTAGTGGTACGCCATGCCATGGGCCGCTCCATGATATGTCGGAAACGTATCTATAATTTTTGATGTTCCATGCTTGTTTAGTATCTACTTTGCTTTGCTTTGTCTACACTTCGAGGTGTTTTTATATGTTTTCTGGTACTAACCTATTAACAAGATGCCACAATGCCAGTTGCCAGTTTTCTTCTGTTTTTGGTTCCAGAAAGGCAGAAAATCAATATTCTCGGATTTGGACGGGACAAAAGCCAAAGTCAACATTTTACCGTGGGGATCATGGAGCCAGAGTACGAGACGGAGGGTAGGCACCAGGGGGCCACACCCCCTGGCGGCGCGGGCTAGGGATAGCCGCGCCTGGGAGGGTGACCACCCTGGGGCTGCCCCTGCCTCGCCTCTTCGCCTATAAAGACCCCCCGATGCAGAAACCCTAAGTACCCGATCAACATTCCACGAAACCATCTGTAGCCGCCGCCACCATCGTCCCTAGATCGGGGGGGATCTGAAGCTCTTCCTAGCACCCTGCCGAAGGGGAGATCATCCCGGAGGCCTTCTTATTCATCATGCCAGCCTCCAGTATGAAGTGTGAGTAGTTCCACCTTGGACTACGGGTCCATGTAGTATCTAGATGGTTGTATCTCCTCCTTTGTGCTACCATGTTTAGATCTTGTGAGCTTCGTTCATGATCAAGATCATCTATTTGTAATCATGCATGTTGTGTTTGCGAGGATCCGATGGATATTGAGATTACTATGTTAGATTGATTAATGGTTTTGTCTTATTGATTCTATCATGTCTATGTTGTTTGTGATCTTGCATGCTCTCCGTTTCTAGTAGCTATCTTGGCCAAGTAGATGCTAGTGACTCCAAGAGGGGGTATTTATGCTCGGTAGTGGGTTCATGCCTCTATTTAATCTAAGGGAAGTGATAGAAATCTCCAAGGTTATAGATGTGTTGTTGCCACTAGGGAGAAAACAACGGTCTCTTGTTCATGGAACAAGTGGATTGTTTACCTTACACACTTTGCTTAAAACAGTTATCCATTGCTTGCAACTTAATACTGGAGGGGGTTCGGATGATAACCTGAAGGTGGATTTCTTGTCATAGATGCAGTTCGATGTTGGTCTATGTATGTTGTTGTATTGTCCAATCGAATCTCATAGGATCATGAATGTCTAGTATTGCATTCTTATGCCTTGCTCAGTCTTGTCAATTGCCCTGCTATAATTTGTTTACCCAGCATGCCATGTTTGTTTATCTTAAGGAGAACACCTCTAGTGAACTATGGACCCCGGTCCAATCTTTACCATTGATACATCTTCCACTATTACTGTTTACTTTCTGCAAACCACTATTACCTTCCATACCATACAGTTAATCCTTTGTTACAGCAATCGGTGAGATTGACAAGCTCATTGTTTGTTGGGGCAAAGTCTTGAGTTTGTGTTGTGTAGGTCTCCAAGTTGCTAGCAACACCTTTGAGTCGTTTCCTTCCTCCTACTGGTTCGATAACCTCGGTTTCTTACTGGGGGAAGACTTGTTGCTGTGCTCATCACACCTTGCTCTTGGGGTCTCCCAACGAAGCGCTACCACGCGCCACCAACAAGTTTTCTGGTGTCGTTGCCGGGGAGGCTAAGGACGTCTTCACAACCTTTCTCTTTACTTTGTTTTTGTTTTGCTTAGTTTCTTTTGCTTGTTTTTGTTTGCCTTTTTTTATCAAAAACTCAAAAAAAAAATAGTTTAGTTTGGTTTGCTTTATCTTATTAAAAAATTAGTTCCTGCTCTAATTGTTGTTGTTGTTGGCTTGCTCCACATTTGCCAAAATGAACTCTGCTAAGAACACCAAGTTGTGTGACTTTACTAGCACAAACAATAATGATTTCCTAAGTACTCCCATTGCTCCATCTGCTCCTGATGCTACCTTTTATGAAATCAAGCCTGCTTTGTTGAATCTTGTGATGATAGAGCAATTTTCTGGTGCTAGTTAAGATGATGCTGCTGCCTGATGACCCACAAGTATAGGGGATCGCAACAGTCTTCGAGGGTAGTATTACCCAATTTATTGATTCGACACAAGGGGAGCCAAAGAATACTTATAAGCCTTAACAACTAAGTTGTCAATTCAGCTGCACCTGTAAATAGTCTTGCTCACAGCAGTTTATTAGTAGCAACAGTTTTGTAGTAACAATAGAAAAGCAACAACAACAGTAAAATAAGAGCAATAGTAACAGTAGTAGCAAACATTAGGATATGAGTGCGGTAGGCATAGGGATGGATGGACGGGCGTTGCATGGACAAGTCTAAACATGTAACTTCAGGATCTAGGGCAATTGTAGATAAATAAGATAAAGCATCCAACTACTAAACAATCATAGGCATGTGCTCCATATATTGTCATACATGCTTGCAATGAGAACTTGCACAACATATTTTGTCTAGCCAGCCCGTTGCAGCGAGGCCTCAAGGGAATCTACTGGCAATTAAGGTGCTCCTTTTAATAGAGCACCGGAGCAAAGCATTAACACTCCGTGAACACATGTGATCCTCACATCACAGCCATCCCCTCCGGCTGTCCCAATTTCTGTCACTTCGGGGCCTTTGGATCCGGACAATGATATGTATACACAACTTGCAGATAAGATCACAAACAATACTATCATCATGAATCAATAATAAGTTCAGATTTGAGATCATGGCACTCGGGCCCTAGTGACAATAATTAAGCACAACAAGTTGCAATAAAGTCAAATAGCACTAATAGAGATACTAGGCACCATGCCCTAACAATCTTATTCAATTACATGATAGAACTCATCTAATCCCTACCATCCCCATAGACTACAGCGGGGGATTACTCACTCATGGATGAGGGAAACATGGATGGTTGATGGAGAGGCGTCGGTGATGATGATGGCGATGATCCTCTCCAAATTCCCTGTCCCGACAGGGTGCCAGAACAGAGTTTCTAGTTCCGAATCACGATTTCTGGTGGTGGCGGCGCAGCGGAACTCTTTTTGGAAAAACGTCGACCCCCCCTGAGTTTTTAGGTCAAGAGGCAACTTATACGCGAAGAGGGAGGCCGAGGGTGCTCGAGGCCACACCCCTCCACCAAGCGTCAAGCCTAGTCCGACGGGGGTGTGTGGGCCCTCGAGCCTCCGTCTCATCTTCTGGCTCCGTGAGTCTTCTGGTGAAATAGGATTTTGGCATATTTTCCGAGATTTTTCCTGATAGTTGATTTTCTGCACAAAAACTAGAAACCAAGGTAATTCTGTTGAAAACAGCGTCAATCCGTGTTATTTGTATCCAAACCACACAAGTTTAGAGGAGAAACAATAGCAAAAGTGTTCGGGAAAGTAGATACGTTTTGGATGTATCACTGCCCACCTCAATAACTTGGTTGAACTTTGTGAGATGCAAAAATATAAGGATGTAGATGGATATATTATTAAGCTCAAGTTGTTTCATTTCTCCTTGAGAGGAAAAGCTAAAGAATGGTTGCTATCCTTGCCTAGAAATATTATTGATTCTTGGATTAAGTGCAAGGATGCTTTTATTGGAAAATACTATCCTCCTACTAAGATTATATCTATGAGAAGTGATATTATGAAATCTAAACAACTTGATGATGAACATGTTGCTCGAGCTTGGGAAAGAATGAAATCTTTGGTTAAGAATTTCCCCACTCATGGACTTACTGCTTGGATGATTGTGGCATCCCGCAAAACCACTACTAGAAAATCGCGTTGAATTTGTGCATTGCATCGTCATCATCATGCATTGTTTGCTAAAACTATTTCGCAAAGCCCGTTTTGTTTTCTAAAACGCCCCATCTTTATACAAACGCCAAAACCCGGGGCGCCGGACTATTTTGGTTTGCTCGATATCGGTTTGCAAAAACTTTGGTTGAAATAAATAAAATATTTATTTATTTTAGTAGGGGCAGTCGAACGGGCCAACCCGACCCGAACGACCACCCCCGTATACAACAATCGGTCCACCCTGCCAGCCCTACCTAATCCTAAAGTTACCAACTAGTCTACCCCCACCCCTTGGCCACATCACCTCAGCCTATCCCCATCCACCACCTCATCTTCTCTCCTCCCTCCAGCCAATAATTGCTGCCACATCACCCAATCCCTCTCTCACCAAACTCACCCACCAACCCCCAGACCCACCTTACAGGCACAAACACACGACGCACACAAGACTCACGCACAAGGCCAAGACACCGCCTCTGTGCCCGGGCCCACCTCCCACCGGCAGCCTCCCCTTGACTGGGCCCACTCCTCTCCCGTCCTCCCCACGTTCTCCTCTCCCTAGCCCGTCCACCTCCCCTGCCGGCCACCTCCTCCGTCTCCCCGCACGAGGCTCCACCTCCGCTCATCCTCGCCTCCCCCTCCTCCCCGCCGCTCGCCCGCCGCTCTCCTCTGCGTGCTCGGCCCGACCCGGCCTTGGCTGCGCCTCCCGTCGCCTCTCCTCGCACCGGCCGCCGCCTTCTCTGCTCCTCCTCAGGCGCCACGCCCGCTCCGTCCGCCGCCGCCCGCGTCAGGCCTCTCTCCGCCATTGCCAGTGGCCCGCCTCTTCTCGCTGGCTAGCTCTGGGCCGGCCGCAACCGTCGCCGTCTGCGCCAGGCGCTCCCTCTTCTCGCCCCTCACCTCCGAAGGCCGCCGAGCAGCGCCCTCCGCTGGCTCCTCCCGTCTCAGCGCCCTCACGCCCGGCCATGGCCCGGCCTCGGCTCAGAGCTCCGCCGCCCGCAAGCTTCCGCCGCCACCGTGGCCCGTCTCGCCTGACCCACCTCGCTGCCGCCCACCTCGCTTGGCCCGCCATCGACCTCCATGCCGCCCTGCTCCCCCGCCGCGTTGCCGCCTCTTGAAGCCTCGGCGTCGACCGCGTCGATGCTCCAAGTACACCACAAGATCTTCGTCGGTAGCCTCAAGACCACCGAACAGAAAGCCCGGACAGAGAACTGCGGTACCGGAGGTCGCCACCGTCCGTAACATCGTGACCGTTCCCATCGCCAAGATCTTGACTGCTGGATGCGAAGCCAAGAACATCGCGCCCCGTCATTATCGCAACCAACAACGGTACTACAAGGTCTACCTCACGGAACCCCTAGAAGACCCCGGTGACGAGCCCCAAGTTCGCCGCTGAGGATCAAGATGGGACCCAAGGTCTCCATCGTATGTGTCGTGTCCAAGACCAGGGTGATGACAAGATCAAGCGAGGCCACTAGAGGACTAACCAAGATCGTCATCAACGCAGACCGAGAACCGGATGCCCGGATCCTCGACTCGAGATGCAGAAACACCAAGTTTGTCGAGACCTCAAGACCGTTCCGGGCGAAGGCGAACGCCGAACCAAGTACTCCGTCCGGACACCAAGTGCTTCATCCCGACGCCATGACCGACAACATGCCGAGAACCCGGATCCGCCAAGACCCTACCCCGATATCCGAGCACGACCGGAGGCCGAGAACGATCCGCAACCTCACCCCAGATCCGAACCTCGCCGACCACGACCTGTCGAGCCCGAACCCCGGACACCAAGACCGTCGAGACCCTAATGTGAACCTTTTCCTCGATACCCTATTTTTATAATGATATCAACTTGTTGCATTAAATCATTCATCTCGCATGCATATCATGTGGTTTGGGGGCCTTATGCCGATTCACCTAATAATTAAATATGGGCCCATATGCGGGCAGATCTAGTCTCATATCGGCCTCATTTAAACTTGTGTAGCGAACCAATACTATAATCTTGCCTTGTTAAAACAACATTTAAATTGCGGGGGTTCTAAACAACTTGTACCATCTAAATAATTGTCGGGACCCCGGTTCCGCTTAATCTGACCTAATTGCACCGCTCCTTCGCCTTGCCATACATCATACATGCATCATGCCGACCTTCTGCCGTTGTATTAAATATTGCATCCGATGTTTCTTCTAGTGTTTTGCTTCTTCGCGGATAAGGCCGTTGAGTTGATGTGAGCTACGCCCCGATCCTCGGATGAACCCTTCGACAATGTTTTCAGGCGAGCATCTCCCCCTTTCTACCTATCTTACTTTTATAGTCTTTATTTCCCTCCTGTTGATCTATTGCTATCTGTGTTGCGATGCTTTAGTTTCCGTACCTGTGATATACCGTGCAGCCCTATATTGCCTTGGACACACCCTATTACCTGTTGTTTGGTAGATAGTTGGACTTGCGCGTCGTAGTTGCTTGCTCTAGCGCTGATGTGTGTCGTCAAGTGCCACAGTTGCTGATGTATTGCCGCATGTTGATGTTGGAGATGGTTCTAGTTTTACTTATCGTCACTTTAATTTCTGTTCAACAACTAAAATTGAAATAAGCAGAGGCATCGGTGGGTGATAGAAAATATTTGGTTTCCGAACGCCCACTTGTGTCCCGTAAGACCCCGAGTACTTGATACCTGTTCCTTGATTTATCGCGCTATCCACATCCGGGAGGTATATGGGACCCCAGAGCGAGCTTGATTCATTCTTATTTCTTGGGGCCACAAACTAGTTTGAGGTTTTATTTACTATCCTGTACTTATGCTATGCTACTTTCTGTATTTAAATTGTGCGAGGAGCACACTGTACTATTTAGGTACGCGTAATGTTTTCGCGGTATCGACAGTCCCCGATTGGGGATCTGCTGTCGTTTGTAGCCATTGTCGCAAACCTTGAGTCCGTCTCGAAGCTTGCTTACGTTGCTATGGGTGTACTTCAAGGGTGGCCCCTGAAATATTTCTGAATCCTGTGATTGTTCGATCGTGAAAGCCTCGTTGGGTTTGATTTGGTTTTTCCGAGGTTGATCGAGCGTGTGTTGCTATTGGTGCACCCGGGTAAAACTTTCGAAAGCCGTGTGCATGGATATGGACGACTTGGAGCACAAGATCTCGATCATAGACAAGCATAACTAAAGTTTACTATAAATTTGACTTATAATGACTAGTAATCAGCTTCACTATAATGGAATGGCTAATTAATACGCCACAATTGCTTGTTTGGTTGTCGCTTGCGACAATTGTACCGACTAGTAAATCTTGCAACTACAAGCGGAATGGCTGAATAAAAGTACCAACAACTGCTGGGTTTTGGGTTATATCATGCCATCCATGTCGATTAGTAATTGTTGTAACTATAACGGAATGATTAACTAAAAGTGCCTTGCTTATTTTAGCGATGATTATCTACACGACTAGTAATTCTGCAACGATAACTAATTAAATAAAAGCGCCAACTGTGAGTTCCTCGGTTGACTTCCTCGATTGGTATCGGGGATACGCCAGATGGGTTGTTTGATGATAGTATCGAGTTGGATCCGAATAGGTCATTCTTACCCTCTCGATAACCGCCGTTGTATCGAGTCTCTATAGGTTGTTTAGTGCATCCGCTGCCGCCATCCACCATACCTATGTAGGCGAGGACCGAATTCTAGCCTCGCGTGTCTTGGCCTCGATCGACGCTCCTCTTTTCCTTTGCCCTTTCGGCACCTTTTTTGTTTAAGCAGGTTTTGAGATCGACGTCGTTAGCGGGTTACCCTTCCGGCTTGGGCGGGTTATGGACGCCATTGGTTATTCTTGGGGCTCTTAGCCCCATTTGCTTCTTGTCCGTCGGACGCTCTACCGCTTTTCAAGGTGATTTGGATCTTGTATATTATATCTGTATTCTTGACTCATTGAGTCGTTATATATATCTCTGTGGGTCCCATCGAGGACTGTTGTGTAATGTTATTACTTCGTTTTCCACCCGCACGAAAGTGCCTGGTGGGCACCTTTGAATCGTTTCTATGCGGGTTTGGCGAATTTTGCTCAAACTTGCATAGGTCCGATTCTGAGGGTGTTACAATGATTATCCAGACTTTTTATGCACGTTTGAACTTCTCTTCAAGAAACCTGTTGGATTCAGCTGCTGGAGGTACCTTTATGACCATTACCTTGGGTGCTGCAACAAATCTCCTTGATAATATGATGGTTAATTATTCTTGATGGCACACCGAGAGAGCTCCACATGGTAATAAGTTTTGTATGAAGGAAATTTTCAGGTGTAGAGAGAGAATGATGTAATGAGATGAAGAATGGAAAAAATCTCAAGCTTGGGGATGCCACCCCATGTCACCCCAAGAAATATTCAAGAGGTACAAGCGTCAAAGCGTGGGGATTCCCAAGGCATCCCCTTCTTCATCAATAAAAAGCTCAGGTCTTTCTAGACACTTCGTTTTTATCGTTTCATGAACTGTTGTGTTGTTCTTGGAGCGTCTTAGTTTTCATTTAGTTTGCTTGAATAAAGTAGTTTGGACCCCCGTTCTTGCTGTGTTGTTTCAAATAAGTTGATTGGTGTTGGAGAGGAGTAGAAAGTTCTTGATTGAGTAGTACAAGAGGAGCTTGCTTTGACTGTGACTTAGACTTTATCATGTCAGTTAGGTGTTGTTTTGACCTATTGCTTAGTGATCATTTTTGTAGCATGACTTGTTCCAAACAATTGGGATTTCTTAGTGTGCCTTGAAGGAATCCTGCGTTGTTTTAGCATACAAAAGCATAGTATTGTGGTATTCTCCTTTGATGCTTTGTTTGGGTTGACTTGGCACATGCTCACACCATGTTATGACTATGAACAAATTGATGACCCACAAGTATAGGGGCGTATCGCAGTACTTTCGATAAATAGGAGTGTCGATCCCAACGAGGAGCAGAAGGTGCTGAATAGTTGTGTGGAGCAGGAAATCCCTGTGGATACTTAGCAAACGGATTTTTAGTGGTTTTCTGATAAGTCAACAAAACAAAGAGCAAGTAACAAAGGTAACGAACAAACGGAGAAAGTGGCCCAATCCTTTCTTAGCAAAGGACAAGCCGGCGGAAATACTTATAAGGACCAAACGTTCTCGAGGACACATGGGAATTCTGTCAAGTGCTTTCACTTCAAATAGCTGAGTACTCTTCTCTGGTGTTGTAAGTGTTGTGTGGGTGAACCTGTGCTAACATACCGACCTTACTTGGACTAATACATACTTGTGATTAAACCCCCTGCAAACATCCGTAACTACAGGAAAGTAATTAAGATATAAATCTAACCACAGCCTTAAACTCTGAGATCCTACACTCCCTTGTGCAAAGGTGTCCTAATGGGGTTCAGGTTTACTCCAAGAACCCCACAATTAGTAGCCAAATACACAATGCACTCCCCTAGGCCCATAAATGGTGAAGTATCATGTAGTCGATGTTCACATGACACCACTATAAGAATAGCACCACAACTTAAATACTAAACCATTGAATAATAACTCAACACAGATTCACTACTAACAACATGACTTCTCCCATGTCCTCAAGAACACAACGAACTACTCACAAGACATCATATGGATCAAGATCAAATATGATATGGTAATGGATAGCAATCTGAACATAAACAATAATCCAATGTTTCCACTCACAAGCATCTACTACAATAGTAATTAACACCGGGAAGGTTTCCCCTAATGAACTAAGCAGTATCCACCACAATTGTTACATCCGGATGGAGTGATGATGATGGTGCTGGTGGAGATGATGGTGTGGATGATGATGATGATCCCGATGAAGCCTAGCTTGATGATGGTGTTGATGGCGACGGTCTCCCCTCTCCGAGAAGGAATTCCCCCGGCAGAAATCTGCCTGCCGGAGAGATCTTTCTCTCTTGGTGTTTTCTGCCTCCCAGAGGCGGCGGAAATCTATCTATGGTCGCTCCCCTAACCTTAGGGTTTCGTAGGGAACATATAGGCGAAGGGACAGAGTCGGGAGCCGGGCAGGTGGGCCACACCTGCCCTAGTCGCGGCCTAGGAGGGACCCGCGCCTAGGGGGTGTGGGCCCCCTGCGGCCCCTCTTCGCTCCTCCTTCTGGCTTCCTCAAACTTCTGGAAAAATAATATTTTCCCATATTTTTCTGGTATTTTTTGATCTTTGCGAAATTGCACCGAAACGCCTTCTTTTCCATCAGAATCCAGACTCCGGCAGTTCATCCTCCAAGAATCATCAAACATGCATAAACAGGTGAAAAGCCATAAGTAATACCTCATAATAAGACATATATCAATGAATAGAGGTAAATTATGATATATAAAGGTGATGCAAATTGGGCGTACCAACTCCCCCAAGATTAGGCCTTCACTTGTCCCCAAGCGAAAACTGATCTCAGTAAACATGTCCACAGGTTTATGGAGTGAAGTTTCGATAAAATAATACGAACAAGAAGCATCACACTTACCATTTCACAACTCATAGAAGAAAGCAACTCACCATTATATAACTTAGCTTGAAACCAAGTACATCAGTCACAATAGGGATGCATAAAGATAAATCATAATTGGAATTGGAAAACTTTGTTCTTGGTCAGAGAACACCTGGCAAACAGTTTCACAAAAAGCTTCTTGTAGAAGTTTCAAAACAAGAGCACCCTTTGCTCAAAAAGGTTTTTCGCAAGTGAAGACTTTCAAAGTAATACTCAATAGATAAGAGTTTTGTGCAAACAAGTAATATAAAGAACATGATTGAATAAATCACCAGATGAATGCTTGAAACACAACAACTCAAATGGTTGCTGGAGATAGAGAGGAAGTAGGTTTACTGACTCAACTTGGAAGTGGGAGAAAGGTCCCTTCTTAGAGGGAAGCAGGGATTACAAGTCATAAAGAGCTTCCAAAAGATTATGGTACTTACTAGATTTGAGCCCTCATTGCCCCTATCATCAGAATCTTGAGGTGATTAAGCTTAAACTGAACAAGGATGGAGCATATGCTTGACGAAATATAAGTTGGCAATCTCATGTCCCTTAATATGAGGGCCACTCCTCATGCTACTCAACTTCAGTCACCCGTAAGTTCTTGTCATTGTAAGTACTTGCATATCATTGAGAACCACCAAAGGGGTACCCCTTGCACATGGTACATGAGCTTTCCCATAACCAAAATGACAAGGCAAGCAGAGAGTGAGCATCTCAGCGATCTTTTTATTTACTATGTGCATAGCTTTTTATTGAGGATGCTTCATAGATTGCTCACTATGGTGATGCTGCAAGTTTCCACCATGATTAGGCATGGCTTAGGCTAGCGGCTCAGGCATTTCTCTAACACAAAATATAAACTCCATGGACTTACAAGCTCCATTTTTTATTTCACACCGGTGACATCCACAGACAAAAGAGCACAATATCAACGGTGTACATAGTACAAGTGCAATGTTGAAAACATTCCCCGTGACAACACGGTTCTGCTAATTCCAACGTATAGATGCAAGCATATACAACTTCGATGTTCACAATGGTTCAAGTCTATTATGGGCAAGCAAATAAGGTGTGCCATCAAGTTCGTGAGAGCTTTACTAACTAGTTTTCACATAACAAAATACTTTTTAATTCGAAAGATAGATGAAGCTTGAGAATTTGCTTGGAATAGCAATAATGCTACTAGGTAGATATGGTGGACACAAATGGCATAGGTTTGGTTCAAAGGAATTGGAAACATGAAAAGTAATCCTTCTCAAAACAGGTTTTTGGCTAGCAAGGCTGGGTAGCAAGCAAGAGAGTTGAAAGAAACAAGCAAACATACAAGTAATAAAGCCAAACATGCAATCTACCTTGAAGACACAAAAGAACTTAAATAAAGAATACTAAGCTTATGAGTTGATGGTGCTCGACAGGTGTTGACGTGGAGCACTTTGTTGGTAACCCCAAGAGCAAGGTGTGATGGAGCACAACAGCAAGTTTCCCTCAGTAGAGACCGAGGTTATCGAACTAGAAGGAGGAAGGAAATGTCACAAAGGTGTTGCAAGCAACGTGGAGACCTGCACAACACAAACTCAAGACTTTGCCCCAACGAATCAGTGAGGTTGTCAAGCTCACCGGTTTGCTGTAACAAAGGATTAAACGTATGGTGTGGAAGGTAATGGTTTGTAGCAAGTAAACAAGTAACAGTGGAAGATGTGTCAATGGTAAAGATTGGACTGGGGTCCATAGTTCACTAGAGGTGCTCTCCTTAGATAAACATCATGGCATGAAGGGTAAACAAATTACTGAGGCAATTGGCGAGAATTGAGCAAGGCATAACAATGCAATTACTAGTCAGAAAGATCCTATGAGATTCGATTGGGCAATACAAAAAGATACATAGACCGCCATCCAACTGCATCTATGACTAGAAGTCCACCTTCAGGTTATTATCCGAACCCCCTTCAGTATTAAGTTGCAAGCAACAGACAACTGCTTTAAGCAAAGTATGTAAGGTAAATAGTCCACACAAGAGACCGTTGTTTTCTCCCTATTAGCAACAACACATATACAACCGAAGAGATTTCTGTCACTTCCTTTGGAAACTAGAGGCATGAACCCACTATCGAGCATAAATACTCCCTCTTGGAGTCACTAGCAACTACTTGGCCAAGATAACCACTAGCAACGGAGAGGACGCAAGATCACAAACACCACAAACATGATAGAATCATAAAGACAAAACCATTAATCAAACCAACATAATAATCTCAATATCCATCGGATCCCCACAAACACAACATGTATGATTACAAATAGATTAGATCTTGATCATGAACGGAGCTCACAAGATCTATACATGAAAGCACAAAGGAGGAGATACAACCATCTAGCTACTACATGGACCCATAGTCCATGGTGGAACTACTCACGAATCAAACCGGAGAGAAGGCCTCTGGGATGATCTCCCCTCCGGCAGGGTGCCGAGAAGAGCTTCAGATCCCCCTGATCTAGGGACGATGGTGGCGGCGTCTACAGACGGATTCGTGGATTTCTGATCGGGTACCCAGAGTTTCTGTATCGGGGGATTCTTATAGGCGAAGGGGGAGGCCAAGGAGGCGTCCAGGGCTGGCAAACCCTAGCCAGGCGCGAGCTAGGGCCCACCCGAGAATATTTCTTCACTAACTTCTCTGAAACCAAAAATAGCAGAAAACAGGCATGTGGCACTGTTGCAACTTGTTAATAGGTTAGTACCAGAAAACATGTAAAAAGCACCTCAAAGTGTAGACAAGTAAAGGAAAGTAGATACTAAACAAGCATGGAGCATCAAAAATAATAGATACGTTTCCGACGTATCAACATCCCCAAGCTTAACTCCTGCTCATCCTCGAGTGGGTAAGTGATAAACAGAATAATTTTTGAGGTGAACATGCACCCTCACAATAAAGATCCAACCATATGCAAGCATTAAAAGCTAGGATTATAGAACTCTAAACATGTGCATGAAAGAATGGAGTTCTAATAGTAGGACATAGTAACTATGCATGCAACATGGCAAGATACAAACAAAGATCATGAATAACATGCATTGAAAAACATTTGTTTGTTTCACATACAGAAAACATAGCATAGTGGCAATCATCTTGTCCCTCATAGAGTAGAAATATAGATGCATAGGACACCTTCAAAGTCCACAAGGGTGACTAGAAACAAGTAGCACAAGAACAAGTAATATCACAATATGCATCAATTAATAAGTTTTGGAACACTACACACAGAATGCCAACTATGCTCTCTTAATGGTGCCTAAAGGTAGAAGGTGGAGACTCAAATAATGATGGAAGAAAGGCATTTTTGTAAAGGAAGCAAAGATTACAAGTTTCAAAAAGAGCTTCCAAAAATTATGGTACTTGTTAGATTTCAGCCCTCATTGCCCCTATCATAAGCATCTTGAAGTGGTTAAGGTTAAAGTGGCAAAGCTGGAGTATATGCTTGACGAAGTATAAGTTGGCAATCTCAAGTCCCTTGAATATGAGGGCTACACCTCATGGATAATCAACTTAGGGTCCAGGCAAGTTCTTGTCACTATAAGTATTTGCATATCATTGAGAACCGCCAACGGGGTACCCCTTGCACATGGTACAGGAAATTTCCCATAACCAAAATGACAAGGCAAGCAGACAATGAGCATATCAACAATCTTTTTATTTACCATATGCATATATTTTTATTGAGGATGCTTCATAGATAGCTCACTATGGTGATGCTGCAAGTTTCCACCATGATTAGGCATGGCTTAGGCTAGCGGCCCAGGCGTTTCTCTAACACAGAATACAAACTCCATGTACTTACAAGTTCCCACTTCATTTCACACCGGTAACATCCATAGACAAAAGAGCATGATATCAACGGAGTACAAAAGTACAAGTGCAATGTTGAAAACGTTCCCCGTGACAACATAGTTCTTTTAATCCCAACTTATAAGTGCAAGCATATACAACAAAGTTGTCTCAATGGTTCAAGTTTATTAGGGGCAAAGAATAAAATGTGCCATCAAGTTCGTGAGGGCTTTAATCACTAAGTTTTCACATAACAAAATATCTTTTAATTGGAAGATAGTTAAAAACAAGAATATGCTTGGAATGGCGTAACACATCATGCATATGAGTTTATAGTGGACACTTTGGAATAACTTGGTTTCTTGGGAGTTGGAAGCATGAGTAGAACTTACTCATACAAGTGGAGGCTAGCAAAATACTGGGAGCAACCAACTAAGAGATCATAATGGCCATAATCATGCAGTGCAACAAAGCATACTAATCAAAGCAAAGAGTGGAACTACATGTCAAGGACTAAATGATCATAGAGGATAATGGTGACTTGTCATAGTCATAACATGGTGTAATCATGTGCCAAGTCAACCCAAGCAAAGCATCAAAGGAGAATACCACAATACTATGCTTTTGCATGCTAAAACAACGCATAATTTCTTCAAGGCACACTAATCAATCCCAATTGTTTGGAACAAGACATGCTACATCAATAATTACTAAGCATAATGCTAAAACAACAGCTAGCATGTCATGCTAAAGTCTAAGTCACAGTCAATGCAAGCTCCTCTTGCACATCAAGCAAGAACTTACTACTCCTTTCCAACACCAAGAAAACTTATTTGAAAAATAACACAGCAAGAACGGGGGTACAAACTACTTTATTCAAGCAAACTAAACAAACTAAGCAAAGCAAACGAAATCTAAGACGCTCCAAGAACAACACAACTATGCATGAAACAATAAAAGTGAAGTGTCTAGACAGACCTAAGCTTTTTATTGATGAAGAAGGGGATGCCTTGGGCATCCCCAAGCTTTGACGCTTATACCTCTTAGATATTTCTTGGGGTCAAACTATGGTGGCATCCCCAGGATTGAGCTTTTGTCCAATATTCATCTCATTACATCATTCTCTCTCTACACCTGAAATTTTTCCTTCATACAAAACTTCACACAATTTTCATTAGCAACATTAGTTTATTCAAAAGATATTAGACCACTTGGCAAAGCTTTGGAACAGCAAGACTTTTCACTAAAAACACAGGCTACTGTATCAAATCCTTCAAAAAGTTCAATTTACCTGAAGAGAACTCAAAAAGGAATCAATAAGAAGCAAATGCAAATAATGACAGAAATCTGTCAAAACAGACCAGCATGTATAAACCAATTTTTTTCGACCATCTTCTGTTGCTCAAATCAAAAAGTTTTGAACAAACGAAAGTTATCTAACATACTAGGGTATTTTTCGTAAATTTTGAGCTCAATCCGAGTTAGAGAGACTCCTCACGAACTTTTTTGGTGGAGGACAGAAATCTGTTTCGGGACAACAACTCCCCAAATCTTACTTCCCTCTCATTAGAGGTCATTCTTGGCATAAAAAGCAAATAAAAAGGATAAGGAGAGGTCATTACTGAAGTAATAACTTCCAAGACTCAAGGAAACTCTTGGGTTATCTCCCAACAAGTACTTTTCTTTAACGCCTTTAAGTTAGGCACAAGAAGCAAGAAGAATCAAGTATTTTGAAATGAAGAAGTATTAACATCAAATCTTGCTTTCAAAGGAGGAGAAAAAAGCAACTTCTCCCTCATCATAGGGAAGTGTTCAATACCTTTCTTGAATGGAAATTGATATTTGATGGTGCCTTCTTTTATATCAATGATGGCACCAACTGTTCTAAGAAAGTTGTCTTCCCAAAGTAATAGGACAAGAAGCATTGTATTCAACATCCAAAACATAGAAATCCACAGGGACATAAGCATTATTAACCATAATGAGAACATCATTAATACTCTTGAGTTTCTTTTTAGCATTATCATTTAGTGGGACATCCAAATAACAATCTTCTAATGGTGGCAAATCAGGCATTTCATAAATCTTACTAGGCATAGAGATACTAGAACCAAGATCACATGAAGCTTTGAGATCAAAGTCATTCACTTGCATATTAATAATGGGTTCCCAACTATCTTCTACTTTCCTATGAATAGAAGTTTTGTGTTTTAGTTTCTCTTTCTTAATCTTAACAAGAGCATCTGTAATGTGTTTGGTAAAGGCAACATGCATATCACTAGAATCATGACTTCTAGCAAGCTTTTGTAGGAACATAATCACTTCAGAAATATTGCAACCATCAATATCAAAATCAAACTTAGCATCACTAGTAGTAGGATCAATAGGCTTAGGCATAGTAGGAGGAGAAATAGGGGCTACTGGTGTTTTAGTGGTGATGGTGCACACACTATTGTTTCTATCAATTTCAGCTTCCCTTTCCCACTTGGCATGACGTTGAGCTAACAGCCTAACATTTTCATCAATAGTAACTTGTATGGCATGAGAAGTAGCAAAGGTGTTTTCCATAGTTTCAGGTTTAGCAGCCATGTTATTAATCAAGGAGGACTGAGCTTCGGACAAAGAAGATATATTTTTCTCAATAGTTAAAAGTTTTTCCTCTATAGTCTTATTGAAAGTGGTTTGTTTACTAATAAAGTCCTTGAGCATGACTTCAAGTTCAGAGGGGGCACTTCTAGCATTATTGTAAGAGCTTCCATAGGAATTGCCATTATTAGGAGGATACGGCCTATAATTGTTGTTGCTACCAAAATTATTCCAATAGGCATTGTTGTTGAAATTGTTGTTTCTAATGAAGTTCACATCAACTTGCTCTTGTTGAGCAACCAAAGAGGCTAAGGGAACACTATTAGGATCTAGAGGAGCTTTCCCATTAACAAGCATAGCCATAATAACATCAATCTTTTCACTCAAAGAGGAAGTTTCCTCAACAAAATTTACCTTCTTACCATGTGGAGCTCTCTCAACATGCCATTCAGAGTAGTTAAGCATCATATTATCTAGAAGCCTTGTTGCAGCACCCAAGGTGAGGCCCATGAAAGTACCTCCAGCAGCTGAATCCAACATGTTCCTTGAAGAGTAATTCAAACCTGCATAAAAAGTCTGGATAATCATCCAAGCAGTAAGTCCATGAGTGGGACAGTTCTTAACCAAAGTTTTCATTCTTTCCCAAGCTTGAGAAACATGTTCATTATCAAGTTGTTTAAATTTCATAATGTCACTTTTCATAGCAATAATCTTAGCAGGAGGATAGTATTTTCCAATAAAAGCATCTTTGCACTTAGTCCAAGAACCAATACTATTTTTAGGCAAAGAAAGCAACCATTATTTACCTTTTCCTCTCAAGGAGAAAGGAAAAATCTTGAGCTTAATAATATCTCCATCTATATCCTTATACTTTTGCATTTCACAGAGTTCAACAAAGATATTGAGATGGGCAGCAGGATCATCAGAACTAGCACCAGAAAATTGCTCTCTCATCACAAGATTCAACAAAGTAGGCTTAATTTCATAAAAGGTAGCATCAGGAGCAATAGGTGTGCTAAGGAAATCATTGTTTTTAGTGCTAGTAAAGTCACACAACTTAGTGTTCTCAGCAGAGTTCGTTTTGGCAAAGGTGGGCAAGCCAAAAACAGCAGCAGCTAGAACGGAACTATTTTTTTGTGTTTTTGAATAAAGAAAGCAAACCAAACTAGACTAATTTTTTGGTTTTTTTTGGAAAGAGGCAAACAAAACCAAGCAAAAGAAACAAAGCAAACTAAAAACAAAGTAAAGAGAAAGGAAGTGAAGGACTCCCCTTGTGAAGACGTCCTTAGCCTCCCCGGAAACGGCGCCAGAAATTCTTGATGGTGCTCGACAGGTGTTGACGTGGAGCACTTTGTTGGTAACCCCAAGAGCAAGGTGTGATGGAGCACAACAACAAGTTTCCCTCAGTAGAGACCGAGGTTATCGAACTAGAAGGAGGAAGGAAATGTCGCAAAGGTGTTGCAAGCAACATGGATACCTGCACAACACAAACTCAAGACTTTGCCCCAATGGATTAGTGAGGTTGTCAAGCTCACCGGTTTGTTGTAACAAAGGATTAAACGTATGGTGTGGAAGGTAATGGTTTGCAGCAAGTAAACAAGTAACAGTGAAAGATGTATCAATGGTAAAGATTGGACCAGGGTCCATAGTTCACTAGAGGTGATAAACATCATGGCATGAAGGGTAAAAAAATTACATAAGGGCAATTGACAGGAACTGAGCAAGGCATAACAATGCAATTACTAGTCAGAAAGATCCTATGAGATTCGATTGGGCAATACAACAAGATACATAGACCGCCATCCAACTACATCTATGACTAGAAGTCCACCTTCAGGTTATCATCCGAACCCGCTCCAGTATTAAGTTGCAAGCAGCAGACAACTGCTTTAAGCAAAGTGTGTATGGTAAACAGTCCACATGTTCCATGAACAAGAGACCGTTGTTTTCTCCCTAGTAGCAACAACACATCTACAACCGAAGAGATTTCTGTCACTTCCTTTGGAAACTAGAGGCATGAACCCACTATCGAGCATAAATACCCCCTCTTGGAGTCACTAGCAACTACTTGGCAAATATAACCACTAGCAATGGAGAGCATGCAAGATCACAAACAACACAGACATGATAGAATCATAAAGACAAAACCATTAATCAAACCAACATAATAATCTCAATATCCATCGGATCCCCACAAACACAACATGCATGGTTACAAATAGATTAGATCTTGATCATGAACAGAGCTCACAAGATCTATACATGAAAGCACAAATGAGGAGATACAACCATCTAGCTACTACATGGACCCATAGTCCAAGGTGGAACTACTCACGAATCATACCAGAGAGAAGGCCTCCAGGATGATCTCCCCTCCGGCAGGGTGCTGGGAAGAGCTTCAGATCCCCCCGATCTAGGGACGATGGTGGCGGAGGCTATAGACGGTTTCGTGGATTTCTAATCATGTACCCAGAGTTTCTGCATCAGGGGCTTCTTATAGGCGAAGGGGGAGGCCGAGGCGGCCAGGGCTGGCAAACCCTAGCCAGGCGCGGGCTATGGCCCACCCGCGCCTAGGCTGGGCTGGCCCCCTGGCTGGCCTCCCGGGCTCCCCTCTAGACTTCTTGTTCCCCACGGAAAGTAATTGACTTTGACGTTTGTCCCGTCCAATTCCGAGAATATTTCTTTACTAACTTATCTGAAACCAAAAACAGCAGAAAAAAGGCATCTGGCACTGTTGCAACTTGTTAATAGGTTAGTACCAGAAAACATGTAAAAAGCACCTCAAAGTGTAGACAAGTAAAGCAAAGTAGATACTAAACAAGCATGGAGCATCAAAAATTACAGATACATTTCCGACGTGTCATGAGCCAACAAGAAAGAAAATAGATGATACAAAATACCTGTAAGTTTTTCTCTTTTACTTTCAAACCTCAAAAAGTGTTGCTACAGACCAAAGCTCGGTTTGCCAAAACCAATTTAGATATACTTGATGCTCCCAAAGTGATGGCAATACTGATCAACAAGATCCATCATATAATAGAGATTGCAAACTAAAATAAGAAGTGCAAAAAGTAAAAGATGAGAATTCTCATTAATATTCAATAAAGGCACTCACACCAAGGGATACATAGATAATCAACTAAATAAGAGATACTTCGACATGCAAACCAAACTATAAGATAACTTCTCTACCAAAGATATGAATCCACTAAAAAGGTAAAAGGTGAAAGATAATGATGGTGATACCGCGGCACTCCCCCAATCTTGGAATAAGCCAAGGGGATGCCAAACCTGACGGTGAATTACTCCTTCGGTGGTGGTGGTGTTCTCTTGATAAGCTCTTTAATAAGTTTCTTCAAATACTCCATATTGAAGGTAAGAGTACGAATCAACTCTGAATTATGCTCAATGCAACTCATGATCAAATCGGACCGAGGATCCCAGTCCTTGTTATTATTTCTCCACTCTTCCTTCTTAGAGTGTTCCTTGCCTGCATGGTGAGAACAAGTGGTACGGGGGGGAAGTGTGCGTGGAGCGAGGATATGACGCGGAGTTCTCCCTCTTATAGACATTCATGCTGTCCTCCTAAGCTTGGTAGGTCGTGCCACCAATCCAATGCTTGCGACGGTAGCACGGGTGTACAGATGCTTGTCCTCCTCCATGTATCCTTCATACCCTACCAAAGTCTCCTCCTCCTTGGGGTCTCGAGGGTTTTCTTACTCGGGATTCTTGCCTTTGTCGTTGGCGGAGACCATGATGCTCTAAACTTGAGAAGATCTCCTGGCAGAAACAGATCGAAATGAAAACACGACGAGAAAACGATGCACGAACCTCGGGGGATTATATACTACGAAGTTTCAATGCATAAGGAAGGTACTGACACAGAAACGAGGCGAAGACGGAGTTCAAGGGTGGCACACCCCCTCTAGGCGCGACCAGGCTGGGCCCGCGCCTGGGGTGGGTTTGGCCACCCCGGCCTTTGGTTCCTCCTCTGTTCCGTCTCTAATCTTACTTATGTATTAGAAACATCAAAAATATAAAAATATTGGATTTTCACGAACCTTCAGTTTTCACCACTTTTACCTATTCAAAGACGAACTCTGCAGATTCCTCTTCTCCTTCTCCTGAAAATTACCTTCTTACAAAACCCTTGCGCAAACTCAATGACAACATTAGTGTAAGCAAAAAAAATAACCTTTAGGCACACACTTCAACTGAAAACCCATCAACACAAAAGCTTCTTTAAAAGGCAACATGCAAATGATGGCAGAAATCTGTCAAAACGGACCAATAGGCAAAGATTGGTTTTTTCGAAAACCTTCTGTTGCTCAAATCAAAAAGTGCAGAACTAATGAAAGTTGGGTAACAACCTGAGAACAAGCTCAGAAAAATACATCTACATCCAACATACTTAGCTCCTTCACGAATGTTTACAATGCAGCATAAAAATCTGTCCCAGGACAGCCACTTTTCACAACTCCTCTACTTCACAAAAGTAGTTGAACTTGACAGAAAAACCAAAACAAAAAGGATAAGGAGCGTTATTGATGAGGTAATAACTTCTAAGACTCGACAAAACTCTTGGGTTATCTCCCAACAAGTACTTTTATTTAATGCCTTAAAGTTAGGCTTGAAACTTTCAAAGATGCTCACGAAGGAGATATATATTTGAAGTGAAAGAGAGCATCAAGAAGCAAATAGCCTACACATTTGAGTCTAACCTACTTCCTATGCATGGGAGTATCATGAGAAAACAAATTGTTGAAACAAAAATCCACAAGCATAGGAAGACAAAACAAATGCAACTTCAAAGCTTTCAACATAAAACGGGGAAACTTAACATCATTGAGATGCATAAAACCATGTTTCCCTCTCTCAAAATAACTTTTAGTAGCACTTTGAATAAAGTTGACAATATAATTGTCACTGGAAACAACTTTATCATCAGAATAAGCATACTTACAGTCATCAAAAATAGGTCCAAGTTCATAGACTGGATCAATAGAAGTGAGTTGTTCCATCCTGAAATATTTATTAGGCAAGCTATTTTCACAAGGAGCTTTAGCAAATTTGGAAAAGTTAAACTCATAAGACTCTCCATCAAACTTAGTCAAAACTTTTTCCTTCCTACAATCTATGATAGCCCCACAAGTATTCAGGAAGGGTCTACCAAAGATAATATGATAGGTATTACTAGCTTCTTTACCAAGTACTAGAAAATCAACAGGATATTTAATCTTACCACAAAGGACCTCCACATCTCTTACAATGCCAATGGGGCAAACTTGCTCCCTATTAGCAAGGTGGATAACCACATCAATGTCTTCAAGCTCACAAGGACCAATTTCATGCATAATTTCCCTGTAAAGCTCATAAGGAATAACACTAGAACTAGCACCAATATCACATAAACCATAATAGCTATGATTACCAATTCTCACAGAAAGCACAGGGACACTAACTTTTCTAGCTCTTTTAGGATGAGAAACAATATTAGTAGCGTCTTCACAGAATACAATGTGCTTATCCTCTATATTTCTAGTGACAAGATCTTTCACTATGGCTACCACAGGCTCAATATCAATAAGCTCATCTGGCTCCACAATTTTCTTTGCGCTTTTGCTAACCGCATTAGCTAAAACAGAATGTTCCCTTACCTTGGCAGGAAAAGGGATTTTCTCAACATAAGGTTCAGGCAAAATAGGATCAACAGTACAAACCTCCATGCTAGCAGGAACGTGGGTAACAATGTATTTATAAGGAGCATGGTACTTGTCCCACTCTTTCTTGGGAATTTCAATGTAAGAGGCAAAGGCATTAAAACATTTTGCAAGAACTTGAGGGTTAAGACCAAACTCATTACTAATATCACGGAAGCCATCAATTCCCATAAAAGATTTAATGCATTCATAATCATAGTTTATACCTGACTTTCTTCCTTTGTCATTCTCCCAAGCTTTAGTGTTCTCTTGAATACGGTCTAGTAAATCCCATTTAGCTTCTTCCGTCATGCGTGTGAATGATCTAGCACAAGAAGCATCTAGTAAATTTTTATCATGAAGATAAAGCCTAGCATAAAAGTTATTGAGAATAATATTGTTAGGGATTTCATGAATAGGACATTTAAGCATTAGTAACTTCAATATCCCCCAAGCTTGAGTTATAATCTCTCCATCAAGAGGCCAAAAGTTATATATAAGATTTCTATCATTATGAATTTCACTAGGAGGATAAAATTTAGAGTAAAAGAGAGATGCCATCTCCTCCCATTCCATGGATTGTCCATTCTTCATCAGCTTATACCATTCTTCAGCTCTCCCTTTCAAGGATATGGAGAGTAACTTCTTCTTCACCTATTCAGTTGTGATACCTGCACACTTAAACAACCCACATAATTCATGGATAAATAGCAAATGATCACCAGGATGGATAGTTCCATCCCCTAAATAATAATTATCCATAACACGATCAATAATACTTGTAGGTATCTTAAAAGGATCTATCTCAACAAGTGGTGGTTCATCTACTACCCTAGCAGTGGTAGTAGTTTTTCCAAACAGAAAACCAAGTGGGTTATCCATATTGGAAACAAAGTAACAAGCAGAAACAAAAACAATACTCACAGTAGAAGCTTCCTTTACCAGTTCCACTCTTAAATAGCGCTTCACTCCCCGACAACGGCGCCAGAAAATAGTCTTGATGACCCACAAGTATAGGGGGTATATCGCAGTACTTTCGATAAATAGGAGTGTCGAACCCAACGAGGAGCATAAGGTGCTAAACAGTGGTGTAGAGCCGGAAATCCCTGTAAATACTTAGTAAACAGACTTTTAGTGGGTTTCTGATAAGACAACAAAACAAAGAGCAAGTAACAAAGGTAACGAACAAACGGAGAAAGTGGCCCAATCCTTTCTTAGCAAAGGATAAGCCGGTGGAAATACTTATAAGCACCAAACGTTCTCGAGGACACATGAGAATTTTGTCAAGTGTTTTCGCTTCAAATAACTGAGTACTCTTCTCTGGTGTTGTAAGTGTTGTGTGGGTGAACCTGTGCTAACATACCGGCCTTACTTGGACTAATACATACTTGTGATTAAACCCCCTACAAACATCCATAACTATAGGAAAGTAATTAAGATATAAATCTAACCACAGCCTTAAACTCTGAGATCCTACACTCCCTTGTGCAAAGGTGTCCTAACAGGGTTCGGTTTCATCCTCGGCAACCCCACAATTAGTAGACAAATACACAATGCACTCCCCTAGGCCCATAAATGGTTAAGTATCATGTAGTCGACGTTCACATGACACCACTAGAAGAATAGCACCACAACTTAAATACTAAACCATTGAATAATAACTTAACACATATTCACTACTAACAACATGACTTCTCCCATGTCCTCAAGAACACAACGAACTACTCACAAGACATCATATGGATCAAGATCAAAGATGATATGGTAATGGATAATAATCTGAATATAAACAATAATCCAATGGTTCCACTCATAAGCATCAACTACAATAGTAATTAACACCGGGAAGGTTTCCCCTAATGAACTAAGCAATATCCAACACAATTGTTATAGCGGGATGGAGTGATGATGATGGTGATCATGTAGATGATGGTGTGGATGATGATGATTATCTCGATGAAGCCTAGCTTGATGATGGTGTTGATGGCGACAGTCTCCCCTCTCTGGGAAGGAATTCCCCCGGCAGAAATCTGTCTGCTGGAGAGATCTTTCTCTCTTGGTGTTTTCCACCCCCAGAGGTGGCGGAAATCTATCTGTGGCCGCTCACCTAGCCTTTGGGTTTCGTAGGGAAGATATAGGCAAAGGGGCGGAGTCGGCAGCCGGGCAGGTGGGCCACACCTGCCCTAGGCGCGGACTAGGGGGACCCGCACCTAGGGGGTGTGGGCCCCTCTTCGCTCCTCCTTCTGGCTTCCTCAATATTCTGAAAAAATAATATCTTCCCATATTTTCCTGGTATTTTTCTAATCTTCGCGAAATTGCACCGAAACGCCTTCTTTTCCATCAGAATCCAGACTTCGGCAGTTCATCCTCCAAGAATCATCCAACATGCATAAACAGGTGAAAACCCATAAGTAATACCTCATAATAATACATATATCAATGAATAGAGGTAAATTATGATATAGAAAGGTGATGCAAATTGGGCGTATCACAAGTCACCATAGCCTTTATGATCATTTAGTCCTTGACTTGTAGTACCACTTTATGCTTTGATTAGTAATGTTTTATCGCTCTACATGATTATGGCCATTATTGCTCTCTTAGTTGGTCGCTCCCATTCTTTTGCTATCCTCGACTTGTATGAGTAAGCTCTACTCATGCATCCAACTCCCAAGAAAACAAGTTATTCCGAAGTGTCCACTATAAATTCCTATGCATGGTGTGTTACACCATTACAAGTATATTCTTCACTACAAGGAATCTGCTTATACATGACCCTCCATTTTCATCACTGAATCGTCATTATGTATAATATATGACGATCTTATGACGAAAAACATATCGTCAAAAACTGAGCATTAGTAATTGCACACAACGATGTTTTCCACGAAATCGTCATAACCGTCTATGACGATATTGGATTGTCATGAACGTTATGATGATCCGATATCGTCACGGTCAAACTGGTATGGCCAGGTCAGATCCTATGTGTCTGATCCGACGTGGCAATATTATGACGAAATGAGATCGTCGTAGTCTGAATTCGGACCGATCCATTTTAGTGGTCCATATGGGCCAAGCCCAATAGTTTGGCCTGTTTATTTTTTCCCTATCAATTTTAATAGGCTAAATGGGCCAATCCAACATTTTATCCCGTTTATTTACTAGGCCTCAGCCTTTTTTAAGGTCTAGTTATTTTCTATTTACGGCCTTATTGCATCACATTATTTTACTATGGGTCCCAATTGTCATATTCTTCTAGATGGTGGGTCCCAATCGTTTGGTTCATTCTTTTCACAGAATATTAATTAAAACAATATATAGAAATCAAAAGGCAGAGGAAACACATGAACATATTCAAACCAGAATCAATTTATACAATATTCTAGTGGGATCACATAGGACACATGAAGTTCCATGCTCAAAATTCACATCACAACATGCTTAACCATCATTACAATGGAATCTATAAACAGAACTCTCAGCAAATTTAAAAACTAGCTACACTTTGATATTCTGGAACTTCTTCACTTCCACTTCTTCAACATGTAGCTCTTGTAAAGAGTATATCTGCAATAGTTGAACAAAACAAATGCAAACAGATAAATAGTAGCTCATACAAAGTTATAAGATTGAGTGAAACTAGTGTTTTACCATACAAATACTCAGCTAAGTTGAAGGAGTTCCATAGATAAACAGAATAAGATATATACTATTGTCTTGTCACAACTAGAGCTATGTAGTTTCGCATCAAAATTATACAGCCCAATTGGCAAGGAGATAAGAACCAGTACATAATCACTAGGTAACATCTTTAGCAAGAAACACAAAGAGCACTAGTGAAAGAGGAAGATGGAGAACACACACACACATACCGACGAAAATGCATGTACCTTGGCACCCTCCAGTCCAAGCCGGAACATAAGCACCAGCGGACGGGTACGGTGCTACCGCTGCTCTTCTATGTGGATGTAGAGGTCGGAGACTCCGAAGACAAGAGTGGATGTAGAGTTGGAGACTCCAGAACATAAGCACCAGCGAACGGTTCCATATATCACTTGTAAACAAGGAAACAAGAGTAAGAAGTGTGGTAAAATATAGAAAAGAACATAGTTCACATTATTGTATCGTAAACAATTGAGTTTAGGTCTTGAGCATGTGTAACAGGGGCTGACAAAATGTATAGAATGGAACATCACTGTAGCTTGCAAGATTCCTAGACCATGTTCAGTTGGTGAAAAACTGGCATATTTACTTCTCATATAATATCCAAGTGTGAAGTGTGGCACTAAAGTATATGTGCTGAAGTGTGTATTTGATAGTATGCTTATTACTGATCCAATGATTTGACTCATTTTTTATATGTATCCAAATGCAAATTAGAATCATGTGGGCACGGATGCATTCTAGTCTACTGCTACTGCTAGTAGAGGAAGTGCTGCTATATAATATATCTCCAATGACTACAAACCAAGAATATGAGAATACAACAAATCCAATACATAGTACTGCTAGTCAACATAAAATTTCCATTAGCTGCAGGGGAACAAATGATAGATGAATGAGATTAGAATTCCAGCAGCAATCTTCAAGTATATTCAGCTAACATAGGTAAAGGGGCAGAACAATGCAAGGTACATGCGTGTTTAAAGAAACAAACATGGAAGCTTTACCTGTTTAAATTGTTCTTTGACAACTTGAAAATCTACTTGGCAGTGAAAGACCAGATTCGATTACTATTTCCCCCTCATCGACGGAGATAACCACATTTGCACATATCTGAACAAAGCCAAGTTCCAAAATCAATTCAGTTTCACTAAATCTAATGGGGAACACTCTAAATGCACTACTTAAGCTATGTTATTACCGTCACATGGGTTATTATGTCTCACAAAGTAAATACCAGCAACATCTGAGAAGACACAATCACTTTCTTGATCATTAATCATTATACAATCATGTTTCTTACGACAAGAACTAGTATAATTAAGGCACAAATGAGATTCTAAGCGTAAAATTAACAGCAGCAGACCATCACTGGGTCACAACTTAGTGGATTAACTAAACTGTCAAGATAACATAGCTATGGAGGTCAACATAAAATAGCAGAGAAAGAGAGTGGGACAGACCAAGGACATCCACAACAAGCTAAAATCTTGACAGCAATAGTGAACATACATGCAATTATTATCATCAACTTCAACAGTTAAAATCTGGTAGTGAGCATACAGGCAATTATTATCGTAATGTACAGTTCTAATCAATTTCTACTTCTAATGTAGAGTTCTATTCCAATCTTATGCTATGGAAATTTCTAATACTGCTTTGCTACTAATTAGTCAACTAATCTATAAGTAAATGTATATCTAGTAGTTCAATCGCATGCTAATGATCGACTATTTTGAATCTAGGCAAGTGGAGGGATCAGAGAGAGGAGAGGAGGCACTTACTCGCTGGTGATGAAGCTGATGAACTCGGAGATGCACTCCTGGATGGACTCACGCAGACTCCCCGATGGCGTGTCCTCACCTCACGCAGACACCCCGACAGCGAGATCTAGGCCACTGGCGCACGCCGACCGCCTCCATCCCAGCGCCACGCACAAGTGGCTCCTAGAAACCTGCAAGCATGGGCCAGATGTCTAAGCCGTTAGGACATGGAGGAGGGGATAGAGCTTGACCACCGCCAGACCGCATCGCCGACCACCGCCAGACTTGACAAGGGTGCCCGCCGATGCCACCGCCAGACTTGAAGAGAGGTTGTGGTGCTGGGGGAGTGAGGGGGCGAGCGGAGATCAGCCAGATGGGATCGGGAGTGATGAGGGTAGGGGTAGGGTGGGGGTGGCGGCGAAGATAGGAGGGAGTGGCATGTGTGGCGGTGTCTGGGAGACGACTCTATGGTGTCGGGGATCGGGAAGGTTTCGGGGAGGACGCGAGATGAGTTCTTACTCTGGATCCACGCCTCGTCGAGGACGATGACCTCGTCGACAAGCTCGAAGGATTCCAAGCGGTTGCACTGCAAGCTGCGGACGAGCTCAGGGTCACCGCCCTTCTCCCTATGGAAGAGATTGATGTCCAACATCTTGGCAGATGGGGTCGTGAGTGATGGGGGGCGAGCGGAGTCCAGCCGGATGGGATAGGGAGTGATGGGGGTGGGGGTGGCGGCAGAGGGAGGAGGGAGTGGTCTGTGCGGAGGTGTCGGGGAGACGGGTCTGTGGTGCCCTTGCTGGATCTTGGTTGGTTCCGGTGGGCATGGTGTGGATAAGAACAGAACAGGGGTGGCGGAGGAGGAAATAGTTTAGGGTTTGGGGAGGGGTGCGATATTTCCTTTGCGTGCGCTCTTTGGAACTGCAGAACGGGGAATTGGTGGACGAGCAAGTGTGCTTCTTCGGTGAGCGACGAGACCCGTCGGATGTGTTTTTGAACGGTTTATATTAGACCGAGATGTACAATCCGTGGGTGGTGGTTTCCTGTAATTTGATTGGTTGCATGCATATGACCTCACAGGTTTTTCATCACCAAAGTGTACCTCGCTCTAGAGTTCATCCAAAATCATGGCATACTTTGTAATAATATACCCATATTATGCACACATATGTATCTTAAAAAAGCGAACAATGTTACAGTACAAATTTTTCCCTTTCGTCGTACAAAAAAGTCACTTTTCATTTTCTGAGTGCCAAAAAAGGGACGTTTTGTGAAGCAATCATCAAATGAAAGTTTTAAAATGGCATAACCCCACTTTTCAAAAATACTAGACCACATTAAGTGGACAATGTACTAACCGGTGTGTCTCAAACCTTTCCGTCCACCCCTGGCGAAAAAGACAAATTCCTGCCGAATCGGTAGGAAGTGGGTCCGATTTGAACTACATGTACATGATGTGATGCCCATGATTTTTTGCAAAAATCATTTTTAGACTCACAATATGCTATTTCTTCAGAGATCCAACTCAAGTTTATCAAGGTTCATCCCCTAGCTAAGAACCTTCATGACCGCCGTTTTTATCATAATTTGAAACGTGCATAAAAAATTCAAAAAACGGCCCGATCAACGCAAATCCTTCGCGTGGTGTCTTATTATGTGACATAGTTGCAAGGAAAAATACCAAACTTGGTAAATTGAGTATATCTCAAAAAAAACTTCACAAAATGACCTATCATGTTCGAGGTTACATGGCTTTCGGGTCAAATGACCAATGTTATGGCTAGAATCAGGGCATAGTTTGTGATAATGCACCCGTATCATGCACACATGTGCATCATGGGATGACGAACACTGTTGCAGGAGAAAGTTTTACATTTGGTCGCACAGAAAAACCATTTTCCATTATCCGAGCGCAAAGAACAGGCCGTTTTGTGAAGCAACCATCAAATGAAAGTTTTAAAATGCTACCATCCCATTTTTCAAAAATAATAGGACACCTTACATTGACAAATGTCCCAGCCGGGGTCTCTAAAACCTTTCTGTCCATGCCTGGCAAAAAAGACAAATTCTTGCCGAATCGATAGGAAGTGGGTCCGATTTGAACTACAGGTACATGATATGATGCCCATGATTTTTTGAAAAATTCATTTTTAGACTCACAATATGCTATTTTTTCAGAGATCCAACACAAGTTTATCAAGGCTCATCCCATAGCTAAGAACCTTCATGACCGCCGTTTTGATCATAGTTTGAAACGGGCATAGAAAATTCAAAAACGGTCCGATCAACGCAAATCCTTCGCCTGGTGTCTTATTATGTGACATTGTTGTAGGAAAAATACAAAACTTTGTAAATTGAGTATGTCTCAAAAAACCTTCACAAAATGACCTATCATGTTCGAGGTTACATGGCTTTCGGGTCAAATGACCAATGTTATGGCTAGAATCAGGGCATAGTTTGTGATTATGCACTCGTATCGTGCACACATGTGCATTATGGGATGACGAACAATGTTGCAGGAGGAAGTTTTCTATTTGGTCGCACGGAAAAACCATTTTTCATTTTCCGAGCGCAAAAAACGGGCCGTTTTGTGAAGCAACCACCAAATGAAACTTTCAAAATGATACCATCCCATTTTTTAAAAATAATAGGACACCTTACATTGACAAATTTCCTAACCGGGGTCTCTAAAACCTTTCCGTCCACCCTTGGCAAAAATACAAATTCCTACCGAATCAATACGAAGTGGGTCCGATTTGAACTACAGGTACATGATCTGATGCCCATGATTTTTTTGAAAAAATCATTTTTAGACTCACAATATGCTATTTATTAAGAGATCCAATGCAAGTTTAGCGAGACTCATCCCCTAGCTAAGAAACTTCATGACCGCGTTTTGACCATAGTTTGAAACGGGCATAAAAAATTCAAAAACGGTCCGATCAATGCAAATCCTTTGCGTGGTGTCTTATTATGTGACATAGTTACAAGAAAAAAATACCAAACTTGGTAAATTGAGTATGTCCCAAAAAAGCCTTCATAAAATGACCTATCATGTTCGAGGTTTCATGGCTTTCGGGTCAAATGACCAATGTTATGGCTAGAATCGAGGCATAGTGTGTGACAATACACCTGTATCGTGCACATATGTGCATCATGGGATGGCGAACAATGTTGCAGGAGAAAGTTTTCCTTTTCGATGCACATAAAATCCATTTTCCATTTTCCGAGCGCAAAAGGCGGGGCGTTTTGTGAAGCAACCACCAAATGAAAGTTTTAGAATGGTACCACCACATTTTGTAAAAATATTAGACCACCTTACATGGACAATGTCCCAGCTGAGGTATCTCAAACCTTTCTGTTCACCCCTGGCAAAAACACAAATTCCTGCCGAATCGGTAGGAAGTGGGTCCGGTTTGAACTACAAGTACATGATCTGATGCTCATGATTTTTGGAAAAAAATATTTTTAGACTTACAATTTGATGTTTCATTAGAGATCCAATGAACTTTAGCGAGGCTCGGCCCCTAACTAAGAACCTTCATGACCGCCGTTTTGACCATAGTTTGAAACAGGCATACAAAATTCAAAAACGGTCCGAACTATGTGAATCCTTCGCGTGGAGTCATGTTATGTGACATAGTTGGAAGAAAAAATATCAAATTTGGTAAATTGATTCCGTGTCGAAAAAACCTTCTCAGAAATGACCTATCATGTCCGAGGTTTCATGGCTTTCGGGTCAAATGGCCAATGTTATGGCTTTCGAGCGCAAAAAAGGGGCATTTTGTGAAGGAACCACCAAATGGTTAATTCAAAATTCTACCGTCCTATTTTTCAAAAATACTAGACCATCTTACATGGACAATGTCCTAATTGGGGTATCTCAAACCTTTTCTTCCACCCCTGGTGAAAACCCTAACATAAAAATCATATTTTGAAAAATGATATTGTCCCTACCATGGACTAGTATGAGATTAGTAAATACAAAAAAAATATAGTCAATGTATTTATAATCAACATCCTAAAATTATCTACTGAGTTTTATATAAATTTAGAGACAAAAAAACAATTCTTTTGAACTTCTTATAAAAAAGATACAAATAAATTAAGAAAATAAAAAATAAACTATCCAAACCATACCAGCCGAGCTGGACCGGCCCCTGGCAACCCAAGTGAACACGACAACCCATCTCTGAGAAAAAAAAGAGGAATATAGGAGGAGTCGAGCCTTAAGGCCCATGCGCAAGATCCATCCATATGTTAATAAAGGTTGTGCGTGCACATTTTACAAGAAGACTGGGTTGTCCTAGTGGTTGTTGTCCCTCGTCGTGGACAGGGAGGTCACTGGTTTGACCCCCCACAATTGTCCATTTCTCTACTATCTAAAAAGTACAACAGGGTTCCGTTTTCTGCCAAGGATCTATTACGTCGCTACCTTTCGTCAATCACCAGATTTTGTTGTTTCCCCGTAATCACCGTGTGGGCCACACTCATTAAATCACCAAAACGTCAATCACAACCTGTTGTTTCCCCAATCACCCCGTCTAGGCCACACCCTAATTAATCACCAAAAACTGCTGCCTTTCTCTAGCCTTCTGCCAATCACCAGAAACTGTTGTTTCGTCAAACATCCTATGTGAGCCACACCCCAATAAATCACCAACCTGTTGTTTCCTGATGTGGATCACAACCCCAATAATCACAACCTGCTGTTTCCACCTATCACCAGAAATTCCTGTAATCTTGCTATCCTTTTAACTCACGCCAATTATTCACGCGCCAATTAACCATTATCACGGTCCATTTTTTGTTAAAATTAATTCTGTATTGTGAGAGAAACTTAATTTCTAATATGAACATTCTGTATATATTCTGACATAAACTGGGACGTGGCTTGGTGGTTGAACTTTAAGGTGGAGATGGCGAGGTCGTCGGTTCAAATCCCAGGAGCATCTATTTTTGCACCGGTTATTTGCCACGTTGTTGGAGGTGGAGAAAGGCACATCTTTTTTGAATTATTTTCTAAATAGCAAGTCCAGTTGGTTAGATCATTGGTGATATGATGACAAGTAGTGGAAGTAAATTATCAATTGTGGTGTAGTCTGTTGGTTGTCATCGTTAATTAGTGGGCAAAGTTGTGTGTTCAATTTCTGGACCTGCACCATTTTTTGATTTATTTTCCTTTTTTCGATTTATTTTCTAAAGAGCGATCTAGTTGGTTAGATCAGTGGTGGTTCATGGTGTCAGTGGGTAGGCCTACATGCCAGGTAGATTGATACATAGATTTACATATATACGAAAATTGATATATAAACATGCCACGTAGACATAATTGGTGATGTGGCCAACCATTCAATTCAATATATTATATTTTAGATAATATGACGATTTAAATTGGTTATAATGGGGCATAAATAAGGATCTAAGCTGTATTCTAGAGTTTATGACGATTTCTTATCTTGAAATTATGACGATTTTGACCAAATCGTCGTAATTCTATAGGATTTTGACCTCTTCAAACAGCCTATGACCATCTTGTATGAAATCATCATAGATCTATGACGATTTCATTCCTCGTCACTACGAGAAGGTCACAAGTTAACACATTTCTTGTAGTGCTTGTTTTCATCTATCTTCCAATTAAAAAGTATTTTGTTATGTGAAAACTTAGTGATTAAAGCTCTCACGAACTTGATGACACACTTTATTTTTTTTGTCCCTAATAAACTTGAACCATTGTGTCATCTATGCTGTATATGCTCACACTTATACGTTGGAATTAGCAGAACCATGCTGTCATAGGGAACACTTTTAACATTGCACTTATACTTTATACACAATTGATATCATGCTCTTTTGTCTATGGATGTCATCGGTGTGAAATGAAAGGGAGCTTGTAAGTCCATGAAGTTATGTATGTGTGTTAGAGAAACGTCTGGGCCGCTAGCCTAAGCCATGCCTAATCATGGTGGAAACTTGCAGCATCACCATAATGACATCTATGAAGCATTCTTCTTATGAAAAAAAAAGAGATAGAAAAAAGAGATCGAGAAAAAGAAAAAATATGAGAAAAGAGGAAAGAGAGAAAAAGTCACCATATTCCCATGGTAAATAAAAAGATTTTTGAGGTGCTCATTGTCTGCTTGCCTTGTCATTTTGATTATGGGATAACTCCTGTATCATGTCCAAGGGGTACCCTATTGGCGGTTCTCTATGATACACATGTACTTACTATGACAAGAACTTGCAAGTAACTAAACTTGAGTAGCATGAGGAGCGACCCTCGTATTCAAGGCACGTGAGATTTCCAACTTATACTTTGTCAAGCATATACTACATAGTTTGTTCACTTTAACCTTAATCACTTCAATATGCTTATGATAGGGGCAATGAGAGTTGAAAGCTAATAAGTACCATAATTTTGGAAGCTCTTTTTGAAGACTTGAAATCACTGCTTCCCTTATGAAGGGCATTTCTTCCACTTTTATATTGAGTCTCCACCTTCTATCCTTAGGCACCAGTTAAGAGAGCATAGTTGCCATTCTTAGTTCTATGTGCATTGTCCCAAAACTTATTGATCGATGCATATTGTTGATATTACTTGTTCTTGTGCTATTTGTATCTAGTCACTCTTATGAACTTTGAAGGTGTCCTATGCATCTATTTGCTACTCCATGAGGGACAAGCTGAATGCCACTATGCTATATTTTCTGTATGTGAAATAAACAAATGTTTTTTAATGCATGTTATTCATGATCTTTGTTTGTCACCTTTCATGTTGCGTGCATAGTTACTTTGTCTTACTGTTAGAACTCCATCTTTCATGCTCATGTTTAGAGTTCTTTGATCCCAGCTTTCAATGCTTGCAAATGGTTTGATATTGATTTTGATGGTGCATGTCACCTAAAAAATTATTCTTTTTATCACTTACCTACTCGAGGACGAGCAGGAGTTAAGCTTTGGGATGCTTGATACGTCGGAAACGTATCTATAATTTTTTATGTTCCATGCTTATTTAGTATATACTTTGCTTTGCTTTGTCTACACTTTGAGGTGTTTTATATGTTTCCTGGTACTAACCTATTAATAAGATGCCACAATGCCAGTTGCTTATTTTCTTCTGTTTTTGGTTCCATAAAGACAGAAAATCAATATTCTCGGAATTGGACGGGATAAAAGCCAAAGTCAATATTTTACCGTGGGGAACATGGAGCCAGAGTACGAGACGGAGGGGAGGCACTAGGGGGCCACACCCCCTGGCGGCGCGGGCTAGGGCTAGCAGTGCCTAGGGGGTGTGACCACCCTGGCCGCCCCCTGGTTCGCCTCTTCGCCTATAAAGACCCCCCGATGCAGAAACCCTAAGTACGCGATCAATATTCCACGAAACCGTTTGTAGCCGCCGCCAACATCGTCCCTAGATCGGGGGATCTGAAGCTCTTCCCGGCACCCTGCCGGAGGGAAAATCATCCCGGAGGCCTTCTTCTTCATCATGCCAGCCTCCGATATGAAGTGTGAGTAGTTCCACCTTGGACTACGGGTCTATGTAGTAGCTAGATAGTTGTATCTCCTACTTTGTGCTACCATGTTTATATCTTGTGAGCTCCGTTCATGATCAAAACCATCTATTTGTAATCATACATGTTGTGTTTACGGGGATCCGATGGATATTGAGATTACTATGTCAGATTGATTAACGGTTTTGTCTTATTGATTCTATCATGTATGTGCTTTTTGTGATCTTGCATGCTCTCCGTTTCTAGTTGCTATCTTGGCCAAATAGATGCTAGTGACTCCAAGAGGGGGTATTTATGCTCGATAGTGGGTTCATGCCTCTATTTAATCTAAGGGAAGTGACATAAATCTCTAAGGTTGTAGATGTGTTGTTGCCACTAGGGAGAAAGTCTCTTGTTCATGGAATAATTGGATTGTTTACCTTATACACTTTGCTTAAAGCAGTTATCCGTTGCTTGCAACTTAATACTGGAGAGGGTTTGGATAATAACCTGAAGGTGGATTTCTAGTCATAGATGCAGTTGGATGGCGGTCTATGTATCTTGTTGTATTGCACAATCGAATCTCATATGATCATGAATGTCTAGTATTGCATTGTTATGACTTGCTCAGTCCTGTCAATTGCCCTGCTGTAATTTGTTTACCCAGCATGGCATGTTTGTTTATCTTAAGGAGAACACATCTAGTGAACTATGGACCCCGGTCCAATCTTTGCCATTGATACATCTTCCACTGTTACTGTTTACTTTCTGCAAACCACTATTACCTTTCACACCATACAGTCAACCCTTTGTTACATCAACAATCTCACTGTTCGTTGGGGCAAAGTCTTGAGTTTGTGTTGTGTAGGTCTCCAAGTTGCTAGCAACACCTTTGATTCGTTTCCTTCCTCCTACTGGTACGATAACTTCGGTTTCTTACTAAGGGAAGACCTGCTACTATGCTCATCATACCTTGCTCTTGGGATCTCTCAACTAAGCGCTACCACGCGCCATCACTCCACCCTGCCTTGACGTCAATGTTGACATCCATCCCGATTTCTGCCGCTCCAGCCTCTATTGACAGGTAGGCTATAGGGGGAATCAATTGCATCATACATGATTAAAGTACGTAACCCAGGCTCAATTCTTCAAGTGCTAACCCTGGCATTCAGTAGTCTTAAATAACATGTTCATTGATTTTAAATGAATTAGTACAAATGTATATGATACTAGATAGTGTTAATGATATCCAGATATTTTATAATCTACCATGTAGTCTACTAATAATTATTCTATTTAGCATATATATTATGTTGGTATAAAGTTTTCTAGCGTGTTTCATATTTTCATGTGGCACCAAAAATCGAAAGCGTTAATTATGCAATGATCGATTCAAGGTTGCAGATATACCTTTTCTGAGACGCGCACGTAAACCCTAACCCTCTCCCTCACCGAGCCGCCCCCCAAGCGACTCTGGCAGCTCCGGGGGGCCTCCTCCGTCCTCCCCTAGAACCCCCCCCCCAACCCTCACCGCGTCGGCCGCCGCTGCTGCCAACTCCGGTGGCGGTGGCGGCACCCCGTTCATCAAAGATGGAGGCAGGAGAGGGGTCCGCAGCGGTGTTCACATGGGGAGGTGCAGCGTTGGCTGTGGCTTGGTGCGGCGCGGTCGTCTTGGTCGGGGCCTGAGGGTCTCCGGCAGCCGAAGAGGGGATGGAGGCACGCTGCCAGTTTTGGCAAGTTAGAACGGTGGCCATACGCCGCTGGGGTGAGGCTGTGGCCTAGCCACGCCGATCTCCTAGAGGTTGCCTTCTCCTCCTCTAGTGGTGCTGCACGGAGATGATGGGCAGCGTGTGGGCCTTCTCGTCTGCTGAAAATAAAAGCGACGGTCCTAAGATTCCTCTCGCGCCAAGACGATGTTCTACTTGTTGCTTGCCCTCTTTGATCTGGTCGGAGTGGTGAGTTCTAGAAGGCTTCGTCAGCGAACTCCCATGGACGAATAATGCCTGGAGATTGCCAGATTGGAGGGATTCGGTCGTGCGCACCCATGTTTTACTCTGACCGTTTGAGTTCAGAGGGAGCGCTTCGAAGCTCTGTTGGGCTGTTAATATCATGGGGCATATTCTCGTTCCATGGTGCTGATGGAGAATGTCATGGAGACCGAGAACTGAGGACCGGCAATGTTGGTTCGAGTCTAGGTGGTGATGAGGAATTGTCTTGGCGACTCATGACTTGGAACAATGGCATGCAAGTGGGAGCGACTGCATAGGAGAGGTTCATAGTCCTACCTTTCACGGTGAAAACTCAAGGTCTGGCCTTAATTGGTTGTGTCTGACAATGGTCTTGCTAAATATATTGTTTTGAGAGCGTGGACTTTCTTCAGGGTGAAAACCTAAGATCTATGATCGGGCGATGACGATGTTTGTGCACTGTTCCCTTTTTGGAGGCGTCTCTTTTGGAGAAGTTGGACTTCTGGTGTTGTCTTAGTGGTGGTAGTACCACTGTTTCAACGAATGGGTCACTCTAGCATGACTTTTCTTTTTTCGTTTTTTGGTTGTGTGCATCCGTATGACCGCTAGCACAATGCGTTGTTGTAGAGACCGGGTATAATTGTTATTTTGTGATATTAATATTTGCTCCATTCCAAAAAAAAAAAGATATACCTTTCCCCCACATTCCTCTTACAAGGTTACCATATTTTTCCTTATAGTCGACGAATCAACAGAGAGCTCCTCGGCACCGTCTAGAGCACCACCTTCGTTCACATCTTCCAGTGATGGAAATGGTAGTAACATATGCGTCAGGGTTCAATTCCTATCTACGGGAGGAGAAAACAAACGGGATTTCACCACCTTTCCAACATTTCTATTTAGGTTCAACTGGCCCCTCCTCCCTCTTTGGTCTGGATTCAACCTGAGGAAAAGTTATCTAACTAAAGGTGCTCAATTGGGTGAGCACCGCTGCTTCTATTTTTTCCTTGTTTCGGTCCTGTAATATTCACATAAGAGGCTCTGACTATCTGATTCAGAGAAGTGGCTCAGCATGTCAGGTTTGATGTTCTTAAGTTGTACGGCACTAAAGTTATAATAGTTAGAATTTTTCTTTCTCATGTCATGACCTTTAATCGCATCGGTTATGTTCAGAGAAGTGTCTTGAAAGAGAACAATCCAGTCACAATCCAGTCTTGGAACTACAGATTTGGGGGCAGTGTAATTTGGACTTTTGTACGTTCAGTTTGTTGTTCAATCAGACGATACTTTTGCTTCGGTTGCAAAGCATAACATCTGGAGAGTTTAGCTTAATCTCTTCTAGGGCGTTGTCTTTTTTTGTTCCTTTGGCTTGGCTGCAGTTGTCCTCTTGTCAAGCAGCCTATCTGTTTGGCTTTGCGCCTCTTGGGTACGGCTTCTTTGCTATTCTCTTGTACCTTTTCCGTTTTAAAATATAAGATGTTTTAACTTAATTTATAAAACAAATGTATCTAGACTACTTTTAATATGTAGGTTCACTTAGGTTTAGACTGAATCTACACACTAAAAAAGTGTAGACACATTCTTTTATAAATTTAAAACATCTTATATTTTGAAATGAAAGGAGTAATTATTGATTCGCAAAAAAAAGAAAAAAAAGAGCAATTATTGACCGCATGTCCCCTTGCGTGTCGGCAAAAAAAAACGAGCAACTTGCTTCGATAATACTACCGTCTATCTGCCTTTAATTACCTTTGAAATATTATCAGACCTCAATTTATTTACAAAAATTACAATCGACCTATTGTAAAAATGGACAGACACAGCAAAGCACATCTCCATGATCTAGTAATTTAAAGGCACATGAGGCTCCGTGTTTTCTGATCATTTGGAGTGGCCGGAGAAATCGTGGTATCAAGAAAAATATTCAAAAATATTAGCGTATTTTTTTCAAAAATAGTAGTATGAGTCGATGCATGATAGGCGGCAAATTGGACCATCTTTATTTTCTAAAATTATTCTATACTTTTAGGGCTCAAAAGTATTAATATGGGTATACAAAAAAGACTGGACCATGACCCCAAAATCATTGGCCTGGGGCGAGTGCCCCCCGCCCTGTAGACCAGCCCTGATCGTGTACGGATAATAAAGTCAAAACAAGGTTGACGAAACGACTTTTATGGGCACAAGAAGCTGTGAGATCTTCTCCATTTGTGGCCAGAGACCACGCAACAATGGCTCACAGGGCCACGAACCATGAGACTACTCGATGGCTAGGAGTATACTTTCTCTTCCCCAACCAATTCATTTTGTGAGGTCATAGAGAAAAAGTCTTTCAGAAGCACACAAACTTGCGAAGATTGCTCTTTGGATGAAGAGGAGAGGTTTATGAAAAACAAAAATCCATATATTCTACTCTCTTCGTCCGGAAATAACTGACTTAGGTTTTTTAAATTTAAATGTATCTGGACGTATTTTAGTATATAGATATATTCAAATTTAAACAAATTTAAGTCAGTTATTTCTCGACGGAGAGAGTACCATGTTACAAGCCTTCTTCAAAATTTGATACGGAGTAAAAAAACATACGGAGTAACAACAATCCATCGAGCCTGGTCCATAATTGTGGGCGTCCGCCTGCGTCCCTGCATGTACGTAGTACTACTGATTACAACATAAAGATGATAACGCGTTATATATTCCTCCGGGATCAAAACTTGCGACTTCTGTTACAAAGAGAAAGCAGAAAAAATACGAATCTATTTGAAAGAGATGTGCACTAACTTTTAGAACGCGGGAACTTCAATGCAGGTTGTGTTAGACTATGACGTGCATGATAAGGGTATATCCAGCTTGCACGCCAAGAAATTAATCGGCGCGTCCATGTGCCAGCTTCGGAAAATCCTTAAACATAAAACCATTATATATGTTATGAAAAATTATTTGTGATCATCATCACTTCCGTGCTGCGCTAAAGGTCGATAAAATTGCCGAATAGAAGGAATTTAAAATACATATAGTAATAATAAGATTATAGTTTGCGAAGAGATATATTGAGCCCTCCGTACACAAATATTGAGCTTATAGTTTACTGTCTAATTAGGACTTCTTGTAACTGGATGTTTTTGCTATCTTTTATGAGTCTAAAAAGCACGCACTGGCTTACTCACGGGGAAACAAGAAAATGGATGAACAAATGAGACGTGCGAAGTGTGTCCACTCAAAAGGGCACACTCAAGCTACGTGGCAGCACCCATGTGATTAGTCAGATGATCTTCGTCTATCGAAAGAGCTCAGATTAAAGCAGCAATAGATAATGCTCAAGACTTTGTTTAGCATTTTGTGAAGATGCAAAGCGAAATCAGAATTACACTTAGGCTTGTTTTGTGCAGCGTTTTCCGGAGAGATGGAGTCGTGTCCAGCTTGACTGCCACATGTACAAAGTTTTCTTTCTTTCTCTTTGTGAGTTGTGACGTGTACATACGGATAAGAAAGTCAAAGCGAGGTTGACGATAGGACTTATTGTTGAGAAATAGAGCAATTTACCAAGTGAATTATCCAAAATAAACGCTAGATAAAACATGACTAGAATAATAGGCAATATACTAATCATGTTAAATAGCGAATACAAATTTAGGCATATAGCCAAACAAACTGCAAGGCATAAAACTTTGGATAGGATCGTAACAAGATTGAGAGAAGATGTACACGGCAAGAGGCAGTATGGAACCGTCGGCGTTGGAACCGTGCTGGCCATGTCGTCGAGGAAGAGGGTCTTGATGTCGGGAAGAAGTCGCTATCTGAGGGATTCCGTGACGAAGTAGTCATACGATAGCGCCCCAAAACCTTATCGCCTTCTCCCGTACAGGACTCAAGCAGCGGGTCTCGAGGCCTACTGTCCCGGCTCATGGTGCACGCCAGAAGACGGATGGGGAAGATGGAGGTAGCAGTTGCTCGAACTAGAGGCGAGGATGTGTGGTGTATGGCGAGAGGAGGCGACCTCTCTCTCTTATAGGCGAAGATGAACGAAGCGGCAGTCCACGGACAGCCTCCACTCAATTCGTATTCATTTAACTCGTATTAAAAGTCTATTGAAAGCAAACGCTTTCAGCTTCGTACATCTGTTCATATACCATTCATGGCAAAATAAAGCTCCGCCGGCGAGATTCCCGCAACCACAAGGCTGCTGCTGTCGTGACGAGGCGGGGCGAGCGAGGAGGAGGAGGAGCGCGCGTGTGGAACTCTCTCCTTCTCCTTCTCATCCTTTTACCAAGTGGTAGGAGAGCTCACCTTATAAGCTGGTCCAATTTCCACTCAACTAGCAATGTGAGACTAAACATTTGTCCCAGCTCTTGTCTTGCATGAATGGGCCACATGGGCCTCTAGGATTTTTAGGAATTATTGAAATAGAAAATGGGCTAGACTATTTGGGCCAAAATTCCAACAATCCCCACTGATCGAGGCACATGTAATTTGCCTTTGGTTCCAAAACACTGCTTTATATACCAAGATTATAGTGGAGACTGTTAAGTTGAACTTCCACCTAGAATTCTATGCTACACTAGGTTGCGACTTGTACAGTGGACTATGCCTTGAACTGCAAGTTTGCTGCAATCTAGCTTCACACGAAGTCTTGACCGATACTGGGTACCGTGGGACTTCCCCGCGGGTGGAGCTTATACGTCATACTCCATGACCTTTCATGAGTTTATTAGAGAGCACCCTACTCTCATAGACTGCGACGTTTTAACAGTCAGACTCATATAGGTGTGTTCTTCAAAAGATGTTCTGCAGGACAACATCTTTGCTTATGATAAGCCACTTAGAATACATTAAGATAATAAATCAACCTGCCATGCAGAATAGGAAAGTATTGCATCTTTATGGAGTGGTGTTTATTAAAGTATGGATACTTTCCTCTCAGCTAACCAACAGCTTGTTTTCCAATTCTAATTCATGGGATCTCCGATCACATAGAGTGGTTTGCCACTGTGGAAAGCTCAAATTGTGGGTCTCATACCCATCTCCTTCGATGCATTTTCTATCACGTTGCGTGATAGACCCTTTGTGAAGGGATCTGCCCAGTTTTTAGATGTTTGGATATAATCCAATGCAATAACTCGAGTTTCTCATTTTCACGACAGATTTCAGTCTCCTATTCACATGTCTTGAGGACTTCATATTATCCTTAGAACTGTTCACCTTAATAATCACAGTTTGATTATCACAGTTCAATGGAATTGCGGGTATAGGTTTTTCAACCACAGGTAAGTCCATCAAGAGTTCACGAAGCCACTCGCTTCAACAAAGGGCCGTGTCTAGTCTGTGAGTTCTGCTTCTATAGTTGACCTCGTTAAGATGGTGCGCTTGCAAGACTTCCAAGAAAAGTGCCACCACCAAGTGTGAAAACATATCCACTCGTGGCCTTTATCTCATCAAAGACGATATCCAATTTGAATCATTATAACCCTCTCGCATCTCGGATACCGTATAGTGTATGCCATAGCTCGCATTGCCTTTTAGATATCGCAACTCTTTCAAGAGCATGCCGTTGATCATCTCCGGATTTGAGACAATCGATCGAGTTTGCTTACAAAGAAAGGCGATGTCGTCTCGTGGCACTAGCTAAATACATAAGCGAGCCAATGATTTGAGAGTATCTTAGTTGGTCTCTAGCATTTCCTCGATTCTTTCAAGCAACACACTAGGATCATACGGTGTAGGAGAAAAATTGACGTCGCTATACCGAAACGACTCAAGATCTTTTCCACATAGTGGGATGAAGCAATGTAATTCCACCATCATCATCTCTCAATAGCTTGATGTTCGATGACATCGCTACTCCCAGATCCTTCATCTCAAAGGAACGAGATAAGAAATCTTTGACCTCCTTAATTGCATTAAGGTTGGTCCGAAAATCAGTATGTCATCAACATACAAACAAAGGATGACTCCTCACCCCACCATGGCGATAGTATACGCACTTGTCGACCGTTTACAACAAAGCCTGCAGCGGTTAAGGTTTTATCAAATTTTTCGTGCCACTGCTTAGGTGCTTGTTTAAGACCATACAAAGACTTCAGTAGCTTGCACACTTTTCTTTCTTGACCATTTACTACAAAACCATCTGGTTGATCCATATAACTTTCCTCATCCAACTCTCCATTTAGGAAAGCCGTCTTAACGTCCATTTGATGAACGAGAAGACCGTGTGAGGCAGCCAGAGAGAGTAGTACTCGAATGGTGGTCAACCTTGCTATAGGTGAGTAAGTGTCAAAGAAGTCTTCACCTTCCTTTTGGGTATAACCCTTGGCCACAAGCCTTGCCTTGTACTTCTCAATAGTACCATCAGGCCCTAGTTTCTTCTTGAACACCCATTTACATCCTACAGGTTTGCACCCATAAGGACGATCAGTGATCTCCCATGTTTCATTAGCTAAGATGGAATTCATCTCACTATGAATGCTTCCTTCCGAGTCAAGATCGAGATGCATAAGCTTCTGAAATGGAAGTGGGAGTGTCATCCACAAGGTACACAATGAAATCATCACCAAAAGACTTTGCAGTCCTTTGTCTCTTGATCCTTTTAGGAATTTCATTATCATCCTCCTTAGGACTTTCAGAGTGTTCAATCAGAATGGTAGGTTCAGAGAATATAGCAATTTCCTGATTAGATGAACTAGGTATCTCCGGATTTGATGAGTTAGGTTTATCCTTCATTGGAAAGATATCCTCAAAGAAAGTCGCATCAGTCGACTCCATGATTGTACCGACATGAATGTCAGGTACTTCAGATTTTACTATCAAGAATCTATAACCAATGCTATGAAAAGCATAGCCCAGAAAAACACAATCAATGGTTTTTGGTCCAAGCTTGCGTTTCTTGGGGATTGGTACATTAACCTTTGCCAAACAACCCCAAGTACGTAAGTAAGAGAGTTTTAGTCTTTTCTTCTCCCATTCTTCGAATGGAGTAATTTCTTTGTTCTTTATGGGAACTCGGTTTACGACATGACACGCGGTCAATAATGCCTCCCCCACCATTCCTTAGAAAGACCGATGTGTCTAACATGGCGTTAACCAAATCATAGAGTACGGTTCTTTCTTTCGGCTACTCCATTTGACTGGGTGAGTAGGAGGAGTCCTCTCATGAATTATACCATGTTCCGCACAAAAGGAATCAAACTCGTTGGAAAAATACCTCCACCACGATCAGACCTAAGCCTCTTAATCTTTCGATCAAGTTGATTTTCCGCCTCACTTTATAGATTTTGAAGAAACTCAAAGCCTCATCTTTTGATTTCAGAAGATACACATGACAATATCTCGTAGAGTCATCGATCAAAGTCATGAAATATTTTTTCCACCTTTTGTCAACACACCATTCATCTCACAAAGATCAGAATGTATGAGCTCTAGTGGTGTTAAATTTCTCACTTCTGCAGTCGTATGTGACTTGCGAGGTTGTTTAGCTTGCACGCAGACTTGGCATTTAGATCCCTTAACAGTTGAGAAATCAGGGATTAAATTCATTTTGGCTAGTCGCGTCATATAACCAAAATTAATATGACAAAGACGAGAGTGCCAGACATTTGATTCAAAATTTGTGTAAATATGATTAACAACTTTATTACAAATGTCTGACAGAGATAAGCGGAACAAGCCTCCGCATTAATAGCCTTTACCAATAAAGGTTCCATACTTCGAAATTACAAATTTATTGGACTCGAATACAATCTTGTAGCCATCTCGACACAGAAGAGATCCGCTAACAAGATTTTTATTTATTGAGGGAACATGATGCACGTTCTTTAGACGCACAGTCTTCCTCAAGTGAACTTCAGATCGACCGTACCAACACCATGAGCGAAGCATGCGAGCCGTTCCCCATCAAGACGGTTTGAGTCCCTCGACCGATATGAAGAAAACATGGAAATATCGAGCAGACATGTACATTAGCGCCCATGTCAATCCACCAATCAGGAGAATGACATAATAAAAGAACGAGGTAATATACCATACCCAACATCTTTCATCTCAACGTCGCCCATGACAACATTAGCAGGTCTTGCTTTCTTCCCATCTTGGCGCTTGTCAAAGCGGGACAAGCAGAGCCCAATGATTAGGATCACCGCACACATGACAAGCACCTTTCCTCTTATCGCCTCTTCTTCTTGAAGCTGGTGGACTGTGAGGCCTTGTTCTTTCCATCGAACTTTCCTTTATCATCAAACTTTCCTTTCTTCTTGAACTTGTGAGGTCGAAGTTCCTTTTCCGTACCAAAGTTGGCATTAGAACCTCCCTCGGTACCTCGAGCACGTGTGTCTTTTGCTCGCCTTCTCTTCCACATCAAGAGTCCCAATGAGATCCGTCACGGAGAACTCTTGTCTCTTGTGCTTCAGAAGTAGCAAAATTCCTCCATGATCGGGAAGTTTGGCAATGATGCCTTGCAACAAACTTGTCCGTAACACACAAGTGAAGTGCTCAAGCTCCTCGCAAGGATCAGTATCTCATGAGCCTGCTCCACAATGGAGCGGTCATCAATCATCTTGTAGTCATAGAATTGTTCCATGACATACAGTTCATCCAAGATCGAGACTCCAAATTTTCTCGAGCGCATCCCACATATCTTTGCCATTGCTAAATGACAGATATGAATCGACAATATTGTCGCCAAGGATGCTGATCAAGGCAGCCTTGAAAGTGGTATCAAGTTTTGAACGCCTCTTCCGAGGGATTAAGTTCCCCTCAGTGCCATAGATGGCGTTATAGCAGCTCATGGTCGAAACCGAGCATCGCCTCGCACGCCATCGCTTGTAATTCACACCTTCAAACACGGTGGCTTCATAGAAGCAACAAAGCCACTTGGGGCAAATTGCTCAAATAAGGTTTTGGATTGTTGAGAAATAGAGCAATTTACCAAGTGAATTATCCAAAATAAACGCTAGATAAAACATGACTAGAATAATAGGCAATATACTAATCATGTTAAATAGCGAATACAAATTTAGGCATATAGCCAAACAAAGCGCAAGGCATAAAACTTTGGATAGGATCGAGAATAAGATTGAGAGAGAAGATGTACACGGCAAGAAGTGGAACCGCCGTGTTGGAACCGTTGGCCATGTCGTCGAGGAAGAGGGTGCGATGTCGGGAAGAAGTCCTCGTCGGGGAAGACGTCGCTATCTGTGAGGGATTCCGTGATTTGATGGTCGCTATGATAGCGCCCCAAAACCTTATCGCCTTCTCCGCATGTGACTCAAGGCGGGGTCTCGGAGGTTTACTGTCCGGCTCATGCACGCCGTGAAGACGGATGGGGAAGATGGAGGTAGCGCATGTTCGAACCGAGGCGCGAGGATGTGTGTGTAATCAGAGGAGGCGCGACCTCTCTCTCTTATAGGCGAAGATGAAACGAATGGACGGAAGATGAAGCGAACAGGCGGCAGTCCACCGGACAGCCTCCACTCAATTCGTATTCATTTAACTCGTATTAAAAGTCCATTCAAAGCAAACGTTTCAGCTTCTGTACATCTGTTCATATACCATCCATGCCTTGTGCGTCAAGGCTGCGTCAGTGATTTGAGGCGAGCGAGGAGGAGGAGGAGCGCGCGTGTGGAACTCTCTCCTTCTCCTTCTCATCCTTTTACCAAGTGGTAGGAGAGCTCACCTTATAAGCCGGTCCAACTTCCACTCAACTAGCAATGTGGGATTAAACATTTGTCCCAGCTCTTGTCTTGCATGAATGGGCCTCTAGGATTTTTAGGAATTATTGAAATAGAAAATGGGCTAGACTATTTGGGCCAAAATTCCAGCACTTATTATATGGTCGCAAGAAGCTACGTACAGCTGTGAGTGAGATAAAGAAGCTGTTTGATAGAGGTGTGCACCGACTATAATCTGAGGCCATGCACGCCACGTATTTGCAACGCGGGAACTTGAATGCTACTAGTTGTGTTAGATTATGATGTGTATGACATGGGCGGTTTAGAAAAAACAAATTTCTGGATAGTTATTGCCTATGGCCAACGAAAATTAAAAAATTTACTAAGTAAACCGGCACGTACATGTGCCACAGTTAGGCAGGTTTAACACACATGATTTATCCGAAACAATTTACATTTGTAAAATCAAATGAGAATTTGGTTGATAAAGTTGATGAAGTACTGCATGATTGATATTACTACTTGTTTTCTGTAGAAAAAGGTTGAGCCAAGATTGAGTTGGCTTTTGTAAAGTGAATGGATTTGGATGTAGAAAAGAGAGAAGTGATGAGATGAGATGAGAGGATGTACTGTGCTGTACTAACAAAGCCACTCTTTTCTCTCACTAAAGAAAAGGCCACTCGAGCTACGTGGCAACATGCCTGTGACTGGTCTGGTTTTTCTATCAAAAAGAGCGTACAAAAAGCACACCAATAGATAACGCGCACGGCTTTGTTTAGCAATTCTTGAAGATTCAAAGCGAAAGCAAGATCTTGCACCTAGGGTTCAATATTCACCTGGCGACACGTGTCCTTTTGGCTGCCACAAGCCTTGCCTTGTACTTCTTAATAGTACCATCAGGCCTTAGTTTCTTCTTGAACACCCATTTACATCCTACAGGTTTGCACCCATAAGGACGATCAGTGATCTCCCATGTTTCATTAGCTAAGATGGAATTCATCTCACTATGAACAGCTTCCTTCCAGTAGTCAGCATCAGGAGATGCATAAGCTTCTGAAATGGAAGTGGGAGTGTCATCCACAAGGTACACAATGAAATCATCACCAAAATACTTTGCAGTCCTTTGTCTTTTGCTCCTTTTAGGAATTTCATTATCATCCTCCTTAGGACTTTCAGAGTGTTCAATCGGAATGGTAGGTTCAGAGAATATAGCAATTTCCTGATTAGATGAACTAGGTATCTCGGATTTGATGAGTTAGGTTTATCCTTCATTGGAAAGATATCCTCAAAGAAAATCGCATCAGTCGACTCCATGATTGTACCGACATGAATGTCAGGTACTTCAGATTTTACTATCAAGAATCTATAACCAATGCTATGAAAAGCATAGCCCAGAAAAACACAATCAATGGTTTTTGGTCTAAGCTTGCGCTTCTTGGGGATTGGTACATTAACCTTTGCCAAACAACCCCAAGTACGTAAGTAAGAGAGTTTTAGTCTTTTCTTCTCCCATTCTTCGAATGGAGTAATTTCTTTGTTCTTTATGGGAACTCGGTTTAGGACATGACACGCGGTCAATAATGCCTCCCCCAACCATTCCTTAGAAAGACCCGATGTGTCTAACATGGCGTTAACCAAATCTGTTAGAGTACGGTTCTTTCTTTCGGCTACTCCATTTGACTGGGGTGAGTAGGGAGGCGTCCTCTCATGAATTATACCATGTTCCGCACAAAAGGAATCAAACTCGTTGGAAAAATACTCTCCACCACGATCGGACCTAAGCCTCTTAATCTTTCGATCAAGTTGATTTTCTGCCTCAGCTTTATAGATTTTGAAGAAACTCAAAGCCTCATCTTTTGATTTCAGAAGATACACATGACAATATCTCGTAGAGTCATCGATCAAAGTCATGAAATATTTTTTCCACCTTTTGTCAACACACCATTCATCTCACAAAGATCAGAATGTATGAGCTCTAGTGGTGTTAAATTTCTCACTGCAGATCGTATGACTTGCGAGGTTGTTTAGCTTACGCAGACTTGGCATTTAGATCCCTTAATGCTTGAGAAATCAGGGATTAAATTCATTCTGGCTAGTCGCGTCATACAACCAAAATTAATATGACAAAGACGAGAGTGCCAGACATTTGATTCAAAATTTGTGTAAATATGATTAACAACTTTATTACAAATGTCTGACAGAGATAAGCGGAACAAGCCTCCGCATTCATAGCCTTTACCAATAAAGGTTCCATACTTCGAAATTACAAATTTATTGGACTCGAATACAATCTTGTAGCCATCTCGACACAGAAGAGATCCGCTAACAAGATTTTTATTTATTGAGGGAACATGATGCACGTTCTTCAGGCGCACAGTCTTTCCCGAAGTGAACTTCAGATCGACCGTACCAACACCATGAACAGAAGCATGCGAGCTCCCCATCAAGACGGTTTGAGTCCCTCGACTGATATGAAGAAAACATGGAAATATCGTAATGCATATGTACATTAGCGCCCGTGTCAATCCACCAATCAGGAGAATGACATAATGAAAGAACAGTAGGTAATATACCATACCCAACATCTTTCATCTCAACGTCGCCCATGACAACATTAGCAGTCTTGCTGCTCTTCCCATGCTGGCGCTTGTCAAAGCGGTTGGGACAAGCAGGAGCCCAATGATTAGGATCACCGCACACATGACAAGCACCTTTCCTCTTATCAGTCTTCTTCTTGAAGCAGGTGGACTGTGAGGCCTTGTTCTTTCCATCGAACTTTCCATTATCATCAAACTTTCCTTTGTTCTTGAACTTGTGAGGCTGGAAGTTCCTTTTCTGTACCAGGTTGGCATTAGAACCTCCCTCGGTACCTCGATCACGTGTGTCTTTTGCTCTCGCCTTCTCTTCCACATCAAGAGTCCCAATGAGATCCGTCACGGAGAACTCTTGTCTCTTGTGCTTCAGAGAAGTAGCAAAATTCCTCCATGACTGGGGAAGTTTGGCAATGATGCCTCCGGCAACAAACTTGTCCGGAACACAAGTGAAGTGCTCAAGCTCCCCGGCAAGTGACTATATCTCATGAGCCTGCTCCACAATGGAGCGGTCATCAATCATCTTGTAGTCATAGAATTGTTCCATGACATACAGTTCATCGCCAAAGATCGAGACTCCAAATTTTCTCTCGGCGCATCCCATATCTTTGCCATTGCTAAATGAGATATGAATCGACAATATTGTCGCCAAGGATGCTGATCAAAGCAGCCTTGAAAGTGGTATCAAGTTTTGAACGCCTCTTCCGAGCGGATTAAGTTCCCCTCAGTGCCATAGATGGCGTTATAGCAGCTCATGGTGAAACCGAGAGACTGCTCGCACGCCATCGTTTGTAATTCACACCTTCAAACACAGGTGGCTTCATAGAAGCAACAAAGCCACTTGGGGCAAATTGCCTGAAATAAGGTTTTCGGATTGTTGAGAAATAGAGCAATTTACCAAGTGAATTATCCAAAATAAACGCTAGATAAAACATGACTAGAATAATAGGCAATATACTAATCATGTTAAATAGCGAATACAAATTTAGGCATATAGCCAAACAAACTGCAAGGCATAAAACTTTGGATAGGATCAGGACAAGATTGAGATGAAGATGTACACGTGAGCAGAGTGGAACCGCGGTGTGGGAACCGTCAGTGGCCATGTCGTCGAGGAAGAGGGTGCTGATGTCGGGGAAGAAGTCCTCGTCGGGGAAGACGTCGCTATCTGTGAGGGATTCCGTGATTTGCCGATGGTCGCTGATATAGCGCTCCCCAAAACCTTATCGCCTTCTCCCGCACAGGACTCGCAGCGGGTCTCGAGGTTCATCGCCCCGCTCGCGGTGCACGCCAGAAGACGGATGGGAAGATGGAGGTAGCGCAGGCTCGAACCGGAGGCGCGAGGATGTGTGGTAATCGAGAGGAGGCGCGACCTCTCTCTTATAGGCGAAGATGAAACGAATGGACGGAAGATGAAGCGAGCAGGCGCAGTCCACGGACAGCCTCCACTCAATTCGTATTCATTTAACTCGTATTAAAAGTCCATTCAAAGCAAACGTTTCAGCCAGACATCTGTTCATATACCATCCATGCCCTTGTCAAGGCGTCAGCGTCGTGATTTGAGGCGAGGAGGAGGAGGAGCGTGTGGAACTCTCTCCTTCTCCTTCTCATCCTTTACCAAGTGGTAGGAGAGCTCACCTTATAAGCTGGTCCAACTTCCACTCAACTAGCAATGGGATTAAACATTTGTCCCAGCTCTTGTCTTGCATGAATGGGCCTCTAGGATTTTTAGGAATTATTGAAATAGAAAATGGGCTAGACTATTTGGGCCAAAATTCCAGCACTTATTATATGGTCGCAAGAAGCTACGTACAGCTGTGAGGGAGATGAAGAAGCTGTTTGATAGAGGTGCACCGACTATAATCTGAGGCCATGCACGCACGTATTTGCAACGCGGGAACTTGAATGCTACTAGTTGTGTTAGATTATGATGTGTATGACATGGACGCGGGTTTAGAAAAAACAAATTTCTGGATAGTTATTGCTGCCTATGGCCAACGAAAATTAACAAATTTACTAAGTAAACCGGCACGTACATGTGCCACAGTTAGGCAGGTTTAACACACATGATTCATCCGAAACAATTTACATTTGCAAAATCAAATGAGAATTTGGTTGATAAAGTTGATGAAGTACTGCATGATTGATATTACTACTTGTTTTCTGTAGAAAAAGGTTGAGCCAAGATTGAGTTGGCTTTTGTAAAGTGAATGGATTTGGATGTAGAAAAGAGAGAAGTGATGAGATGAGATGAGAGGATGTACTGTGCTGTACTAACAAAGCCACTCTTTTCTCTCACTAAAGAAAAGGCCACTCGAGCTACGTGGCAACATGCCTGTGACTGGTCTGGTTTTTCTATCAAAAAGAGCGTACAAAAAGCACACCAATAGATAACGCGCACGGCTTTGTTTAGCAATTCTTGAAGATTCAAAGCGAAAGCAAGATCTTGCACCTAGGGTTCAATATTCACCTGGCGACACGTGTCCAGCTTGGCTGCCACAAGCCTTGCCTTGTACTTCTTAATAGTACCATCAGGCCTTAGTTTCTTCTTGAACACCCATTTACATCCTACAGGTTTGCACCCATAAGGACGATCAGTGATCTCCCATGTTTCATTAGCTAAGATGGAATTCATCTCACTATGAACATCTTCCTTCCAGTAGTCAGCATCAGGAGATGCATAAGCTTCTGAAATGGAAGTGGGAGTGTCATCCACAAGGTACACAATGAAATCATCACCAAAATACTTTGCAGTCCTTTGTCTTTTGCTCCTTTTAGGAATTTCATTATCATCCTCCTTAGGACTTTCAGAGTGTTCAATCGGAATGGTAGGTTCAGAGAATATAGCAATTTCCTGATTAGATGAACTAGGTATCTCGGATTTGATGAGTTAGGTTTATCCTTCATTGGAAAGATATCCTCAAAGAAAATCGCATCAGTCGACTCCATGATTGTACCGACATGAATGTCAGGTACTTCAGATTTTACTATCAAGAATCTATAACCAATGCTATGAAAAGCATAGCCCAGAAAAACACAATCAATGGTTTTTGGTCTAAGCTTGCGCTTCTTGGGATTGGTACATTAACCTTTGCCAAACAACCCCAATGCGTAAGTAAGAGAGTTTTAGTCTTTTCTTCTCCCATTCTTCGAATGGAGTAATTTCTTTGTTCTTTATGGGAACTCGGTTTAGGACATGACACGCGGTCAATAATGCCTCCCCCAACCATTCCTTAGAAAGACCCGATGTGTCTAACATGGCGTTAACCAAATCTGTTAGAGTACGGTTCTTTCTTTCGCTACTCCATTTGACTGGGGTGAGTAGGGAGGCGTCCTCTCATGAATTATACCATGTTCCGCACAAAAGGAATCAAACTCGATGGAAAAATACTCTCCACCACGATCGGACCTAAGCCTCTTAATCTTTCGATCAAGTTGATTTTCTGCCTCAGCTTTATAGATTTTGAAGAAACTCAAAGCCTCATCTTTTGATTTCAGAAGATACACATGACAATATCTCGTAGAGTCATCGATCAAAGTCATGAAATATTTTTTCCACCTTTTGTCAACACACCATTCATCTCACAAAGATCAGAATGTATGAGCTCTAGTGGTGTTAAATTTCTCACTTCTGCAGTCGTATGTGACTTGCGAGGTTGTTTAGCTTGCACGCAGACTTGGCATTTAGATCCCTTAACAGTTGAGAAATCAGGGATTAAATTCATTTTGGCTAGTCGCGTCATACAACCAAAATTAATATGACAAAGACGAGAGTGCCAGACATTTGATTCAAAATTTGTGTAAATATGATTAACAACTTTATTACAAATGTCTGACAGAGATAAGCGGAACAAGCCTCCGCATTCATAGCCTTTACCAATAAAGGTTCCATACTTCGAAATTACAAATTTATTGAACTCGAATACAATCTTGTAGCCATCTCGACACAGAAGAGATCCGCTAACAAGATTTTTTATTTATTGAGGGAACATGATGCACGTTCTTCAGACGCACAGTCTTTCCCGAAGTGAACTTCAGATCGACCGTACCAACACCATGAACAGAAGCATGCGAGCCGTTCCCCATCAGCACGGTTTGAGTCCCTCTGACCTGATATGAAGAAAACATGGAAATATCAGAACAGACATGTACATTAGCGTCCGTGTCAATCCACCAATCAGGAGAATGACATAATGAAAGAACAGTAGGTAATATACCATACCCAACATCTTTCATCTCAACGTCGCCCATGACAACATTAGCAGTCTTGCTGCTCTTCCCATGCTGGCGCTTGTCAAAGCGGTTGGGACAAGCAGGATCCCAATGATTAGGATCACCGCACACATGACAAGCACCTTCCTCTTATCAGTCTTCTTCTTGAAGCTGGTGGACTGTGAGGCCTTGTTCTTTCCATCGAACTTTCCTTTATCATCAAACTTTCCTTTGTTCTTGAACTTGTGAGGCTGGAAGTTCCTTTTCTGTACCAGGTTGGCATTAGAACCTCCCTCGGTACCTCGAGCACGTGTGTCTTTTGCTCTCGCCTTCTCTTCCACATCAAGAGTCCCAATGAGATCCGTCACGGAGAACTCTTGTCTCTTGTGCTTCAGAGAAGTAGCAAAATTCCTCCATGACTGGGGAAGTTTGGCAATGATGCCTCCGGCAACAAACTTGTCCGGTAACACACAAGTGAAGTGCTCAAGCTCGGCAAGTGATGTATCTCATGAGCCTGCTCCACAATGGAGCGGTCATCAATCATCTTGTAGTCATAGAATTGTTCCATGACATACGTCCTTTGCCAAAGATCGGAGACTCCAAATTTTCTCTCGAGCGCATCCCACATATCTTTGCCATTGCTAAATGACAGATATGAATCGACAATATTGTCGCCAAGGATGCTGATCAAGGCAGCCTTGAAAGTGGTATCAAGTTTTTGGAACGCCTCTTCCTGAGCGGGATTAAGTTCCCCCTCAGGTGCGCCATAGATGGCGTTATAGCAGCTCATGGTCTGAAACCAGAGCACTGCTCTCGCACGCCATCGTTTGTAATTCACACCTTCAAACACAGGTGGCTTCATAGAAGCAACAAAGCCACTTGGGGCAAATTGCCTGAAATAAGGTTTTCGGATTGTTGAGAAATAGAGCAATTTACCAAGTGAATTATCCAAAATAAACGCTAGATAAAACATGACTAGAATAATAGGCAATATACTAATCATGTTAAATAGCGAATACAAATTTAGGCATATAGCCAAACAAACTGCAAGGCATAAAACTTTGGATAGGATCAGAATAAGATTGAGACAGAAGATGTACACGGCAGTAGCAGAAGTGGAACCGCCGGTGTTGGAACCGTCGTTGGCCATGTCGTCGAGGAAGAGGGTGCTGATGTCGGGGAAGAAGTCCTCGTCGGGGAAGACGTCGCTATCTGTGAGGGATTCCGTGACGAAGCCAGTGGTCGCGCTGATAGCGCTCCCCAAAAACCTTATCGCCCTTCTCCCGTACAGGACTCGAAGCAGCGGGGTCTCGGAGGCCTACTGTCCCGGCTCGCGGTGCACGCCGTAAGACGGGATGGGGAAGATGGAGGTAGCGCAGTGCTCTGGAACTGGAGGCGCGAGGGATGTGTGGCAGTGTAACTGAGAGGAGGCGCGACCTCTCTCTCTTATAGGCGAAGATGAAACGAATGGACGGAAGATGAAGCGAACAGGCGGCAGTCCACCGGACAGCCTCCACTCAATTCGTATTCATTTAACTCGTATTAAAAGTCCATTCAAAGCAAACGTTTCAGCTTCTGTACATCTGTTCATATACCATCCATGCCCCGCGGCGCGCGCGTCGCGTCGCGTCGTGACGAGGCGAGCGAGGAGGAGGAGGAGCGCGCGTGTGGAACTCTCTCCTTCTCCTTCTCATCCTTTTACCAAGTGGTAGGAGAGCTCACCTTATAAGCTGGTCCAACTTCCACTCAACTAGCAATGTGGGATTAAACATTTGTCCCAGCTCTTGTCTTGCATGAATGGGCCTCTAGGATTTTTAGGAATTATTGAAATAGAAAATGGGCTAGACTATTTGGGCCAAAATTCCAGCACTTATTATATGGTCGCAAGAAGCTACGTACAGCTGTGAGTGAGATGAAGAAGCTGTTTGATAGAGGTGTGCACCGACTATAATCTGAGGCCATGCACGCCACGTATTTGCAACGCGGGAACTTGAATGCTACTAGTTGTGTTAGATTATGATGTGTATGACATGGACGCGGGTTTAGAAAAAACAAATTTCTGGATAGTTATTGCTGCCTATGGCCAACGAAAATTAAAAAATTTACTAAGTAAACCGGCACGTACATGTGCCACAGTTAGGCAGGTTTAACACACATGATTTATCCGAAACAATTTACATTTGTAAAATCAAATGAGAATTTGGTTGATAAAGTTGATGAAGTCTTGCATGATTGATATTACTACTTGTTTTCTAGAGAAAAGGTTGAGCCAAGATTGAGTTGGTTTTGTAAAGTGAATGGATTTGGATGTAGAAAAGAGAAGTGATGAGATGAGATGAGAGGATGTACTGTGCTGTACTAACAAAGCCACTCTTTTCTCTCACTAAAGAAAAGGCCACTCGAGCTACGTGGCAACATGCGTGACTGGTCTGGTTTTCTATCAAAAGAGCGCATAAAAGCACACCAATAGATAATGCAAGACGCTTTGTTTAGCAATTCTTGAAGATTCAAAGCGAAAGCAAGATCTTGCACCTAGGGTTCAATATTCACTGGCGACACGTGTCCAGCTTGGCTGCCAAGCCTTGCCTTGTACTTCTTAATAGTACCATCAGGCCTTAGTTTCTTCTTGAACACCCATTTACATCCTACAGGTTTGCACCCATAAGGACGATCAGTGATCTCCCATGTTTCATTAGCTAAGATGGAATTCATCTCACTATGAACAGCTTCCTTCCAGTAGTCAGCATCAGGAGATGCATAAGCTTCTGAAATGGAAGTGGGAGTGTCATCCACAAGGTACACAATGAAATCATCACCAAAATACTTTGCAGTCCTTTGTCTTTTGCTCCTTTTAGGAATTTTATTATCATCCTCCTTAGGACTTTCAGAGTGTTCAATCGGAATGGTAGGTTCAGAGAATATAGCAATTTCCTGATTAGATGAACTAGGTATCTCCGGATTTGATGAGTTAGGTTTATCCTTCATTGGAAAGATATCCTCAAAGAAAATCGCATCAGTCGACTCCATGATTGTACCGACATGAATGTCAGGTACTTCAGATTTTACTATCAAGAATCTATAACCAATGCTATGAAAAGCATAGCCCAGAAAAACACAATCAATGGTTTTTGGTCTAAGCTTGCGCTTCTTGGGGATTGGTACATTAACCTTGCCAAACAACCCCAAATACGTAAGTAAGAGAGTTTTAGTCTTTTCTTCTCCCATTCTTCGAATGGAGTAATTTCTTTGTTCTTTATGGGAACTCGGTTTAGGACATGACACGCGGTCAATAATGCCTCCCCCAACCATTCCTTAGAAAGACCCGATGTGTCTAACATGGCGTTAACCAAATCTGTTAGAGTACGGTTCTTTCTTTCGGCTACTCCATTTGACTGGGGTGAGTAGGGATGCGTCCTCTCATGAATTATGTCATGTTCCGCACAAAAGGAATCAAACTCGTTGGAAAATACTCTCCACCACGATCAGACCTAAGCCTCTTAATCTTTCGATCAAGTTGATTTTCTGCCTCACTTTATAGATTTTGAAGAAACTCAAAGCCTCATCTTTTGATTTCAGAAGATACACATGAAAATATCTCATAGAGTCATCGATCAAAGTCATAAAATATTTCTTCCACCTTTTGTCAACACACCATTCATCTCACAAAGATCGAATGTATGAGCTCTAGTGGTGTTAAATTTCTCACTGCAATCGTATGTGACTTGCGAGGTTGTTTAGCTTGCCTTGAGACTTGGCATTTAGATCCCTTAACAGTTGAGAAATCAGGGATTAAATTCATTTTGGCTAGTCGCGTCATACAACCAAAATTAATATGACAAAGAAGAGTGCGGACATTTGATTCAAAATTTGTGTAAATATGATTAACAACTTTATTACAAATGTCGGCAGAGATAAGCGGAACAAGCCTCCGCATTCATAGCCTTTACCAATAAAGGTTCCATACTTGAAATTACAAATTTATTAAACTCGAATACAATCTTGTAGCCATCTCGATACGAAGAGATCCGCTAACAAGATTTTTATTTATTGAGGAACATGATGCACGTTCTTGACGCAGTCTTTCGAAGTGAACTTCAGATCGACCGTACCAACACCATGAGCGAAGCATGCGAGCCGTTCCCCATCGGACGGTTTGAGTCCCTCGACTGATATGAAGAAAACATGGAAATATCGAGAGACATGTACATTAGCGTCCGTGTCAATCCACCAATCAGGAGAATGACATAATGAAAGAACAGTAGGTAATATACCATACCCAACATCTTTCATCTCAACGTCGCCCATGACAACATTAGCAGTCTTGCTGCTCTTCCCATGCTGGCGCTTGTCAAAGCGGTTGGGACAAGCAGGATCCCAATGATTAGGATCACCGCACACATGACAAGCACCTTCCTCTTATCAGTCTTCTTCTTGAAGCTGGTGGACTGTGAGGCCTTGTTCTTTCCATCGAACTTTCCTTTATCATCAAACTTTCCCTTTGTTCTTGAACTTGTGAGGCTGGAAGTTCCTTTTCTGTACCAGGTTGGCATTAGAACCTCCCTCGGTACCTCGAGCACGTGTGTCTTTTGCTCTCGCCTTCTCTTCCACATCAAGAGTCCCAATGAGATCCGTCACGGAGAACTCTTGTCTCTTGTGCTTCAGAGAAGTAGCAAAATTCCTCCATGAGGGAAGTTTGGCAATGATGCCTCCGCAACAAACTTGTCGGTAACACACAAGTGAAGTGCTCAAGCTCCACAGCAAGTGTTGTATCTCATGAGCCTGCTCCACAATGGAGCGGTCATCAATCATCTTGTAGTCATAGAATTGTTTCATGACATACAGTTCCTCGCCAAACATCGAGACTCCAAATTTTCTCGGCGCATCCCACATATCTTTGCCATTGCTAAATGATGATATGAATCGACAATATTGTCGCCAAGGATGCTGATCAAGGCAGCCTTGAAAGTGGTATCAAGTTTTGGAGCGCCTCTTCTGGCGGGATTAAGTTCCCCTCAGTGCGCCATAGATGGCGTTATAGCAGCTCATGGTGCGAAACGAGCCTTTGCTCTCGCACGCCATCGTTGTAATTCACACCTTCAAACACGGTGGCTTCATAGAAGCAACAAAGCCACTTGGGGCAAATTGCCTGAAATAAGGTTTTGGATTGTTGAGAAATAGAGCAATTTACCAAGTGAATTATCCAAAATAAACGCTAGATAAAACATGACTAGAATAATAGGCAATATACTAATCATGTTAAATAGCGAATACAAATTTAGGCATATAGCCAAACAAACCGCAAGGCATAAAACTTTGGATAGGATCGAATAAGATTGAGGGAGAAGATGTACACGATGCAGAAGTGGAACCGCCCGGTGTTGGAACCGTCGTTGGCCATGTCGTCGAGGAAGAGGGTCTTGATGTCGGGAAGAAGTCCTCGTCGGGAAGACGTCGCTATCTGTGAGGGATTCCGTGAGCCGATGGTCATACTGATAAGCGCGCTCCCAAAACCTTATCGCCTTCTCCGTCACGGGACTCGAAGCAGCGGGGTCTCGGAGGCCTACTGTCCCGGCTCGCGGTGCACGCCGTAAGACGGGATGGGGAAGATGGAGGTAGCGCAGTGCTCTGGAACTGGAGGCGCGAGGGATGTGTGGCAGTGTAACTGAGAGGAGGCGCGACCTCTCTCTCTTATAGGCGAAGATGAAACGAATGGACGGAAGATGAAGCGAACAGGCGGCAGTCCACCGGACAGCCTCCACTCAATTCGTATTCATTTAACTCGTATTAAAAGTCCATTCAAAGCAAACGTTTCAGCTTCTGTACATCTGTTCATATACCATCCATGCCCCGCGGCGCGCGCGTCGCGTCGCGTCGTGACGAGGCGAGCGAGGAGGAGGAGGAGCGCGCGTGTGGAACTCTCTCCTTCTCCTTCTCATCCTTTTACCAAGTGGTAGGAGAGCTCACCTTATAAGCTGGTCCAACTTCCACTCAACTAGCAATGTGGGATTAAACATTTGTCCCAGCTCTTGTCTTGCATGAATGGGCCTCTAGGATTTTTAGGAATTATTGAAATAGAAAATGGGCTAGACTATTTGGGCCAAAATTCCAGCACTTATTATATGGTCGCAAGAAGCTACGTACAGCTGTGAGTGAGATGAAGAAGCTGTTTGATAGAGGTGTGCACCGACTATAATCTGAGGCCATGCACGCCACGTATTTGCAACGCGGGAACTTGAATGCTACTAGTTGTGTTAGATTATGATGTGTATGACATGGACGCGGGTTTAGAAAAAACAAATTTCTGGATAGTTATTGCTGCCTATGGCCAACGAAAATTAAAAAATTTACTAAGTAAACCGGCACGTACATGTGCCACAGTTAGGCAGGTTTAACACACATGATTTATCCGAAACAATTTACATTTGTAAAATCAAATGAGAATTTGGTTGATAAAGTTGATGAAGTACTGCATGATTGATATTACTACTTGTTTTCTGTAGAAAAAGGTTGAGCCAAGATTGAGTTGGCTTTTGTAAAGTGAATGGATTTGGATGTAGAAAAGAGAGAAGTGATGAGATGAGATGAGAGGATGTACTGTGCTGTACTAACAAAGCCACTCTTTTCTCTCACTAAAGAAAAGGCCACTCGAGCTACGTGGCAACATGCCTGTGACTGGTCTGGTTTTTCTATCAAAAAGAGCGTACAAAAAGCACACCAATAGATAACGCGCACGGCTTTGTTTAGCAATTCTTGAAGATTCAAAGCGAAAGCAAGATCTTGCACCTAGGGTTCAATATTCACCTGGCGACACGTGTCCAGCTTGGCTGCCACAAGCCTTGCCTTGTACTTCTTAATAGTACCATCAGGCCTTAGTTTCTTCTTGAACACCCATTTACATCCTACAGGTTTGCACCCATAAGGACGATCAGTGATCTCCCATGTTTCATTAGCTAAGATGGAATTCATCTCACTATGAACAGCTTCCTTCCAGTAGTCAGCATCAGGAGATGCATAAGCTTCTGAAATGGAAGTGGGAGTGTCATCCACAAGGTACACAATGAAATCATCACCAAAATACTTTGCAGTCCTTTGTCTTTTGCTCCTTTTAGGAATTTCATTATCATCCTCCTTAGGACTTTCAGAGTGTTCAATCGGAATGGTAGGTTCAGAGAATATAGCAATTTCCTGATTAGATGAACTAGGTATCTCCGGATTTGATGAGTTAGGTTTATCCTTCATTGGAAAGATATCCTCAAAGAAAATCGCATCGATCGACTCCATGATTGTACCGACATGAATGTCGTACTTCAGATTTTACTATCAAGAATCTATAACCAATGCTATGAAAAGCATAGCCCGAAAAAACACAATCAATGGTTTTGGTCTAAGCTTGCGCTTCTTGGGATTGGTACATTAACCTTTGCCAAACAACCCCAAGTACGTAAGTAAGAGAGTTTTAGTCTTTTCTTCTCCCATTCTTCGAATGGAGTAATTTCTTTGTTCTTTATGGGAACTCGGTTTAGGACATGACACGCGGTCAATAATGCCTCCCCCAACCATTCCTTAGAAAGACCCGATGTGTCTAACATGGCGTTAACCAAATCTGTTAGAGTACGGTTCTTTCTTTCGGCTACTCCATTTGACTGGGGTGAGTAGGGAGGCGTCCTCTCATGAATTATACCATGTTCCGCACAAAAGGAATCAAACTCGTTGGAAAAATACTCTCCACCACGATCGGACCTAAGCCTCTTAATCTTTCGATCAAGTTGATTTTCTGCCTCAGCTTTATAGATTTTGAAGAAACTCAAAGCCTCATCTTTTGATTTCAGAAGATACACATGACAATATCTCGTAGAGTCATCGATCAAAGTCATGAAATATTTTTTCCACCTTTTGTCAACACACCATTCATCTCACAAAGATCAGAATGTATGAGCTCTAGTGGTGTTAAATTTCTCACTTCTGCAGTCGTATGTGACTTGCGAGGTTGTTTAGCTTGCACGCAGACTTGGCATTTAGATCCCTTAACAGTTGAGAAATCAGGGATTAAATTCATTTTGGCTAGTCGCGTCATACAACCAAAATTAATATGACAAAGACGAGTGCGGACATTTGATTCAAAATTTGTGTAAATATGATTAACAACTTTATTACAAATGTCTGACAGAGATAAGCGGAACAAGCCTCCGCATTCATAGCCTTTACCAATAAAGGTTCCATACTTCGAAATTACAAATTTATTGAACTCGAATACAATCTTGTAGCCATCTCGACACAGAAGAGATCCGCTAACAAGATTTTTTATTTATTGAGGGAACATGATGCACGTTCTTGCGCCTTGAGTCTTTCCAAGTGAACTTCGATCGACCGTACCAACACCATGAGCGAAGCATGCGAGCCGTTCCCCATCAGCCGCGGTTTGAGTCCCTCGACTGATATGAAGAAAACATGGAAATATCGAAGACATGTACATTAGCGTCCGTGTCAATCCACCAATCAGGAGAATGACATAATGAAAGAGCGATGGTAATATACCATACCCAACATCTTTCATCTCAACGTCGCCCATGACAACATTAGCGATCTTCTTGCTCTTCCCATCTTGGCACTTGTCAAAGCGGTTGGGACAAGCAGGATCCCAATGATTAGGATCACACACATGACAAGCACCTTCCTCTTATCGTCTTCTTCTTGAAGCTGGTGGACATGAGGCCTTGTTCTTTCCATCGAACTTTCCTTTATCATCAAACTTTCCCTTTGTTCTTGAACTTGTGAGGCTGGAAGTTCCTTTTCTGTACCAGGTTGGCATTAGAACCTCCCTCGGTACCTCGATCACGTGTGTCTTTTGCTCTCGCCTTCTCTTCCACATCAAGAGTCCCAATGAGATCCGTCACGGAGAACTCTTGTCTCTTGTGCTTGAGAAGTAGCAAAATTCCTCCATGACTGGGAAGTTTGGCAATGATGCCTCCGCAACAAACTTGTCCATTAACACACAAGTGAAGTGCTCAAGCTCCACGGCAAGTATTTATCTCATGAGCCTGCTCCACAATGGGCGGTCATCAATCATCTTGTAGTCATAGAATTGTTTCATGACATACGATTCCTTGCCGACATCGAGACTCCAAATTTTCTCTCGGCGCATCCCACATATCTTTGCCATTGCTAAATGACAGATATGAATCGACAATATTATCGCCAAGGATGCTGATCAAGGCAGCCTTGAAAGTGGTATCAAGTTTTTGGATACTCTTCACGGCGGGATTAAGTTCCCCTCGTGCGCCATAGATGGCGTTATAGCAGCTCATGGTGCGAAACGAGCCTGCTCTCGCACGCCATCGTTTGTAATTCACACCTTCAAACACAGGTGGCTTCATAGAAGCAACAAAGCCACTTGGGGCAAATTGCCTGAAATAAGGTTTTTGGATTGTTGAGAAATAGAGCAATTTACCAAGTGAATTATCCAAAATAAATGCTAGATAAAACATGACTAGAATAATAGGCAATATACTAATCATGTTAAATAGCGAATACAAATTTAGGCATATAGCCAAACAAACTGCAAGGCATAAAACTTTGGATAGGATCAGAACAAGATTGAGACAGAAGATGTACACGGCAGTAGCAGAAGTGGAACCGCCGGTGTTGGAACCGTCGTTGGCCATGTCGTCGAGGAAGAGGGTCTTGATGTCGGGAAGAAGTCCTCGTCGGGAAAGGCGTCGCTATCTGTGAGGATTCCGTGGCGAAGCCGATGGTCGCACTGATAGCTCCCCAAAACCTTATCGCCCTTCTCCCTTACAGGACTCGAAGCAGCGGGGTCTCGGAGGCCTACTGTCCCGGCTCGCGGTGCACGCCGTAAGACGGGATGGGGAAGATGGAGGTAGCGCGGTGCTCTGGGCCTGAGGCGCTTGAGGATGTGTGATGTGGCCCGAGAGGCGCGACCTCTCTCTCTTATAGGCGAAGATGAAACGAATGGACGGAAGATGAAGCGAACAGGCGGCAGTCCATCGGACAGCCTCCACTCAATTCGTATTCATTTAACTCGTATTAAAAGTCCATTCAAAGCAAACGTTTCAGCTTACATACATCTGTTCATATACCATCCATGCCCTTGGCCTTGTAGCGTCAGCGTCGTGACAAGGCGAGCGAGGAGGAGGAGGAGCGCGCGTGTGGAACTCTCTCCTTCTCCTTATCATCCTTTTACCAAGTGGTAGGAGAGCTCACCTTATAAGCTGGTCCAACTTCCACTCAACTAGCAATGTGGGATTAAACATTTGTCCCAACTCTTGTCTTGCATGAATGGGCCTCTAGGATTTTTAGGAATTATTGAAATAGAAAATGGGCTAGACTATTTGGGCCAAAATTCCAGCACTTATTATATGGTCGCAAGAAGCTACGTACAGCTGTGAGTGAGATGAAGAAGCTGTTTGATAGAGGTGTGCACCGACTATAATCTGAGGCCATGCACGCCACGTATTTGCAACGCGGGAACTTGAATGCTACTAGTTGTGTTAGATTATGATGTGTATGACATGGACGCGGGTTTAGAAAAAACAAATTTCTGGATAGTTATTGCTGCCTATGGCCAACGAAAATTAACAAATTTACTAAGTAAACCGGCACGTACATGTGCCACAGTTAGGCAGGTTTAACACACATGATTCATCCGAAACAATTTACATTTGCAAAATCAAATGAGAATTTGGTTGATAAAGTTGATGAAGTACTGCATGATTGATATTACTACTTGTTTTCTGTAGAAAAAGGTTGAGCCAAGATTGAGTTGGCTTTTGTAAAGTGAATGGATTTGGATGTAGAAAAGAGAGAAGTGATGAGATGAGATGAGAGGATGTACTGTGCTGTACTAACAAAGCCACTATTTTCTCTCACTAAAGAAAAGGCCACTCGAGCTACGTGGCAACATGCCTGTGACTGGTCTGGTTTTTCTATCAAAAAGAGCGTACGAAAAGATCACCAATAGATAACGCGCACGACTTTGTTTAGCAATTCTTGAAGATTCAAAGCGAAAGCAAGATCTGCTTGCATCTAGAGTTCAATATTCACCTGGCGACACGTGTCCAGCTTGGCTGCCACGTGTGCTAACTATCCTTTCCTGGCTCTTGCTAATCTTTTCTGACGTGTACGTACGGACACCAAAGTCAAATCAATGTTGACGATATATAAGTGGGAAGATCATTTCCATTCCCAACAGAGACCACACATTGGATGCGACTGATCCCAGGACATAAACAAAGCGGGTAAGCTAGACGGCTGCAACGATTGGTGCTAGCATTTCCGTTTGGTAATTTAAAAAGACGCTTCTCTCCACCACACGATTCGCATCCAAACCAAAAATAAAAAGGGTATTCTGGTCACTGGCCAGTGGCAGCTGGCCAGACTTCGTTTGACATCGCACTCACCTGCTGCAGTTAGATCAATTGACACAAGCCAAACTGAAGCAGCTGAAATCATCCACACGTCTCTTCTTCATGCAATTAAACACCAAATACATCTTTCAACTCTTCATCCATGCATGTGAGGTTTCAGGGCTAAGAATAATTACGGCATTCAATTCCCTGGAAAAAGTATCCCGAGTTATGTTCTCGTAGAGTTGTCGTTGAAGCTTTAACCCAAATAAAGTTCTACAAATTGTAACAGAGGGAGTAGTAACAAATTTCAACTCGATCTGGCGTCCAACCTCTTCACAACTTGTACTTTTGGTGGATTTTCACATACATATTACTGTATAAATTTAATTTATAGTCAAATCTGAAATTCGTTTTGGCTCCCAGTTTCTAGGAAGCCCGGAATTTTGTATGAACAAAAAATGGCAAGTGTAGGTTCAAAAATATTTTTGAGTGTATAAATACATATGTGTTCTTACATACCTAGAATTTTTGTTAAATAATATGTTATATTTTGGGTGCTAAAACACAAATATTGTTGCTCAAAAAGGCAAAAAGATGTTGTATTTGTTTGTTTCGTGTAGATCACATATAAAAAATAAATTCGACATTTTTTTTAGATATTTATGTGTACCCTTGTACATTTTGAGGGTTTTTTTAGATTCAAAAGTGCAGTTTTCGATTTTAATTGAAATTGGGCTACATGGTGTGGCGACCTAAAAGTATTTCTAGTGTCCATATTTTCTAACTTTGGCTATGAGAATGTGTCAGCAAGCATTTGAAGTGGATATACTAAAAGTAGTATCCTTGGATTTTCCATGAAAATAGTTTGATAATGTTTTCTCTAGAATATTAATAATGAGGATAATAATACTACTAGTATAATTTCCACTAGCATGCATACACAAAGTAGTGACCAAAGATACGTGTCAAAGATTTATCAAAATCTAAAATGTCTTATAATCTACTAACAGAGGGAGTGGTACTTTGCAGGCACATTGTATGATTGAGTCGACATTAAATTCAAGTTCTGACATCTAAAAGGTCAAGGAGAGCTTGCTTAAATCAAGGCATTATTGCCCGGCAGCCGACAAGAGGGGAGAGTTTGCACATGCTGACCCGTTCGTCTGATCAATATACTCCACACAGAATCATAACCACCACCTGACCACCGGTATAGTTGTTACAGTATTTAGTTGCACAGAATTTATGTAGGAACTGGCCTCTTCTTAGGGGCAATTTCAGCAAAACATAACTGTACTAGTTAATAGCACGTGAGACATTCGGCAGAAGAAAACAACTTTAAAAGAATTTAAATTTATCCATGTGATGATATGAAAATTGCATTGGTCATTGGTTAACCTTTTACACCTAACTATGAGACGCAGCAACTTTTACACCTAACTATGAGACGCATCAACTTCGAATGGAATTGATTCAGTATATAGCGTCTTTTACTAAAACTCTAAAAGAGATTATAAGTATTTTTGTCTTGCACCGTAAAAGTGACACTGAAGACGATACCCTTTTCACCGTCTCTATATTCTCCAAAAAAATGAGACGGCATTTCTAGTGTGTATACACTGCAATGCATGTCTTGACATCACTTCGGCTCCATTTGGCTGCTTGGGCCTAGGCATATCAACGCCTGAGCAAGCAATACAATAGTTTGCATAAAAATACAATATTAAAAAAAGATGTCAATACCTCCTTCATTAATCCTACCAAAAAAAAACTCAGTTTATGAAATACCATGGTTTTGAAACTTTGGTGTTTTGCTGTAGCCAAACGGCTCAAAGTTTTTAAAACTATAGTGTTTTTAAATACTACAGTAAGATACGAAAGAAAGTAGTGGTGCCAAACAGGGCTTAGTGTTTTTGGTAATGAAAAGCTCCAGCGCTTCATTCATTTAAAAAATTAAAAGTTATATAATAATGTTTTAAAATAATCAAAAATTATTCTAGACATAGTTAATGTTATATCCCACAAGCATGCAAAATTACAACATGGATTTTTTTGTTATTGTGGGCTACACAAAAATTATAAAAGCTCATAAATTTTTTGGGTTTTGAAATATACATGCACAAATCCACACTTTTGTCGTTTATGTGTAATTCAGAATATAAAGAATTGATTGCATGTTTATGAGATATATCGCTCCTTACATCAGGATAATTTTATCATGTTTTTTATAAATTGTAAACATGTTTTTTTTGTTTTTTAATACTCCCTTCGACCCATATTAATTGACTCACATTTGTCTAGATTTGGATGAATCTAGACACTATTTAGTATATAGGTTCATCCAAATTAATCAAAGTCAATTAATATGGATCGGAGGGAGTAACAAAACCACTGGTACTGTGCATGCTGGGTGGTGCACATGACCCAGGGTAAATAAAAAAAAACCTTTCTAGATTAGCTATTTATCACCATATGTGCCACCCCTAAAACAAGTTTTTTAAGTTGAGTCGTTGAGACACCACCGGATTGTTATTACCCTAGCTCCACCAATGCTCAGGAGCAAAAAAAAATCTCCACCATTTTGGTAACGGGAATAGGTTACAGACACGCCAACAAGTAGACGCAAGGCAAATGAATACTTGTCAATGCCCAAGGCAAATGAATACTTGTCAATGCCCAATGCAGAATTTAAGTACCAATTGTTTGTTTTCTTACGGGATTTATTAAGTACCTGGTGACACATAGAGATAAAATAACAAAAGAATATATACCCGTTGGATTCCACATATATATATAATATCCGATGGAGTAGTATTTATTTAATTTCTTGCTGCATGCCATCTAATAGGCTGAACAGCTCAACACACTTCTTCCGTTCAACCTGCAGCATGGCCCACCCAACATGGCACATGCATGTGCCTTGTTTCAGAGAAGGAGGACGCCATGTTTCTAGACCTGCGTGGAATCGCCAGCTGCGACGTATGAGCACTGTTCACAACGAATCCCGCTGCACTCAGCCGTTCGATTTAGCACTCTAACGGTCATGATTGACACTCTAAACACAGTTCAAAATTGATACACTATATAGGAGTATGTATAGACAATTTATAACCTTTCAGGACAGATATGGATTGGCGTGAACATGATTGATGTTTAGTTTCTAAAATTCTACTGCATATATATGAAGTGAGAGGTGAAGGCAGTTGGATATTGATGGAGGGGTATAACAATACGAGCAAGATTCAAGAATGTTTCAGTAACTTACAAATAGAAAATCTAAAAAGAAAATGAAGTGGATATCTTGTAGCACACACTCACTTTCCTTTCCTAGTTGCCAACCTAGATGCATTTGGCATCAATAAAGGCATGTGTTCCTCTCAGCTTAGGATGATATGATGCCGAACCTACCACACCCTCTGCTTTAATTTCTATCATCTTGGGATGATTGAGATTGCTACTGCAATTGCAAGCCATTGCTTTCCTGTGGGCACCAGAAAATGAAATCCACTTGTATCTTTCCCCATTGCATTAGATACTTTTGTACGTATTTATGTAGGCCATGTGTTTGCCTGCCTTGGCCAATCGGTATGAAACTTTTCTCAGGACAAGATTGCAGTCATCAGGAACTTAAAGTCTGTTCAGCAAAGTTTCTGCCAACAAATAGGACCAGTGACTTATTAGGGTTTTCCCTGACCAGAATGCCACTGGACCATTAGAGTTTTGACAGTAGCAGATCCAGGTTACTGGTCAAGTCGCGCATCCGTTTAACAGGAAAATAAATTGTCTATGAGAGTAGCAACACATAGGTCTCCATACTGGAAATTTGGTATGGTTCTCAACAGAGATAATAATCTCTAGACTAATACAAATGAACAACAGACTACTTTGTTCACCTCTCGAAAAGCATGACCATCTCGCAGTGCGAGGTGGGAAACAAGTCGGCGGCCATGGCTCTCTTGGGAACAAAGGCTCCGACATGGGCATCGACTTTGTCCTCTGCCTCGCAAGACCAGCGCTGCTCATGTTGCGCCATCCACGGTGCCCTTTGTTCTTTTCCCTGTTCTCTGACGTGGGAGTGCAAAGCTCGATTGCGTTGGCCATTAGAGTGTCTGGGTTGCAGGAAATGTACCTGGTTAAATGGGAACAAAGAGTAAATGTTAGAGCAGTAACAGAAACTACATGAGATTCCAGTACTAACTGCAACCAAGTTGGGCAGTACCAAACAAGTGATGCGTGTTTTTCTTTAATTTTAGAGACTGAGATCGGAATAATGCATGCTTGCTGGAGACAACATGATAACTTGGTAACGGGAAACTTTGTTCTCTAAGCACCACTATAAGACATAGTAGCAGGTATCGGTATCGGGATTACTTACACTAGACGACGAATGCGTGGATGAGTCCTCAATACCTTGATCACCTATAGAATATTAAGAATGTCAGCTTGATCTTCCACAAAAAAGTTGGTAGTCCAATCACAAGAAGAATGGCGTACACAAAAAATAAACATATTACAGGTACAATTGATCTGCACGGGTGCTTCAGTCAACTAATATGGTGCTCATTATTAACATGAACTTGACAAGTTTCATACATTGGGATCATAATGCAGGAACAACTTCATAGCATGATAATTTCATAGTACTAACTTCAAATGTATATATTTTCTTATTAACACCCAAGATATCTACCGTACCTGGCAGCTATACCACATTACTGTAATTATCACTAGTCCTACAAAGAGCTGTAAAGTAGTATAATCTGCTTTGTTTATAGGAAGTCTGAATGTTCTCATGATGTTCTATGGTGCCACAATGTAGGAACCGAGTGTTCATGTACTCTTGTGTTTTACTTGGTTTTTAGGTACTCCCTCCGTCCCAAAATATAAGGCGCCTAAGGATTAGTCAAAAGTCAACGGTTTCTAAGTTTGACCAAGATTATACACAAAAATATGAACATTTACAATACTGAATCAGTACCAATAGATTCACCATAAAGTATATTTTCTTAATGTGTCCATTCAATATTGTAGATGTAGATATTTTTTTCTAAATATTTGGTCAAATTTAGTAAGATTTGACTTTTGACTAATCCTTAGGTGCCTTATATTTTGGGACGGAGGGAGTATTAAGTAAGCACAGACTCAGGTGACTTAAGAATCACAAAACTAAATGTAAGACTTCATAATTATGTTCAATAGTCGGCTAATTGTCTAAGCCATTATATGCTAGGCATGTTTCAAAAAAGCGGTAAGCGCTGAGCGAGCGATGAGGCTCCGCTCAGACGAATTGCTGCTTAAGCGCGCTTAAGCGGTCAGTCTAAAATCGTACGGACAGGGAATAAAGAAGGCTAAGCAGGGCATATCAGAGCCTAAAACAAGTGTATCTTTGTATCTGGACGAGATCGAGCTCGACTGACTGCTCTGGGCGGAGAGGGGGCGACGGGATCGAGCTCTGCTCTGGGCGGAGAGGGGGCGACGGGGACGAGCTGCTCGACCGGAGGAGAGGGGTCGATGCCCTGCTAGCCTGGAGGAAGAAGTGGAGGGCGGTGCTGGACTGCTTCGGCGGCTGCGGAAACCAGGTGCGCCGCTTCTCTTCCCTCTCTCTCTGTCTTAGGGTTTGGGGGAGTCACCGACTGGGGCCTCAGCAAACCTTATCTGCCCCCAATTTCCCTCCCAGCTGCCCCCAATTTTTTCAGCTCCCGCTCTCTATCGACCATGGACGCGCAGCGAGCGCTTTTTCCCCCGCTTTCCTCGCTTCCGCGCGCGTACGCACACGCTCAGCGCCTAATTGCATCGCTAAACAGCGCTTAGCGCTTACCGAAGCGGTAGGCCTGAAACGAAGCGGTAGGCCTCCGCTTCGCTTAATTTTCCGCTTAAGCGGGATTAAGCGTACGCTTAATTTATCACTGATGCTAGGTTATATCTAAAGTATGTAAAATATGTATGTCTGTCCAAGTGGCGGTGAGCTACTCTTTCCCATGAATGTCCTGAGGGTCGTAATGCATTTTATGAATTGCATGGATGTCATAGCTGCCCCTATAAAGAAAGGAGACTCAGCCAACACATAGTGTTTTTTGTAGACTTGTGATAATTACATGAGTGGTAGCATTCCCTGGTAAGATAGATTGGCAGATATCTCGGAAGTTACAACTACAGAAGACAAAACCAAGACCAGCGAACTACTTATGATGCAAGAGCATTGATGGGTTAACTATTACTTGCGAGCCAAATTCTAGCAATGATGAGTTGATGACAGTCAAAACCAACATTGCACCAAGGGTTATGTCACTAACTCATTATGCTGTTGGGCTTGGGCATATGTTAAACATAAGCATTTTCAAATATAAGTAAGAATTGTTTATGATTAAGAAAACTAAAGATTGAAATTTACTTACAGTAGGGTGAAGCCCAGCACGTGGAGGGTCTACAATAGCAACGAAATTCTTGAACTGACATGCAGTAGCAGCAAGTGTGTCTTTGTTAGAAATAGAAGAACCATCCTCAGGTGTTTTAGTGTGCTCCAAAGAGTCAGCTGATTTTGTGGCAATGGACTCCTCATTGATCAATGGCGATGCTTCCTCACTATTTTGATTACCAACAGCCACATTGCATTGATCATGTCCACCTTCCAACTCTTTGCTAACCCTATCCCCCAAGTCTCCATTTATCTCATGACTGGAACAAGTGGGAGGATCAGCCGATTTGTCTCCCAGCTGCTGACTTTCACCATTGTCGTTTTTCTCACTCGAGCTGTCCATAGCTTCACCATTATTCTCTGTACCATCAACTATATCTTCATTTTTTCCTGTAGCACAAACTTCTGAATTACTTTCAGAAACCGCAATGTCCTGCTGTGGTGAACCAAGATACTCTGTGAGAAGAGACCCCATCACATCTTCGGCCTGTTTATTCCAAGGATGGGGATTCAGGTGAGAGTATTGTGGTGAGTACAAAGAATTGGAAGTCAAAGGTACAAGATGACCTCATGGTCACTACACCAGAGTAAGAAAATTCTTCATAAGGGTAAATAAGTCTCACCTTTCCGCAGACAAAACGGCAATTTTTTATACCATTGATAAGAGCATTTCTCTGAGCATCCAAAACTGCCGATTCATTCATTTCGATTCCAACAACCTAGCACATCAGCGATGTAACTTAGAGAAATATATTACAAAGCAATGATTGAGCCATCTAACATGAAACATATTGAAAACTGCATTCTATGTTATACTGGAAATAAGCAATAAGATGAAATGTGCACAGGAAAATACCATTCCAACACGATGTGCTAATGTCAGGCCAATTGTTCCAGTCCCACAACATACGTCAAAAAGTAATGTGTCTGAATTGAGATTGGCCCAGTCACCAGCAAGGGTGTACAATCTTTCTGCAGCAAGAGTATTAACCTGTGTAACTGTGAGTCAATACCAAATTTAACCATACAGCCCAATTGACAAAGTAGTTTTCATTTCAGCCAGACCTGGAAAAATGCTGTTGGTGATAAGGAGAACCGAAGATTGCTGATGTGGTCGTGAATTCTTGTTTGATCCACTGCTCCCTCTTCTGATTGGCGTACTTTGGGCACCAATAGTGGGATCAGTGGACAGTCAGCTGCTGCTACATTTGATATTCCTGTATGATCCTGCATGAGTAGTGAAGGATTTCATTAGCTGTAAATAATTTCAAGAATAACAAAGAAGCATACTTATCGAAACAAACTGCAACTGACATGTCTAAACTCGAATGAAGAATTATAGCCATAAAAAGCACTCACTATGTTCTTATAATCATGACGTTGTTGGAAATCAGCATCGCAACAGATTTGACAACCTTTTTGCTAACTTTACGTCAATAATAATAGAGATTGCATAAAACAGAATAGTATGCTTTTGATGACAAATATACCAATATCATCTCCATGTTTTTCTAAGAATGATTAACTCCATGCGAGAATCATGTATATGTTTGTGTATCTCAGTTGGAAAAGTTTTATAAGTTTTATTACACGTGTTTTAAGATGACATATTTTTAGAAATGGAGAGAACACACTGCAAAGTTCACTCATTCAGTTCAGACAGTAAAATCTGCAATTCCTCAAAAGTACACCAAGTGGCTACTGGGCGCTTGGGCAGTATGTGGAGTTACAAGTTATAACACATATTAAGTTAAAATACAGCAATAGTGTGATAGCTAGAATAACTTAATGGACATAGGAATTAAGGAATTCCTGAAAGGAAACATGCACAGAATCATAGTTCTGGAGCAGCTGTTCGAACTTACTTGGACTACTATAGTTGTTAGAGGCAATGGAGGCGAGCATGTTGTGGCCCCTTGAACCAGCGTCGTGGACAACTTGGTAAACTCATCTTTCATCAGTACCTCATCAACACCTGTGGAGCACACCTGGTAGTATAGAAAGTATAGCATGTCAGTGGTACTGCCAGCAGAAACTGCATTGAACTGACGAGCACATCTCAAGTTCAGTCCAAACTACCTGAACAATAATCATGACTTCAGATATTTGTGTTTCTGCATCTTGTGCAACAACCGCTTGAGCTGGACTTCTTCCCTCTCGAACCTAATATGGCACTCATAGTCATAGTGTAAGAAGTTATCCACACCACGATGAACAAAACAAAGAAATTCAGTTTGCAGAATCTCAATAGAGAAAACAAACAGAAGCATCAGATAGAGATTTAAATGCTTAGCGAGAACACACCGTGAATTGGCGCCAAAATCCTGAATTATCAACTCTATTCCACACGGGTAAGGTTGACAACTGCAGAAACTCTTGGAACATGAAAGCATATTTATAGGAAATTCCTGAAACATTTGGGCAGTCCACGGGTTCCTCGACAGCAGTCACACCTTCCCTGAGATTATGTTGTATCAATCATTAACGCTGGAAAAACAGTGAACAAGAAGAAAGAAAGAGGAATCAACAAACCAACCTGAAATTCCCAAGCATAAACCCAACCGTCTTTTTGCCCTCCAAGGAATGTCCCACAGAGAATTCACACTTGTTACGATACCCGTCAACCACTGGGGACTCCAGAATACCTTCAAGCTTGCATGAAAGACCACCTGGATGGTCGAACAGACACTTAGCACAATCTAGAGAGCAGAAGATCATATACTACAGACGCAGAAGAATGAAAAGACATTGTGCAGACTGCAGCAAGTGTACGAGGCTTATATAACCGCCAGTTACCTACAAAGAACTGCTACCACCCATATGAAAGTGCTAGGATACAGACAGAAAACAACCGTTTGTAAGATCTCTTTGTTAAGAACAGTGAAATGCCATGTGTCAAGTACTGAAGATTACTGGTCGAGTCAGAAGTGCAAAGCTAACAAACTCACAGATTATATCTATGTTCCAAAGACTCAAAGACGAATATTAACGAAAGTGGTAATTTTTTCCAATAGTTCATTGGGAGAAAGCCTGACACAACGCTTTATACTCAAGCAAGACAATTTCTGTATTTTTTGGTCAAGAAACTCTAAATAGCAGTGAAATGGTATTGGGACGGACACAGTACTGAGAGTGAGAATAGCACATCAACAGTACAATATACTAGTAGTAGGATGTTACCAATTTGCTTTGATGCGGAAATCCATTCTGGAAGGAGAACGCCATCTGGGCAAGCTTTCTTAGCATTGCGAGTCTGCGGTATAAGAGAACAAAAGAAGTGATTACAATTTCACCAAATATATGGTTGATTACAAATTTATAATGGTAGAAGGACATGCAATTGATCTTACAAGTTTCTTAAGTAACTGTGCAACAGAATTTTTTTTGTGTTCTAGCTGATCCTTGTAAGTCATATGGGCAAGTGGGGTAACTGCTTCGCGCACAGTTCTTTTATTTGCTACTGCCGCTTCAGGCCCAGATGTTCCATCAGCTGGAGCAGCAGCAACACTACTGTTTTCTGTTGCCACTCCATTTCCAGATGCTGGTCCTTCTGTGTGTAACTTCTGATGAGACCTACGGTTGGCATCTACTATCTTTATTTCCTTTCCACCAGATCGATTCTCCTTAAGGACCTACTCGAGTTGTGAGGAAAAATTCATTGTCACTTGTCATATACCCAAACATTTTACCAGCACGAATCAATGGACAATTACCTCCACAGCATTTTTCAGTTGTTCAATACTTTCAAATGTCACAAAACCAACAGTCATCCCTTTCTTCTTCTTTGCTACTGCATATGAGATTCCCTGCACAACCATCATTGGAGTTATGGCACTAAGTTATCATAAAAACAAAAATAGACAAATAGAGTATAATCCACGAGATACATATGCACTTTTAACCTTTCTGAAACTTTTAAAGATTTAACCCAGAACATGTTGTTTTCGTTTCAATTTTTCAGTTTGTGATCCAATTAATTTTATATAAACTATAATTTTCACCAAACCAAATCCGAAAGGAACTCAGTGGCTGTAGTCATTATTACACCAGATGTTCCTCCATTGGTTTACACAAGAATAGTTTGTGTTAAGGTATTTCAAAAACAAAACAAAAATTCAGAAGGGGTTACTGGCCCAAAAACAAAATCTCAAAAGATGCAACTTGTTATGTGCCAGCATAATCTCTTGACAACTTAAAAAAGAAAACATACAGCAGATAAAAAGCCATATTTATCTATGAACTAAATGGCAAAACATGGCAAGATGAGCAACAAGTCACCCTGCCCTACCTAATTTATACAATATATGCAACCAAATCTAGCCTCATGTGTCTGATAAAACAACATGATAGTCCACTGGGCATACTTGGGGTCAAACATTGTGACTTGTGAGCAATTACAGACTAGCTCATGTTTGGTGATATCCATGATATGCTAACTAATCTGAGGATCTAAACCCTGCTGGACTTAGTCTTGCAAAACCCCTCATCCTTGAGCCACTTTGTTTTACAGAACTCGGGTCTAGTCAGTAAATTGTAATGCTTGTTACAGCTGAAACAATCTTTAGTCGCTCCTTCTGAGCTCAGACATCAAAACCTAGATTAGTGTTCTTATAAATTAGAGTAGATGCCTCAACTAGTTCTGAAACATTCCAACTCAAATGCTATTGTCAGATACCAGTTCTAGTAGTGACATCAGTTCAATGTACAGTCACACTACATGGCCACTTCAGCAGACTAGTTCGTGATACAAACAAAGTAGGAAAGTACTATCAGATAAGCAATGCTTGCCTGCTCCTGGAGGAAGGACTTGAGCCTATCGTTGACCCAGTGCCTGGAGAGACCGACCAGGCACTTGTCCAGTGACTCCTCGTCGAAGGTCACCTCCTCCTCGGTCTCCTCCTCGGAGACCTTGCGGAGCTTCTTGGCGCGGTCGGAGGTGGGGTCCCAGGTGCCGTCTGGCCGGGGCCGGAGCTCCTCCTCCGTGTGCGCGTACCGGCACCCCTCCCCGTGGCTGCACCCGTCCGGGCCGCCGCCCCGGCGGCGGAAGAAGGAGCAGAGGCTCGTCTTCGACATCGGGTGCAGCTGCCTAGCGCTGCCGTCTGGGGCGGCGGCCTCCTCGACAGCTGGGGCAGCGGCCTCCTCGACAGCGGAGGCGGCGGCGGAGGCTGCTTGTGCTTCATCCCCGGTAGGTTTCTCCGGCGAGTCCTCTCTCCTGCGCTTATCCCCAGCGGGGGCGGCGACCTCCTCGACGGTGGAGGCGGCGGGGGAGGCAGCTGCTGCTTCATCTAAGGTAGGTTTCTCCGGTGATTCCTCTCTCTTGCGCTTATCCCCGGCGAGTTCAGTCTCCTCCGGTTGCTGCGGCAGCGGCGGCGGCGGCGGCGGCTGGGTGTTGTCCTCCATGGCTGCGTGGAGGGTTGCGAAAAAGGTTCAGGAGGAGAGCTCCTGCTATTTTTGATCGAGGCGGCTCCTTTTTGGGCCTTGTTTTGCTGGAAAGCCTTTGAGCCACGTATTTCTAATATGGGCCGTTTTCATTAATGTTATTACAGAAAGAAAAAAAAGTATATAAATCACCCCCAAAATAACCTTCCTGAGTGCATTTATGCCACATCAAAGGCATACCCAGCAGCTAAACCTCCAATTTAGGGACTCGGCTCCTCTGCAGTCGTGTTGTTACTGTACACGTACTGTAGCGTTTAAATCAACCGTCTGATCTAATCGGATGGCTCTTCTCTCTCGCCCTTAACTCTGTTATTAGCTAGGAAAAAAACTAAGCACCGGCGGTAGAGACGCCGAGTACTCCATAGATGACGGGCCACTAGATGGTGGTCCTCAGGCTCATGACAACCATCGGCCGGTCGGCCGGTCAGCTCAGCTATGAGCTATAGCCGCAGTGCAGCAGATGAATTAGTGTCCCGACTCTCGAGTCGTCGATCTAGTTGTTTGATTGGCGATTTCTTCAATTTTCTCGATCAGGTGCCAAAGAATTGCTGTACTGCTATTGTGTGAATTGATCCTTCGTCTAGCAACACCTTGTTCAGCCGCGTGAACCTTAGTTGTGCAGCTCGTCTCCGAGGAGGGCGAGCTCCTCCGACGTACGTATGTGCGTGCTTCATCCGCGAGGCTGCCCCTACAGGCTACAGCTGAGCTGGCCGACCAACCGGCCGATAGTCTCCAGGAGCCCGATAGTCTCCAGGAGTCCAGAGGCGCGTCAGCTTGGAGTCCTCGGCGTCTCTGTATCGCAGGTGCCTTTTTTTTTAGTTACTACTCAAGTTAAACGGGAGAACGAAGAGCCATCGGATTGGAGTGGACGGTTGATTAAAACGCTACAGCAATTGTACAGTAATAATGCTACTGTAGAGGAGCCAATCCCCCAATTTAGAGTTGAGGGTGAAATATGTCCAATTTAGAGTTGCGTGTGTGTGTGGGGGGCGGGGGGTTGGGGTTAATTTTTATACAACCTAATGGGCTTCATTATGGAGCCCACTTCGATAATCTTCGAACCTGGCTCCTTCATTCCAAAGGAAAATGAGGGTCCCCTTCTCCCTCGACCCTGATGGCTGGGGGACCCTATTCTCCGCTCTAAGAGCATCTCCACTCGTCCCGTCCCTCATACGACGTTCCACACAGCCATTTTTAGCCCGTATGGGGGGAGGGGGCGCCGAATACGTTGATGAAATGGGGGGGGCGCTCAGGGCCGGCTCTACCCCATGGCAGGGTTGTGCCATGGCCAAGGGCCCAGGCCAGAGGGGGGCCCAAAATTTTTTAGTCTTACAGGAGCCCATACTAGAATTGAAACTGAAACGTCGCAGTTGCCCAGACACGGAGACGCCCACGCGGCCAGACGCAACGCCCGCGACCGCGAGAATCAAGGAAGGAAGATCGACAGATCGATCAGGAGCCCTGGCCCTCGACCCCTCGTGGCTCGTGATGCCGTGCACGCAGCGGACGCGCCTCACGCTGGTGCCACTGCTGCCGCTCGGCTGGCGCCGCCTCCGCGCCCTCACTGGCGCTTTGGCTGCGCTGCGCCAGGCGCCATCTTTTGTGGCGCCTATGCCGTGCCTCGCGCCTGTGGCATGTTGCCCTGTTCCTGACTTCCTGCGCTAGTGCGTTGCTCTGACTCTGACTCTCTTGATTATTTCAGTTCGATTACTTCAGTGCCGCTGCTCTGACTCTAACTCTGTAAGTTTACATCTAATTCCTGATTTAGTCCTTCTAATTAATCTCTTGATTCGGATTATAATTTTTAAGATTACAATATGACGTAAATTTTATCATATTAATCTTTGATAGGTGTTACGATGGGAAAGCAATTGTCGGGTGCCGCGAAAAAGAAGAAAAGAAAGAGAGAGAATGAGCTTATTGATTCACAAAGAGGTGCTTTAAATTAGTTTTTTTTTACAAAAAGTAGTGTTGATGTCAACAATAATAATCAAAGGCAAGAATCTGATCTCGAAGAAGATGATGTGAATAATTCAAATGCAAACTTTGAGGCCAATGAACAATCCTCGGAAAACGATAAATAACTAACTAGCGTTAATTTTTCCAATTGTAAATAAATAAATAATTATAATCTTTTGTTTGTCATGCAGATTTTAATGTTAATAAGGACAATATAGCCGAAGAACAAGATGCTCCTAGTGGTGATAACCAATCCCCGGAAAATGGTAAATAACTAACTAGCATCAATTTTTCCAAGTGTAAGTAAGTAATTAACCAATTACAATTTTTTGTTTACCATGCAGATGCTCCTAGTGGTGATGAACAAGATGATTCTCTTTCATCTATCTATGATCCCAGAACATGGAATAATCTTGATAATTGCAAAAGGAATATTTTAATTGAGAAGGGGCCTGTGAGAGAATTGGGTCTGGAGTTCCCTAAGGATGACAAAGGTAGACATTTTTCTTATGAATACTACTCCAGAAAGTTAGCCAATTATGAGGTTGTTGATAGAAAGTGGTTGGTTTACTCCAAAGAGGTGGACAGAGTTTATTGTTTTTGCTGCAAGTTGTTCAAATCAAACAATAATAAGTCCTTGCTAGCATCTGATGGATTGAGAGATTGGCAGCGTCTTAGTCCAAGACTCAAAGATCATGAGAAGAGTGTTGAGCATTTTACAAACATGAATACATGGAATGAACTAAGGTTGAGGTTAAGCAAAAAGCAAATAATTGATGATGACATGCAACGGTTGGTTGCAAAGGAAAAAGAGCGTTGGCGACAGGTTTTGCAAAGAATAGTTGTTGCAGTGAAGTTTCTTGCAAAACATAATTTGGCCTTTCGAGGATCAAATGAGAAGTTGTATCAAGATAGTAATGGAAATTTTCTAGACACGGTTGAAATGATTGCTGAATTTGATCATGTGATGCAGGAACATATTAGGCGCATTCAAAACAATGAAATTCATCATCATTATCTTGGCCACAACATTCAAAATGAGTTGATCTCGCTCCTTGCCGATGTTGTGAGAAAGGTAATGTTAAAGATCATCAAGGATGCCAAGTATTTCTCTGTTATCTTAGATTGTACCCCGGATGTGAGCCATGAAGAACAAATGACGCTAATTGTGCGTTGTGTCAATATATCAAGTGACATCCCGAGAGTAGAGGAGTTTTTCCTAGGATTCATAAAGGTTGACGACACATCAGGATTGGGGCTTTTTAATGTATTGTTGGATACATTGGATGCTCTTGACTTGGATGTTGCTAATGTGAGGGGGCAAGGTTATGACAATGGTTCCAACATGAAGGTAAAAAAACAAGGTGTTCAAAATCATTTGCTTATAGAAAACCCGAAAGCATTATATATGCCATGTGCATGTCATAGTTTGAATCTCACTCTTTGTGATATGGCGAAATCATGCGGACAAGCTATTTCATTCTTCGGTATTATCCAACGTATATATGTATTGTTTGCACGTTCTACTAAGAGGTGGAAGATTTTGCTTGATAATATTCCAAATATGACTCTCAAACCATTGTCAGATACCCGTTGGGAGAGTCGAATAAAGAGTGTACAACCTATAAGGTTCCAAACTGCCCAAGTAAGATCAGCTTTGAAGGAACTAGAGAAGGCTTCTACTGATGATCCAGCTACGGTTAGTGATGCTCAATCATTGTACAAAATACTTGGGAAATTTGAGACTTTAGTTGGAATGGTTATTTGGCACGAGGTTTTATTTTCTATAAATATGGTGAGCAAGAAGTTACAGGAAAAAATGGTGTGCATTGATGCTACTGTCAAACACATTGAAGGGGTCATTAAATTTTTTCAGAAGTTCAGAGTTGAAGGATTTGATACTAGCATTAAAAGTGCCAAAAACCTTGCATCTTCTATGGACATAGAGCCAAAATTTCGTACAAAACGTCAAAGTAAAAGAAAGAAGCATTTTGATGAAATCAATGATAAAGAAGAAGAATTACAGTTGTCAACTATTAAATCTTTCAGAGTTTCTTACTTTCTTGTCATTGTTGACACTGCAATTGCTTCATTGAATAGTCGATTTGAGCAGCTGAAGGAATTTGAGAAGGTGTTTGGTTTCTTATTCAACTCAAAGAATCTGAAGTCCATGGATGAAAGTAATCTACAAAAATCTTGCACTACTTTTGCAGAAACTTTTACTCATGAGAATTCATGTGATGTCGATATTAATGATTTTTTCTCTGAGTTAAAGGTATTGCAAGTAACTTTGCCAGATAATTTGATGTCAGCGCATGACATTCTTCAATTCATTACAACCATAGATTGCTATCCAAATGTCTGAGTTGCCTATCGGATCCTTTTGACTTCACATGTGACTGTGGCCTCAGCTGAAAGAAGTTTCTCTAAAATAAAGCTATTAAAGAACTGTTTGAGATCAACTATGTTACAAGACAGATTGAATGGCTTGGCTACATGTTGTATTGAGAAGTATATATTGGAAAACATTAATCTTGATAGTGTCCTCGATGATTTTGCATCTAGGAATGCACGAAGAAGCTTTTTACGAAGCACTGAAGCTTAATTGTCGATGAACTAATTGGAGGCTGGGTGTTTTTTAGGTATTCACTAGCATGAAATACTTGTTATATTTTCCTATCATTTTTATTTTTTCTATCTAAATATCACAATGCTTTAGTGCTTGACAATTATTTATAGACATCTCGACTATAAACGTGTGGTTATATGCTTTTAAATATTTTGCAAGTGAAATTGGCACATATATCATCCATATATCTAGTTATACGTACATATATATATTGTCTTTAGGGGCCCGTTTATCGACTTCGCCCAAGGGCCCAAAAAAATATAGAGCCGGCCCTGGGGGCGCTGGCTCCCAGACGGATACGTTGATGAGTTGGGAGGGGGACGACATCGAACACCATGATGTCTCCTTTCCCATTAGTTGGCACCTCAACTTGGAGAGGGTACCGCTCGCACCAAAGAAGGGAAAGGCGCTGGAGGCGGAGATGCACCACCGCATCACCAAGCTCCCCCAGTTCGTCCGATGGGAGAGCGCCTACCAGAACAAGGAGTACTAGAAGAACCTCCAAGCGTGGGAGCACAAGACGCGACGCTCGTATGCATTCCGCGGCGAGCTCTAGCCTTGGGAGTACTACGAGGGCGTCCCTGACTTCTCCTCCTATAACGACGATGATGAGGGCCAGGACGGTGCCCATGTCGTCAAACAGAAAGCGGGTGACCAGAAACATCCCCCGGAGTACCATGCCATCATGGCGTATGGCTACGATGAGGACGCCATCCTCGACCAGGTCATCCTTGTGTCCATGGAGGAGGAGGACGCCGTCCTGTTGCATCCGTGGAGGAGGAGGATGCCAAATGGGCCGGCTACCGGGATGCCGTCCATCTGACAGGGATGGTCGCGAAGACTAACGCCCCGTTGCCTCATCCCCCATCGTACATCTATCTCGTCTCCGGCGACGAGTAGATGGACACAGCGTTGCCGTATGCCAAGGGCCGTAGCTAGGTCTACTTTTTTTCCTATGTAAATTATCTATAAATCTATATAAATTTTCAGTAAATTAGCGCACTTTTATATTTAGTTTGAATTTCAATTTTTTTGTACCTATAGCCAACAAGCCAACACGGACAGGTTGGATCATGCAGTTGGACACACCGACCAGATAGGTCGGACCGATCCAAATTTATCCGCGACCCAAATTTATCGGCTAACCGATCCGAACCAAATGGTTTGTGCTGCCCGATTTGGACGGTCATTTCCGGTAGACAATAGAACACATGGACCGTCTTTGCTCACATGCTGTTTCTGTTTTTAAATCACGGATAAGTTTTTTTTTTGCATGAAGGTGAGAATAAGATGTCGGTAGGCGGTCATGCGTTCCAAAATCCAAAAAAGTTAGAGCATATTGACTTGTTGGCCATTTTCAGGCTGAAATTCGGACGTAACTATCGTCGGACAAAACTAGTTTTCGTCCTATAAATATCAAGTTTTCACTCGTGTTTTTAGACCGAGTTCCTGCGTTTGGCCAAAATTCAATCAAACTCGAAATATTTTGGACGCATATTGGCGGTTTTCATTAACAAAGGGCGAATTCATATACAATTCATCAAATTCGGACTAACACCCGAATTCTAACTACATTTAGGCTAATAATAATTATAAAAAAATTTAAAAGGCCTATGCCGAGGACGATGCCAATGTCGATGCTTGTGGCATCCCGCAAAACCACTACTAGAAAATCGCGTTGAATTTGCGCATTGCATCGTCATCATCATGCATTGTTTGCCAAAACTATGATCGAAAACCCCGTTTTATTTTTCCCAACGCCCCATCTTTTGTTAAAACGCCAAACCCCGGATCTCCGGATTATTTTGTTTTGTTGCCATCGGGTTTCAAACGGCCCAATTCAATTAAATAAAATATTTAATTATTTTTGCGGGGGCAGTCGAACGGGCCGTTCCGACCCGAACGACCACCCCCTGGAATATAAATCGGTCCAAACCTGCCCGCCCTTCTAATCCTAAAACTACCCAGAATCCTACCCAACCTTCCCAGCCACATCACCCCGCCCTATAGCGACGCGCCACCTCACCTTCCCTCACCCCTCACCCACTCACAACCTGCCACTTGGCCTAACCCCAGCCCTTCCTCTCTCTCCTCTCCCTCTCACCTCACTCCCCCACCAGCCAACACACGACGCACACCACACAACACCACGCACGCGAGCCCCCCACACCCGATCCCCGCGTGGCCCCGGTCCCACACCCAGCATCTCCCCCTGTCCCTCGTCTTCCTCTCACCTTCCCCCACCCCGACGCTCTTCCTCTCCACCTCCGGCGACCGGCTCGCCGCTCCGGCCTCCCCAACCCTCACCGCCTCCCTCGCAGCCTCCCCGGCCCGCGTAGCCACCGCGTCCGTCGCCTGCAACGCCCGCCACCGCCCGGCTCCGCTCGCGCTGCCCGCTTCCCGCGCCCGCATCCGCCCAACCGCCCCTCCTTCCCGCAGCCTGCCGTCGCCCAAGCGCTGCTGCTAGCCCACTGGACCTCCACCTCGAGGCCAGCGGCGACCTCCGCCCACCTCGCGCGAGCAGCGGCCGACCTCGTCGCCGGCCCGCCGTCACCCGTCGCCTCGGCTTCGCGCCTCAGCGGCCGACCGCCCGTCCGCCGTCCCTGAGCCGCCCCGCATCCGCGGCCCCCTCGGCCGTCGCGCAACCACCTCCGGAGCCGCGCAAGCCTCGCCCGGTGCTCGCCGCCGCGCCGCGCCCGGCCTCCGCCCTTGCTCATGGCGCCCGCCCGCCGCTGCAGGGCCTTCCGTCGCGCCCGGCCGCCTCGAGCCCGTGCTCGGCGCGCCTCCGGCCGCCTCCCGTCGCCCCGCTCGCCTCTGCGGCAGCCCCGGCGCCCTCCTCGCCTGCTCCGCCGTCCCCGCTGCCCGAGACCGCGCCCCGGCCATCTTCCGAGCTCGTCCGGGCCCCTGCACCGCCTCGTGTTCCGCCTCCAGCGTGGGCCCGCCGCCCTGCAGAGTTCGTCGCCCCGTCCAGCCCTGCGTGGTGCTCCTGCGTGGATGCGTGGGTGCTTGAGCGTGTTGTACCAAGAACCGTCCCCGCAGGCCTCCAACAGGGACCCGCAAGTTCTCCTACCCGGAATCGCCATGACCGTCCAAGATCCCCGAAGACCACGGAACCAAGGAATTCCAGCAGCGAGAACTGCCAGCGGAACCGGCGGCCACACATGCGACAAGACCTTCGACCCGGATGCGACAAGTGCTCCCTCACAGACGCCATGACCCGACGCCTCCGGATGCCAAGACCGCCTCGATGGCGCGGTCCCGACAAGAGCGTCGCGACGACAAGAACGACGACAACCAAGACGGTACCGATGCCCCGACGCCAGGCCAAGTACTCCTTCATGGAACGCCGAGACCCCCGAACCCGGAGACGATCCCGTACCCGAAGACCTTGGATGCGCCAAGACCTACCCCCGAGACCGGACCCTGAACCCTGTCGAACCCCGAACCCCGGAACCCCAAGTTCGTCGAGACCCCCTTAAGTGTGACCCTTATCCGAGAACCCTATTTTATAACATAATAACAACTTGTTGCATATTGAATTGTCATTCATCTCGCATGCATATCTGTGGTTCGGGGGGTTTTATGCCGATTCACCTAATAATTAAATATGGGGCCCATATGCGGGCAAATCTAGCCTTATATTGGCCTCATTTAAACTTGTGTAGCGAACCGGCTCCATCTGTTACATTGCCAAACAACATTTAATTGGAAGGGCTTCTAAATAACATGAACCATCTAATTAATTGTCGGGACCCCGGTTCCGCTTAATCTGGCTTAATTGCATTGCACCTTGCCATGTCATGCATCATACATGCATCATGCCGATCTTCTGCCGTGTATTAAATATTGCATCCGGTGTTATTCTAGTGTTTTGCTTCTTCGCGGATAAGGCCGATGAGTTGATGTGAGCTTCGCCCCGATCTTCGGTTGAACCCTTCGACAATGTTTTCAGGCGAGCATCTCCCCCTTTTCTACCTATCTTACTTTATAGTAATTTACTCCTTCCTGTTGATCTATTGCTATCTGTGTTGCGATGCTCTAGTTTTCGTACCCGTGAAATCCCTTGCAGCCCTATATTGCCTTGGACACACCCTATTACCTGTTGTTTGGTAGATAGTTGGACTTGCGTGTCGTAGTCGCTTGCTCTAGTGCTGATGTGTGTCGTCATATGCCACAGTTGCTGATGTATTGCCGCATGTTGATGTGGGAGATGATGCTAGTTTTACTTATCGTCACTTTAATTTCTGTTTAACAACTAAAATTGAATAAGCAGAGGCATCGGTGGGTGATAGAAAATATTTGGTTTCCGAACGCCCACTTGTGTCCCGTAAGACCCCGAGTACTTGATTCCTGTTCCTTGATTTATCGCGCTATCCACATCCGGGAGGTATATGGGACCCCCCTGAACCAGAGCTTGATTCCGTCTTATTTCTTGGGGCCACGAACTAGTTTGGGGTTTTATTTACTATCCTGTACTTATGCCATGTTTTACTGCTTTATTTACGATTGTGAGTCTGCCTTTGTCTTGTTAGGACTTGTGACCCGTTCGTGGTATCGACGGTCCCGTTTGGGGACCTTTGCGTTACCGCCCCCACAAACTTTGGGGTCCGTCTCGAGCTAGCTTACGTTCGGGTATACTCAAGGGTGGCCCACGAAATATTTCGAATCTGTGATTGTTCAGTCGTGAAAGCCTCGTTGGGTTTTGATTTGGTTTTTCCGAGGTTGATCGAGTGTGTGTTGCTATTGGTGCACCCCGGCCGGGTAAAACTTTCTGAAAGCCGTGTCCACGGATATGGACGACTTGGAGCACAGTTTCTTGATCATAGACAAGCATAACTAAAGTTTATTGTTATAAATTTGACTTATAATGACTAGTAATCAGCTTCACCATAACGGAATGGCTAATTAATACTGCCCACCATTGCTTGTTTGGTTGTCGCTTGCGACAAATGTATCTGACTAGTAAGTATTGCAACTTCAACGAATTGGCTGAATAAAAGTACCAACAACTGCTGGGTTTTTGGGTTTATCTCATGCTATCATGTCGATTAGTAATTAGTGCAACTATCACGGAATGGTTAACTAAAAGTGCCCTTGCTTACTATACCGGGCGATTATCTAAATCGACTAGTAAAGCGCCACAACTATAACGAATAAATAAAGCGCCAAGCTGTGAGTTCCTCGGTTGACTTCCTCGTTTGGTCTCGAGGGAAACACCAGATGGGTTTGTCGGTGTTAGCTTCGGGTTGGATCCGGATAGGTCATTCTCACCCTCTCGATCACCGCCGGTTGTATCGAGTCTCTATAGGTTGTTTAGTGCATCTTTGCCGCTGCCTTGATCCACCATACCTATGTAGGCGAGGACCGCCGAATTCTAGCCTCGCCGTGTCTTGGCCTCGATCTTGGCTCTTTCTTTGTTTTCGCTTTGCCCTTTGTCGGCACCCTTTTGTTAAGCAGGTTTTGAGATCGGCCCGTTAGCGAGGTTACCCTTCCGCTTGGCACAGGCGGGGTTATGGGCGCCATTGGTTATTCTTGAGGCTCTTAGCCCCATTTGCTTCTTGTCCGTAGTCGGACGCCTACCATTTTCAAGGTGATTTGGATCTTGTAAATTATATCTGTCTTCTTGACTCTTTGAGTCATTGTTATATATATCTCTCATGGGTCCCATCGAGGACTGTTGTGTAATGTTATTGCCGTTTTCCACCCGAAAGTGCTTGGTGAGCACCTTTGAATCGTTTCTATGCGGGTTTGGCGAATTTTGCTCAAACTTGCATAGGTCCGATCGAGGTGTTCTGAGTGGTATCAGAGCCCAGCAGTTGCGATACCCCACAAGTCCAGCCTGTAGGATAACCTAGCTAACGGCCGAAGTAGAAGTGTCAAAACTATTTTGAAAAATCGGTTGGATAGTTCTGAATAGGTCTGATTTTATTCCTTACCCCTCTGCTGTTCTCCTCTTATCTCTACGTGTTTTGAATCCGCTCTCTTCTCTTTCTTCGAGTCCAGGATTTCTCGTGGTTGGGTTTCCGTCGTACCTTCAGGGTTTCGCCTTCTTCCTTTTGTAACGGAGGTGCTACTATCATCAATCTGCAACTTGTCTGTTGAACCTTCATCCGATCTTTTGCTCTTGAGATCTTTATCCATCTGTGTTCCTTGCTGGATGTCAGTGTCGTTGAAAAACATATGAGAAGGACGAGCTTTGGTGAAGTTGGAGTATACCTTGAGCATGTGTTGTTCATGCCAATGGAACCATCGCGGAACCTAATCTTTGTGTCTTTCATACGATTTCTGCTGGCAGCATCCCTTTTGTTCCGGATACCACCTATGAAGATCTTCAGTCTAAAATCTCGAGAGTTGAGTTGCCTGATTCTCCTACCCATGTATAGAGTTGACAGTTGGGTCCGGGATGGACTGATCACCCTACCCGACTCTTACTGTTCGCTCTGTACATCGAACTGGTGGATCGATGTAACTTTTCCCTCTTCTAACGGAAGTTAGGGGTGGCTTTATTTGTTGATACCTCTACCTTCAACTTTTTGTTACCGGAGAGTTCTCTCGACGATCAAGAACAACGACCCTTTGTTGGTGGTGTCGCCGATTTCAAGATGGAGAAGGAACCCCCGTTAGTGGTGTCGCGAGGATCTACATGAAGCGAGAAGATTCAGGTCGCCGACCTTCTTTCCGGTACCATGAGGCGGATCTCGAGGGCGAGATCCATTGTTAGTGGTGTCGAATTGTGGCATCCCGCAAAACCACTACTAGAAAATCGCGTTGAATTTGCGCATTGCATCGTCATCATCATGCATTGTTTGCCAAAACTATGATCGAAAACTCCGTTTTATTTTTCCCAACGCCCCATCTTTTGTTAAAACGCCAAACCCCGGATCTCCGGATTATTTTGTTTTGTTGCCATCGGGTTTCAAACGGCCCAATTCAATTAAATAAAATATTTAATTATTTTTGCGGGCGATCGAGCCGTTCCGACCCGACCACCTGGAATATAAATCGGTCCAAACCTGCCGCCTTCTAATCCTAAAACTACCGATCCTACCCAACCTTCCCAGCCACATCACCCGCCCTATAGCGACGCGCCACCTCACCTTCCTCACCCTCACCCACTCACAACCTGCCACTTGGCTAACCCTTCCTCTCTCCTCTCCTCACCTCCTCTCCCCCCCACCAACACACGACGCACACCACACACAACACCACGCGAGCCCCCCACCCGATCCGCGTGGCCCCGGTCCCACACCAGCATCTTCCATCCCTCGTCTTCCTCTCACCTTCCCCCACCCCGACGCTCTTCCTCTCCACCTCCGGCGACCGGCTCGCCGCTCCGGCCTCCCCAACCCTCACCGCCTCCCTCGCAGCCTCCCCGGCCCGCGTAGACACCGCGTCCGTCGCTGCGCCTCCGGCCGCTCCGCTCGAGCTCGCCGCCCTTCCCGCGCCTTGCCTCCGCAGACGCCCGCCAACCGCCCTCCTTCCCGTCGCCTAAAGCGCTGCCGTGCTAGCCCACTGGACCTCCACCTCGAGCGCGCCCGGCTCGGCGACCTCGCCCGCCCTGAGCAGCCGACCCAGCCTCCGTCGCCGCCCGTCACCCGTCCGCCTCGGCCAGCGCTCTCCGCCCGTCCGCCGTCCCAGCCCCCGAGACATCCGCCCCGGCTGCCCTCCGCGTCAGCTGCACCACCTCGCCGAACCGCAAGCCTCCCGCCGGTGCTCGCCTTCGCCCAGCCCGGCCAGCGCCCTCACTGCTCGCTGGCGCCCGCCAGCGCATTGCAGGCCCTTCCGTCGCGCCCGGCCGCCTCGAGCCGTGCTCGCCGGCGCGCCTCCGGCCGCCTCCCGTCGCCCCGCTCGCCTCTGCGGCAGCCCGGCGCCCCTCCTCGCCTCCGCCGTCCCGCTGCCCGAGCGCCCGGCCATCTTCCGAGCTCGTCCGGGCCCCTGCACCGCCTCGTGTTCCGCCTCCAGCGTGGGCCCGCCGCCCTGCAGAGTTCGTCGCCCCGTCCAGCCCTGCGTGGTGCTCCTGCGTGGATGCGTGGGTGCTTGAGCGTGTTGTACCAAGAACCGTCCCCTCAGGCCTCCAACAAGGACCCGCAAGTTCTCCCCGAATCGCCATGACCGTCCAAGATCCCGAAGACCACGGAACCAAGGAATTCGAGCAGCGAGAACTACTTCGCGGAACCGGCGGCCACACATGCGACAAGACCTTCGACCCGGATGCGACAAGTGCTCCCTCACAGACGCCATGACCCGACGCCTCCGGATGCCAAGACCGCCTCGATGGCGCGGTCCCGACAAGAGCGTCGTGACGACAAGAACGACGACAACCAAGACGGTACCGATGCCCCGACGCCAGGCCAAGTACTCCTTCATGGAACGCCGAGACCCCCGAACCCGGAGACGATCCGTGCCGAAGACCTTGGATGCGCCAAGACCTACCGAGACGGACCACGAACCTGTCGAACCCGAACCCGGAACCCCAAGTTCGAGACCCCTTAAGTGTGACCCTTATCCGAGAACCCCTATTTTATAACATAATAACAACTTGTTGCATATTGAATTGTCATTCATCTCGCATGCATATCTGTGGTTCGGGGGGTTTTATGCCGATTCACCTAATAATTAAATATGGGGCCCATATGCGGGCAAATCTAGCCTTATATTGGCCTCATTTAAACTTGTGTAGCGAACCGGCTCCATCTGTTACATTGCCAAACAACATTTAATTGGAAGGGCTTCTAAATAACATGAACCATCTAATTAATTGTCGGGACCCCGGTTCCGCTTAATCTGGCTTAATTGCATTGCACCTTGCCATGTCATGCATCATACATGCATCATGCCGATCTTCTGCCGTGTATTAAATATTGTATCCGGTGTTATTCTAGTGTTTTGCTTCTTCGCGGATAAGGCCGATGAGTTGATGTGAGCTTCGCCCCGATCTTCGGTTGAACCCTTCGACAATGTTTTCAGGCGAGCATCTCCCCCTTTTCTACCTATCTTACTTTATAGTAATTTACTCCTTCCTGTTGATCTATTGCTATACGTGTTGCGATGCTCTAGTTTTCGTGCATGAAATCCCTTGCAGCCCTATATTGCCTTAGACACACCCTATTACATTGTTTGGTAGATAGTTGGACTTGCGTGTCGTAGTCGCTTGCTCTAGTGCTTTGATGTGTGTCATATGCCACGATTCTTGATGTATTGCCGCATGTTGATGTGGGAGATGATGCTAGTTTTACTTATCGTCACTTTAATTTCTGTTTAACAACTAAAATTGAATAAGCGAGGCATCGGTGGGTGATAGAAAATATTTGGTTTCGAACGCCCACTTGTGTCCGTAAGACCCCGAGTACTTGATTCTGTTCCTTGATTTATCGCGCTATCCACATCCGAGGTATATGGGACCCCTGAACGAGCTTGATTCCGTCTTATTTCTTGGGGCCACGAACTAGTTTGGGGTTTTATTTACTATCCTGTACTTATGCCATGTTTCTTCGCTTTATTTACGATTGTGCGAGGTCTGCACCTGTCTTGTTAGGACTTGTGACCCGTTCGTGGTATCGGCAGTCCCGTTTGGGGACCTGTCGTTCTGCTTGACCCCACAAACTTTGGGGTCCGTCTCGGAGCTAGCTTACTTCGTTGCGGGTATACTCCAAGGGGTGGCCCCCTGAAATATTTCTGAATCCTGTGATTGTTCAGTCGTGAAAGCCTCGTTGGGTTTTGATTTGGTTTTTCCGAGGTTGATCGAGTGTGTGTTGCTATTGGTGCACCCCGGCCGGGTAAAACTTTCTGAAAGCCGTGTCCGCGGATATGGACGACTTGGAGCACAGTTTCTTGATCATAGACAAGCATAACTAAAGTTTATTGTTATAAATTTGACTTATAATGACTAGTAATCAGCTTCACCATAACGGAATGGCTAATTAATACTGCCCACCATTGCTTGTTTGGTTGTCGCTTGCGACAAATGTATCTGACTAGTAAGTATTGCAACTTCAACGAAATGGCTGAATAAAAGTACCAACAACTGCTGGGTTTTGGGTTTATCTCATGCTATCTGTATCTGATTAGTAATTAGTGCAACTATCACGGAATGGTTAACTAAAAGTGCCCACTGCTTACTATACCAGGACGATTATCTAAATCTGACTAGTAAAGCGCCACAACTATAACTGAATAAATAAAACTGCCAACTGTGTGAGTTCCTCGGTTGACTTCCTCGTTTGGTCTCGAGGGGGAAACACCAGGATGGGTTTGTCTGGTGTTAGCTTCAGGTTGGATCCGGATAGGTCATTCTCACCCCTCTCTGATCACCGCCAGTTGTATCGAGTCTCTATAGGTTGTTTAGTGCATCTTTGCCGCCGCCGATCCACCATACCTATGTAGGCGAGGACCGCCAATTCTAGCCTCGCCGTGTCTTGGCCTCGATCGACGCTCTTTCTTTGTTTTGCTTTGCCCTTTGTCGGCACCCTTTGTTAAGCGGTTTTGAGATCGACGTTAGCGAGGTTACCCTTCCGGCTTGGGCAGGGTTATGGACGCCATTGGTTATTCTTCAGGGCTCTTAGCCCCATTTGCTTCTTGTCCGTAGTCGGACGCCCTACCATTTTCAAGGTGATTTGGATCTTGTAAATTATATCTGTCTTCTTGACTCTTTGAGTCGCTGTTATATATATCTGTTCTGTGGGTCCCATCGAGAACTGTTGTGTAATGTTATTACTTCGTTTTCCACCCGCACGAAAGTGCTTGGTGGGCACCTTTGAATCGTTTCTATGCGGGTTTGGCGAATTTTGCTCAAACTTGCATAGGTCCGATTCTGAGGGTGTTACAATGCCGCCGGACGCCGCTTCACATGCCGAAGTTGCTGTAGAAGCAGGTGTAGCCGGGGTCGGTCTTGCCTTCGTCGTCGCTCGGCGGCTGCGGTAGACGGGAGCTGCCCTGGGAAGTCCGGACCAAAATTGTTCTAAATCCGAACGAAACCGGCACCATGAAAACGTGACTGGAGCAATTTTCGTCGTCCGGACAAAAACGCTATGGAAACGCGGATGGATCTCCTAGGATCCGGTTCGTTTTCGTCTTTGTTGGTGTGATTTCAGGTCAGTCTCTTCCGATCTATGGTTGTCATCATTGGCGATGGTTGCTGCTCTGTTGCGCTGGTCCATTGTGACCTTTGCACGACGACTTTCCGTCAGTCTACTACAGCAAGCTCTACTACGACAAGCTTTGCCCAGCTCTGATGATGGAGGGGCGAGGACGGCGGCGCGCCTTCGGCTCGCGCTGGTGTTTGTAGTCGTCGCTAGGTGGTCCAATGACCTATTCGTAATTTTTATTGCTTTTAAGATTTTTTATACTGCTATTGATGATTTTTAATAGATCTGTGGAATTTCGCAAAATAAAATGCTCTTATGATCTGAGTGGCGTGTGCAAGCAGGAGCGCCACGGACACGCAACTTTGGCGGTAGATTGGCACGCGAGGTGACCGTTTCTTTCTCCGGTTTTGGTTTTTTTGGGATGCGTCACTCTGTACACGCGGCAGACGCAGGAGAGTGGAGAGATGATTACGCGGTGCCGTGCCCGCGTGGGGGCCGGGGGCCTCCGCGCCATAAAACCTTTGGACCTCCCGCTTCGTCTCTCACCTCACGCCACGCGACGCACACCCTCGCCGATCTCCTTCTCCTTCTCCTCTTGACTTCCACCTCAAGCAAGACTGCAAGAGCACCGCGATCGACGAGCTCGACTCCGATCCTCTACCGCGCGCAGAGGAGGCGATTTCCGTCATACAACGGTACGTTATCTCCTAGCAGCATGCATGATCCCTTCGTTGTTTCTCCGTCGATGCTTATCGATCACTCTCCAGTTCTTAATTCTTATACGGCGACCGGCCTGGTTCTCTGCAGACGAGCTATGGCGCCGCCTCCGGCCGGCTGCTGCTATGAAGCCCCGCCGCCGTTTCCCGACTACGAGCCCGACGGGGTTCTCATTATCGTGAGGGTAGATTCTAGCGGGGGCATGTATGTTCAGACTGAGCCACGTCAATGGTAATACACATCAATCTCTCTCCCGGTCTCCTTTTTTATCTGCTTCTACCTACTTCACGTTGTGCTACGATCGAGCTGGCAGCCAATTAATTATCCCATTTCTGCTGCCATCGTCCTTATGCTTTTGGTCCACCGGAATAGGATTTCCCAAAAACAAATTGCAGTTTCCTTGCTGGCTACCAAGGTTGATATATTTTTTCAAGAATTTTTAACTAGTAACAAAATTCGCATTATTGATTATTCTAGCGCCGATGAACTGCACGAGGGCTCGACGAGATGCCTTCCGGAAATGGCGACCTCTTCCAAAGGCCAAGGCTCTGCTGCTGCTGCTGCTGCTGGACGAGATGGTCGCCCTTCTTAGGCGCCGGCCTCTTCTCCCGCACAGACTCGCCTCCAGCAACTACGCACACATGGATCCCTATTGAGGCATATATATATATATATATATATATATATATATATATATATATATATATATATATATATATATATAGCACATATATTATTTGTTGCTTTCAGCTGTAATGTAATGAACAAAGTACTACTGTGTGTATTTGAGCCCTAATTTGCTTTTGGCCCCTACTATTGAGGCTTGGTTTGTAGTCTTAATTAAGCTGGTATACCTAGCAAACTTTGTGTTACTGTCTCCGCTATAGAGATGGACACTGCTGACGCACGCACCCTTTAATTTGGGCAAATATTTTGGCACCCTGCTTCAAATACTCAATATTTCCACCTGGTTGACTGCGAGGTATAAAAATGTTGGATCACACGGACCAGCTTGAGAAACGAGAGGGGTGGACCCGCCCTGCTTTGTCATCACGAGCCTAAAATTAAACCATATCTCGCACTTGATCTGTCCAAGAATTTTCATGCAAACATGTCTTGATTCTCTCGGACGATTTCATAATCTTCTCTCGATCAGTCTCAGGCCGGTGCGGATGGACGTTATGTGCTTAGGTACTGTCTCGGCTTTGAAGCTGACGCACCCTTTTGGCGACAAATTTGTTAGTTGACAGCTGCTTATTCGGCTCTTTTAGAAAGTTCAGTTTCGTCAGGTAGGAGTTCTGTCAGTTTGATAGCTAGTTTGCTTAGTAATTTAATTAGCAAAAGGATAAAACCAAGATGCGACTTGGTCCCGAACCCCGGTAGTTAGTCAAGATCAACGTCATGATCGGATCGTGGGATGGCACGGCGTTAGATGGTCGTGGCGATGATGCAGGTGCACGTGCGTGTGAGGTGTGTTGAGATGGCAACACTCACGACTTGTTCCTGTCCTGAGTTCTAGCTATTTCTGTTAGCTCGTACTCCCTTCGTTTCAAAATATAAGATGTTTTAGATCTGTTAAAAAAATATATCTAGATTTATTTTAGTGTGTAGATTTATTTTAAACATAAGTGAACCTATATACTAAAATTAGTCTAGATACATTTACTTCACAAAACTAAAACATCTTATATTTTAAAACAGAAGAGTAGTAACGAGAGAATAAATAGACAAGAGAAGAAAGAAGAAAAGCTGTACGTTGTACACGGCACCAAAAACTCTCGTGTCTGTGATTTCTTAATCAACCATTGCCGCGCGCGTGAGTTGTGATTTTGGGACAAACAAAATTTGGCAATGCTCGGCTAGGCACCCTTCGAATACAGTATTTCCAATTGGTTGACGGCCAGGCATAAATATTGGACCGTGGACCAGTTTGAGAAACGAGGGGTGGACCCGCCCTGCTGCTTTCTCTCTTGAGGAGCCTGAAACAATCTCACACTTGATCACAGGGCGCTGATTTGTCCGAGGATTTTCATGGAAACACGTCTTGGTTGATTCTCTCGAACGAAGCTGATGAGCATGTTTTCATAATCTTCTCTCAGCAACGTGCGGATCGATCGATGCTATTTGCTCAGGGTGAGCTAGGTCAAGGATGATTGACTTGGTATCCCAGGTCGACTCAAACACGGAAGTGCGACTAGACTACTTTGGCAGGGGCCTTCGTCGATGATGCCCGACTTATATATTCTTCCAATTGCAATGCAGGAGCATGTACGTCGGTGGCGCTTGTCAATGTATTTTTTGATATTCCCGATTCCATGCCTATGTATTTTTGGAAGTAGCCTTGAATTGGGATAGAAAAAATTGGGGGAGAATTTCAGCCCGACCTCTGCACCAACTAAAAATACACGCAACCACTAATCTGAGTATCATGATTTTTAGTTTTGGTCAAGCATCGAGGCTAGTCCTCAGGATAAATTGCATGAGTATCGGAATTTATAATTTTGGTTATGCACCAAGTCTCCTCTAGATAAATTACATGAGTATCGGAATTTTTAATTTGGTTAAGCACCAAACCTGGTCCTAAGAGCATGTTTTATGCCAAAGGTTTAGGTGGGCGTTTATAAAATATTAAAAACAATACAGAACAGGAAAAAATAGCCGAGCGTCCCATCCTTTAATGCAGGCGCTAACCAAGGCGCTAAATACAATTTTTTTTGCCCCGTTTGCACATTCCACTACTAGAAAAATGGTCATTTGTGGCGCACCTGAAAAGGGCATCTGTGGCCTCGCGCTACGGCTATCTCCTAGCCGTGGCGCACTTCCTAATGCGCTACGGTTATCTCGAGATATGCGTGGCGCACTACCAGGTGCGCCACGGGTAGGGGTACGGGGTGCGCCACAGATGTATTTTTTAAAAAACAAAAAAAATGCAAAAAACACCCTCGTTTTGAATTGCAAAAGCAATCAGGTCCGTGCATCGTCGCCGTCGTGTCACCTCGCCGGAGCATGGCCGTGGACACGACCTACCACCGCAGGGAGGTGCGGGAGGCCGTGGCCGCTCTAGTCCTTGCCGACGTCGAGGTGGTAGGAATGGTGTGGTTGGAGAAAGGAAGGTAGGAAGAGAGGGAGGTAGGAAGAGACGGAGGAAGAGAGGGAGGAAGGGAGGTCGGTGAGGAGAAGGATGCCGCCGTCACTGCAAGGAGAGGAGGAGGCTGTCGTTGCGCCGCCGCCGCGCCACCGTCACTGCAAGGAGAGGAGGAGGCCGCTGTCGCGCCGTCACTGCAAGGAGAGGAGAAGGGGAAGGAGGAGAAGGAAAAGGAGAAGGAGAACGAAGAAGTAGAAGGAAGAAGGAAAAGGAAGAGGGAAAAGGGGAAAGAAAAAGGTAGGTGGGCGGGGTTGGGATACAAATTTTAAATCCCGCCCAACTTACTCGTAGCTCACTAGGTGGTGGTGCGCTACGGGTAAGTTGCCCTTTATTTTTTTTCTACATGAAAAGACGGTATTTTGACCGTAACTTTTTACTCTTTTCGAATTTTGAAAATCTAAATAATCGCTAAATTCTCGCAAGGCCCGCCCTTCGTGAGTGTCGAGGGCGCCAGGACGCTAACGCGAGCCGGCGCAGACGAGCCATACCCGGACCGACCACACACGCGTCGACTCGCCGCTTCGGCCACCGACCTCCCCTAGTCCCTCCCCGAGAGCCAGTACCAGATGTAGGCGGGGGCGCAGGCATCTGGGGGCCTTAGGTCTGGTGGGCGGGCAGGGGAATCAAAGAAATTGAGAACCGACATATTTTTTTTGGGGACGGGAACGCGCTCGCCGCCGGGTGTTTGTGTCCCGTAAGAATTCCCATTGCCGATTGAGAAAAGAAAGTTTATAGTTAAAAAACGCATAAAAAAAATAAAAAAATCAAAACAAAACAATCCTTCTTCGTGGTAATCGTTCTCATCATTTTGGTATATTATACGATTTTTTTCGACATCGTATGCAAAAGTTACGGCTATATTACCGTGGCATGACCTTTTTTTTGCAGAAAAAGTGGAAACTCAAGTTTATTAATTTTCCTAGAAACTATACCACATTACCTACCTAAAGATGAAAGGATTTTATTTTTTGAAGTGTTTATTATTTTCTTTTATTTTTTGCAAAACCTAAAAAGGCGATCCACCGGGGGTGGAGTTGGTGTAGGCCACTCAGCCGTAGGACACTAGGGCAGAGTGCCCTACGGCTAAGTTGGCCCAGCTGCTACAGCACACATGCCCGTAGCGCACTAGGTCAAGGTGTCCTACGGATACGTGACATATCCGTAGCGCACCTTGACCTAGTGCGCTATGGGTATGTGAGCTGTGGCCACATGTGTCCTGACCCACACATAGCCGTGGCGCACCACCCCATGTGCGCCACGCTTACGACAGTTAGCCGTAGGGCACCTGTGGGCAGTGCGCCACACCTATTTTACCCGTGGGGCACCACTAGCAAGTGCGCCACAGAAGTGTGGATTACCTATAGCCGTTTTCCTATTAGTGGTCTGCCGACGATAAAACTATTCGCTACTATGTGTAAAAGAAGACGGAGCGCCCGGCGGCTCAATATACGTCGACGCTTGCTAGTTTCCTAGAATCAGCAGGGCTTTAGCCAAAACTGCAAGGAATCTAATCCTAGCGCCGCTTCTTAACGCCCGCGATGTACGTGCCCTAAGGATAAATTTGGTTAAGCATAACGGGAAAATCTAGGTAGCCACCGGTCTGAAAAATTCCGAACCCGACAGACACGCGTGTAGCACTGTCTGGTGCCCGCATGCCACTAAACAACAAACCGAATCAAATCCAGCTAAGGAGCAAATCATAAATTCAAAATGTTTTCTAGATCAAACCATTTGTCCGATTTAGGATCCGTTTTCACCGTTGTCCTAGTCGCGATGAGATCTTCGAAACTAAATCCTATTTTGATATGTTTCGAAAAAAAATTGAATCAAAAAGTTATCAACCCCTAACACGTGAGTTATTCATATCATAGTATGTAAGTTATCCACCCTAAAATATATAAGTTATCCAACATATAAACGGGTTGGGTCGAGACGTTCTCGCATTTCTCATGTGGGTAACTTTTGTATCTTTCTCGTCTCATGAAAGCTCGATTGTCCCATATATTTTAGTTCATTTAATTAAATGTGAGTTACGAACTAGTTTAATTGGAATGCGGTAGGCTAGATGTTAGGGTACTGAGAATTCATGTTAGGGCATCGATGAGCGGTGAAGGATTGGTATCCTAACACCCTTTAAGACTTCGTCACCCGTACATCGCGGTAGCGGCGAGTCGGCGACGAGAGATAAAGCCGGACCGTTAAACTACTGGTTGCGTGTTCTGTTTGTTTACTATAACTTAGGATGGTAGATAGGTGAGGGATAAGAACCCATTTATTATATTGTTGTATGTAAAATAAAATAAGATTTAATTCCTTTAAAAATTTATGTTTGATGTTTGATACATTAGCTTAGAGGTTGAGTCGTCCGTATGTCGTTCGCGGTGACGGGAATGGAACCCAGCCGTTAGAATAACTTTTATATTCTATCCGTAGGTAATTTTTTTCTAGTGATCGATAACTATATGTTATTGGTTGGGTAACTTACATACTAAAGCATGGATAACTCTAGTATTACTGGTGGTTAAGTATTATACAATTCATGGATTTTTATATCTATGGATAACTTTGTATAATTTTTAGAATAAGTTTAGTTCTCTTTGTGGCCATTATAATTTTTAAGTCCTGATTTTCTCTATTTTAGTTAATTAGATGCGCGGCAGACTTATTTTTGGACATGGTAGCCTAGGTTAGCAAGACTCGTCACATCTACTCAGTGAAAGCGGATCCAAAATCTGAGGTGTTCACATTTATGTTTTTTGTACGCATAAAAAAACTCAAATACACAACATGTTCCTAGGGTGGATAACTTATGTGTTACCTGGTGGATAACTTACATAGTATAGCCTAGATAACTTACGTGTTACGGGTGGATAACTTTTGGATGAAAAATAAAAGTTGTCAAAACATATCAACATGTGATCTATTTTCGAAGATCTCGTCGCTACTAGTCCAACGGTGAAAGCGGTTCATAAATCGGAAAAACGGTTTAACCTAAAAACCATTTTGAATTTTCTAATTTCGTATTTAATTTCAATGACATCATCTATTTTGTCTTTTTAGGGAATATATTTTGTCTTTTATGTTTAACAATAAACTCAGTTTTGGTAAGCATAAAGCTTGATCCTCGTGATAGGTCGCATGAGTATTAGGATAGTCTGATCCTCGACTATAAATAGTATTTTGGTCCGCGAGGACTTGAACCCAGGTGTTGAGTTTGTAGATCCACTCTCTCAACCAGCTTAGCTAGGATCACTCTCCCCATTCTACGACGTGGCATGTACCATTCTACAACAACTAGTCTCGGCGACCGGGTGCAAGGGGTCTCTGCAAATAACGTGGGATGATGGACATGCGCATGACGATGGCGTCCTGGCGGCGTCGTGGATAGGTTTGGCAAGGTCAATGTTATGATCCCTCTTGGAGATGACCGATAAACTATGTAGTATCATACACATTACATATATTTGTATACTCATGTAATGCCCCTTGTAATACCCTACCAACTATATTTACAAGAGATCGAACCCATTGGGTCCAGAAGATCAATAAGCTTAGGCCCATAGTGCTTACAACGAGAGGCAAAGAGGGCGAGCGCTACCTCTGAGCCATCTGCAGCAGTCAGCATCTGGGATGTGATATGCGGCAGATCCAGCTCAGCCCCAGACGCCATGGCCATCGCCAACCCCATGGAGGCGTTGATGCCCTTCTGCTTGCGCTTATACGCCGCAGGCGCGTCCTGCGACAGAGCATCCACAAGGGAGTCGACATCCTCAAGAGCAACTCCCTTGGGGACGACCTCCTTGTAGAAGCACCTGAGCACTTCCTTGGCCTTTGTCAAGGAGCTAGCAGCAGTGCTGCAGTGATCTTCGACCGCCGCGGTGGCATCAGCAAGGGCATCTCCATGCTCCAACGCACCACGATCGAACGTGATGCCCGAAACATCTGAAGTTCTGAACCAAAAGAAGAGAAAGTACTCGAATAAGAGCAAGACAAGGCGCAGTCGAAAAAATACAAGACCCAAACAAGTAAAGGAAACTCACCAGAGAAGGCTTTGGCTGCAGCCATCAGCCTATCCGCCATCTCCTTCTCGCGAGCATCCGCCGTAGCAGCGAGCTGCTCCGCGCGATCAGCAGCATCCTTCTGCACATGCTCCTTCGCCTGCGCGGCATCTGCATTCTTCTTATTTGCTCGACCAAGGCTCTTCTCGAAAGCGTCCATCCGTCAGAGGGCCGCATTGTTTTCATCTACAACACCAAGAACCACCTGGTCAATACAAGCAAAACCCATGGGGCAAACGAACTACAAAAGGATGAGAAAACTGCGTACCTTGAAGCTGCTGCATGCTAGCCTCCAGCGCCAGGTGCTGCTGGATAAGGAGGTTGACGCTGTGCACAAAGGGCTGCAAAATAAACATAAGCAAAAGAAACCATCAAAAAGGGCTCAGGGGCTACGCCCCATAATAATAAAATGACCAACAGGTCACCCAAAATGGGATCGGGGGCTCCCCCAAGGGATAAAAGTATAAACCACTTACGTGTTCAGACGGGGACTCCGAAGTTCCATGTGCGTGTAGGGGTTCGTAGCATGGAAAACAAAAATTTTCTACCGCATGCACACAAACAAGCCAAGATCTATCTACTAGATTGTAGCAACGATTCGATAGAGGAACTCACCCTCGAAGATTCCAAAGCGGTTAACGAGAGCAGATTCTCGTGGGTGATGTAGTCGTACACTTGCCGATCTCAGGATCGCGTAGACGATCCTTCGGCCGTCCTTCGGCTGCGCTCCGCAATGGTCACATCGCTCGACTCGATGAAGATCTTCCTCTCCTTGTTCCAAAGAAAATGGAGGTTGTAGCACTCTCCTCGCGATTCCGGCAGCACAACGGCGTGGTACCGGAAGTAGAGGGGAGATCTCGCAGGGCTTCGCCTTAAGCCGGAGCGAGTATGGTGGACTATGAGAGAGCCCTCGGCGATCTAGGGTTTAGACACACCGAGGAAGAGGTGCTAGGGCCGGCGGCTAGGGCTTGGAGGTGCCCAAGTCGGCGGCTAGGGGAGCCCTAGGCGGCGGCAGCAGGAGGTGGCGGCGCCGGGCTAGGGTTTTGGGGTAGGGAACTTGTGTGCTAGGAGGGGAGCCCTGCCCCTCCTCTTATAGGAGGGAGGCGCCGGCCAAGGGGAGGGGAATCCCTCCCCAACTCGGATCCCAAGTGGGCCGGCGCCTCGTGATATCCTCTGGAACAGGACTTTCCTTATATGAATCTTATTCTCCGGACCATTCCGGATCTCCTCGTGATATCCCGGATCCCATCCGAGACTCCGAACAACATTCGGTCTCTTTCTCATCATTCCATAACTACTCAAACAACGTTGAATCCTTAAGTGTGTTTCCCTACGGTTCGTGAATTATGCGGACATGATCGAGACACTTCTCCGAACAATGACCAATAGAGGAATCTGGAAATTCATATGGCTCCCACATATTTCTACGATTACTTTGCGATCGAATGAACCACTTACATATGATACCAATTTCCCTTTGTCTCACGATAGTTTACTTATCCGAGGTTATGATCGCTTGATCTCGCATACCTAGTTCAACCTTGTTACCGATAAGTACTATTTTCTCGTTCCCGTGATATGTGATCCCTTGTGAGCTAGTCACATGCTTGCAAGCTAATTGGATGACATTCCACCGAGAGGGCCCAGAGTATATCTATCCGTCATATGGATGGACAAATCCCACTCTTGATCCATGTGCCTCAACCCATACTTTCCAAACACTCAATGCCACCTTTATAGCCACCCGCCATTTATGTGGTGTTTGATGTCATCAAAGCATCCTTCCGGTGATGGTGATTAACATGATCTCGTGGTCGAAGGAATTAGGTTACTATGTATCAGAAAGCTTATAGCAAACGAACTATATTAAATGACTTGATCTTTATGCTACGCTTAACTATAGGAGTATGTCCATCACATCATTCTCCTAATGATATGACCCTGTTGTTAATAACATCTCTATGTTCATGATCAGGAAACCATGATCATATATTAACCAACAAGCTAGTTTAACAAGAGGCTTTACTAGGGAATCTTTTATGTTTACAAATCACACAAGTATTAATGTTTCCTGTTAATACAATTATAGCATGGTATGTAAACATTTATCATAAGTATGAAGATATGATAATAACCACTTTATTATTGCCTCTTGGGCATATCTCCAACAGTCTCCCACTTGCACTAGAGTCAATAATCTAGTTTCAAACCTTTGTGTATTCAACACCTATGGCTTTCCGGTGTTGTATGTACACGATTGCTAGTGGTCAACTGATCTCCGGATCTGACACTTCCAGGTCCGTGTGTAATTGCATGTCTTTGCGTCTCCACGCATCACTCATTCTCTAACAAGATGGATTTGTATAATTTTGGTCCTTTGGTGAGACCTTTAGTTCTTTGGGGTTAAAACATGTTGATAATATTGTCGTACAATATATCTTCATAGTATTATCCTGCTGTGAACTACACCTAGTTTGACAACAAACTACTTGACACAAATGCCCTCTTTAGCTGCTATTATAGCAGTCATATACTTAGCCTTTTGTTGTAGTATCTGTCACAATGTCTTAACTTTGGAACTCATCCAAATCCATTATGGAACTTACTTTCCATTATATTGTGCCACCCTTAGTTTAGATTGAGATAAACTTAATTTGTACTTTGTGACAAAACTAGTATCAATGTAGTACTTTTACAATGAACTAACCATCTATTTGTCACTTCTACAAATAATATACTCTTAGTTGTTCCAAAAGATCATAAGAATATCCTTACTATTGTCCAATGATCAACTTATGAATCATTCTGGTATATGCTCATAACATTTAGAGTATAGGACATATCTGGATTTGTACATATCACAGTATGATTGATATAAATACTCTTTGTGATTTCATTCATCAAGTATCAATCTATACTTGAATCTTTGTTTCACTTACCAAAGGTCAATACACTTGAATATATCATCAATATTGAACTCATTCAATCCTTTCTGTGTGACAAGAACCTTTCTTGTAGTTTCTATATTGAACTCATTCAATACATCATCTATGTACTTTCGGCACGACCATATTAGCGTCTATTGATGCCAAATATTTGGGTTTTGCCTAAGTCTTTCATCGGGATGAAATTCTTAATATGTGTTAATAAAAGATACATCATTTCCAATCAACAATATGTCTTCCACATAATGTATTAGAAACATGTATTAGCGCTCCCACTTAATTTCTTGCAAATGCAAGCATCTTCATCGTCTCCGACAAATTTAAACTCCTTTAACAGTTTCATCATAGTGAAGATTCCAACTCTGCAATGCTTACTTCAACCATTGAAGTTTGCGTATGCATTTAGCATCCTTTGAATTAACAAAACCCTTTGGACCGTTTCATGCACACGTCCTAGGTAACCCTTCTATTAGAAGAACTTGTTTCGTTTATCCAACACATAACAAAATTATATGTCGTGGTTGCTACATTAATCCGTCCAGACTAAATATCGCTATGAAAGATCAAATCTTGTCATAGTCAACCTTTTAACATTGTTGTGAACTCTTTCCCAACATGTCGACCATTTCATAGATGCGAAACATCCATGTCTATTTCTTTATAGATCCAAACACAACTGTAAGGTCTTACACCTTTCTCGAGGGTCCTTCAAGTTCAAAACTTGATTTCTCGTGTATGGAATTATCACGGATTTTATGGCTTCAAGCCATTTTACGGAGTCAGGGCCCATCATCGCTTCTTTGCATGTAGTACGTTCATTATTCTCAAATAATGATTCAACCCTCAAATCTTGGTATTTGATTGATTACTCGGCCTACTTGGTTCAATAGAAACTTTGACCTTCGTAACCACAACCTTTGAGGCACGTGAGCCATGAGCATTGTTGCTGCCTCCGAAACACTTTTCGGCGCTGCGCAACTTTGCACATATAGCTAAGGTTCTTTTAACTTTATCAAAGTTCTATTGTCCTTCCACTTATCTTTTCACGAAAAATTCCTTCTCAAAGAAACTTGACGTTCTAAGTGACAAACACTTTTGTCTCCGATGTTATGGAGGATTACTTAACAGTTATTCGAAATAACATACAAAGACAGGTTCATCCGACTTTGGTTGCAAACATCTTTCTTATTCATAGCATACCAATGTTTAAGAAAGGACAACTTGGTTTTTATCCCAAACCATAACTTTATATGGTGTCATTTCAACGGATTATGATGGAGCTCTTTTTAGTGGAAAAACGGTAACTTTTAATCTTTAAAATATAATGGCAGTTTTATGATTTACACCTTCGATCTTACCATGTCAAACAAGGTTTAATTACATATCTCGAACGCTCCATACTCTTATGGTGTTTCGGGAAAAATGCAAATCCACGGAACGATTCCTTAAATCTTAGGTATTATGCTAAACTTGTAACTCAAATATCTTCCTTTATGATCTTATCATAAACTATTTATATTCTTGTTACAATGATTTTGCACTTCATCTTGAAAGTCTTTGAACTTTTCAAATGTTTCATACTTTATCCTTATTAAGTAAATATTCATATATTCACTCAAATTTTCGGAGAAAGCATATGAAGTTGAAATCCATCGCTCTTAACTACACATAATGGACTTCGTACAACAATATGTACAAGTTCCAATAAGCTAGTCATTCGTTCCTTTTTGGCCTATGAACGAAGTTTTAATTATCTCTAGAAAAGTTTCACAAGCGTCATGTGATCAAAAATCAAAAGACTCCAAAATTCCATCCACATGGAGTTTCTTCATGTTTTCTTTCCAATATAATTTAAACGGCGATGTCACTTCCTAAGCGATCTTTCAATCAATTTGTCTTTCGACATTTTTAGCACCAGTTTTATGGATGTGATTTATCCAACGAGATTTGTGAATCATCCATCTTTTATGGATTACGACAATTATTTAAACAACCCTTTTGTTCTCATAATACCTGATAAAACAAATCTTGAAGGCAAGCTTTGATGTTTAACGAGCAACGCAATAACCCTTTATTTGTTCTCGATGAACATCATCACATATTCTTTTGCTAGTTACTTAGGCCATTGTAGTTCATGAATTGTGTTGTTTCGTATGACGACCAACAAATTCAGTATCAAATACTTAAGAACCACATTGTTTAATAAGCAAAGAATATAGCCATAACATGTATATCATATATATATTTAAACTGAACAATTCTAGTCTTTTCTTTTCTGCCATATATTTATGAGATTCTCTTTCAGTATTTATTTTCTGTTTGAAAGAATCTATCAACATCAATAGTGGAGTCATACATATGACACATAGTCCAAAGCGTGTATAATTAAATACCAATGTCTTTGGACTTGCACTTTGAAGTAGATCACCATCATCAAATGTTTGGTGTGCTTTCAAATTCCATTCTTTAGTAATCTCTTGGTGTGGTAAATATTTTACCTACATCAAATATTCACCCTTATCATGGAATTATTCATGATCAAGCTACTTTTAGCTTATAAAGATGAATCGCGAGTATAATGTTGCTCTCCAAAACCTTTTGGTGGATTAGGACAACTAGTGTTTCCAAACTTTTGCAAATTCTCATCAAATATGAGAACATGACTTTTGCCATATTATACTCTATCATGTTGTAACCAAAACTTCGTTTCAGATATCACAATATCTTCCACACATCTTGGTTTCTGAAACAACTCTTTCAGATCCTAGATAACCTTGATATTAAGACAATCCTTTGAATATCAAGAATCATGGAGACAAACATGATACTCATACACTAACTCTTGGAATTGTCATTCTTGTTTTAATACCAATTATTAAACTTCATGGAGTAACTGAACTTCATCGAAAGTTTGCAATAGGAATTTTAAACTTTAGATTAACACTTCAAAACAATACGATACCAGTTCGTAAAGTAACTAACCAGAATTCTATAGTTCTATCATCTCAATTAAAACTAAGCGCAAGGTGGTAAACGGATGCCAATGACTACAACAACTATGAAAATTCACTTTGATTTAATTTATGATAAATAGTGTTCAACTTTTAATCATATTTCCGTTGAACTCCCACTCAAAACAATATCCCTCACATTGTTTTAGTGATCACACGAACCAAATCCACCACATCAAAACCGATCATCACGAGAGTTGATGTAGCTTCAATGGCGAACAATCATCATGTTCATCATATCTACCATATGACTCATGCTTTACCTTTCGGTGATCCGTGTTCCGAGACCATGTCTGTACATGCTAGGCTCGTCAAGATTAAACCTTAGCTTCCGCATGAGCAAATCTGGCTTGCTCACGTTGTATACACTCAGAATCTAACACACCCGATCATCACGTGGTGCTCAAACAACGAGCTTTAGCAACGGTGCTTACTAAGGATGAACACTTTAAAACTTGAAATTGTGTGCTTGAGGGATCATCTTATAATGCTACCGTCGTGAACTAAGCAATACAAGATGCATAAAAGGATTAACATCACATGCAATTCATAATATGTGATATGATATGGCCTTTCTTCTTGTGCTTCCGATCTCCATCTTCAAGCACGAACATGATCTCCATCATCACCGGTGTGGCGTCAAGGTCAATGGCGCCGCTTCATGGTTGTCTTCCACCAGCATCAACTATTACAACTACTTTGAATAGACACGCGGGTCTTAACAGAATTTAAAGACAACCATATGGCTCCTGCCGGTTGCCAACTTACAATAAGGAACATTGCATACATCATATATAATCACAATCATGGCCATATCACATCAGAGCACACCCCTGCAAAACAAAGTTAGACGCCTCTAATTATCTTTGCATGTTTTACGTGGTTTGGGGCTTTCAATAAGTGTCGTTCTAACTTACGAACAAGAACCACAACATTGATACTAGTATTGTCAATCACCCGTTGTAAATTGAATCTTAACTATGTTGGGAGAAACAGGCACCCGCAAAGCCACTTATGTAATACAAGTTGCATGTCAAGCGTGGAGCAAGTCTCATGAACGATGTCATGTAAGGTTAGCCCGGGCCGCTTCATCCCACCATCCCGCAAGATGCAAAGTACACAAGAAGCAATCGACAACAAAAGCATCAACGCCCATAATGACCATTGTGTTCTACTCGTGCAATAGATCTACATATAGACACGGCTCTGATACCACTGTAGGGGTTCGTAGCATGGAAAACAAAAAAATTCTACCGCATGCACACAAACAAGCCAAGATCTATCTACTAGATTGTAGCAACGAGTCGATAGAGGAACTCACCCTCGAAGATTCCAAAGCGGTTAACTAGAGCAGATTCTCGTGGGGGATGTAGTCGTACACTTGCCGATCTCAAGATCGCGTAGACGATCCTTCCGGCCAAGGCTCCGCAGCTCCGCAATCGATCACACGTTCGATTTTCGATGAAGACCTTCCTCTCCTTGTTCCAAAGAATGGAGGTTGTAGCACTCTCTCGCAATTCCGGCAAAGACAACGTGGTACCGGAAGTAGAGGGGAGATCTCGCAGGGCTTCGCCTTAAGCCAGAGCGAGTATGATGGACTATGAGAGATCCCTCGGCGATCTAGGGTTTAGACACACCTAGGAAGAGGTTCTAGGGCCGGCGGCTAGGGCTTGGAGGTGCCCAAGTCGGCGGCTAGGGGAGCCCTAGGCGGCGGCAGCAGGAGGTGGCAGCGCCGGGCTAGGGTTTTGGGGTAGGGAACTTGCGTGCTAGGGAGGAGCCCCTCCTCTTATAGGAGGGAGGCGCGGCCAAGGAGGGAATCCTCCCCAACTCGATCCCAAGTGGGCGGTGGAGGAGGGACTCCTCCCAACTCGGTTTCCACTTCCTCCACTTCCCAAAATAGCCGTTTGACTTTTCAAATTGGTGTTTGACTTTTCAAACTAGGATTTGATTAAACCCTTTATTTTGTTCAGCGATGACACCTAGTACATGATGCAATCATTCCAACTTGGTATGACACATTCATGTACCCTTCCCTTCGAGTGCCGGACATTCCGAACCTTCTAGAACATTCCCGATGAAAACACCTAACCATTCCTAACTCAAACAAGACTTTCCTTATATGAATCTTATTCTCCGGACCATTCCGGATCTCCTCGTGATATCCCGGATCCCATCCGAGACTCCGAACAACATTCTGTCTCTTTCTCATCATTCCATAACTACTCAAACAACGTCGAATCCTTAAGTGTGTCTCCCTACGGTTCGTGAATTATGCGACATGATCGAGACACTTCTTGAACAATAACCAATAGAGGAATCTGGAAATTCATATGGCTCTACATATTTCTACGATTACTTACGATCGAATGAACCACTTACATATGATACCAATTTCCCTTTGTCTCACGATAGTTTACTTATCCGAGGTTATGATCGCTTGTGATTCTCGCATACCTAGTTCAACCTCGTTACCGATAAGTACTCTTTTCTCGTTCTCGTGATATGTGATCCCTTGTGAGCTAGTCACATGCTTGCAAGCTAATTGGATGACATTCCACCGAGAGGGCCCAGAGTATATCTATCCGTCATATGGATGGACAAATCCCACTCTTGATCCATGTGCCTCAACCCATACTTTCCAAACACTCAATGCCACCTTTATAGCCACCCAGTTACGGTGTGGTGTTTGATGTCATCAAAGCATCCTTCCGGTGATGGTGATTAACATGATCTCATGGTCGAAGGAATTAGGTTACTATGTATCAGAAAGCTTATAGCAAATGAACTATATTAAATGACTTGATCTTTATTCTATGATTAACTATAGGAGTATGTCCATCACATCATTCTCCTAATGATATGACCCTGTTGTTAATAACATCTCTATGTTCATGATCAGGAAACCATGATCATATATTAACCAACAAGCTAGTTTAACAAGAGGCTTTACTAGGGACTCTTTTATGTTTACAAATCACACAAGTATTAATGTTTCCTGTTAATACAATTATAGCATGGTATGTAAACATTTATCATAAGTATGAAGATATGATAATAACCACTTTATTATTGCCTCTTGGGTATCTCCAACAGTGCGGTCTTCTGATCTACGACTGCCCGAGCTTCTTGCTTGGAGAGGTTCGGGCCATAATACTTAGAGTCGGCCACCACCTGAGGGGAAGAATCCGTCGGCTTCGACTCCGCTATACCCTCCTGGGTGTCCCCGTCAAGGGACCCCTCAGAAGAATGACTACAAATAAAGACTCAATCAACACAACAACTGACACTACTCAAACGGTCAACATGAAAAAGATGCGGGTGAAGCTACTTACGACGCGATGTCAGAAAGATTGAAGATGGGAGGCACCTTCTCCTTCTTCTTCTTGGCCGACGGCTGCGGTGCCATCACTCTAATAGGCACGGCAGGGATAGGTGCGGACGATGCACCTTCATCCTCGCCATGCTGGTCGAGGAAGGACGGACCCCGTGGAGTTGGCGGGGTAGACGCATCCGAAGACTCGCTCCGGGAGCGGTTTCGAGACTGCCCTTCACTCACCTCGGGAACATCTGTAGTAGGCGACTGAGCTGGAGGAAGATGATACGTCCAAAACGTATCTACTTTCTTAAACACTTTGCTATTATTTTTACTCTATACTTGTGTGATTTGGATACAACTAACACGGACTGACGCTGTTTTCAGCAGAATTACCTTGGTGTCTTGTTTTTGTGCAGAAAATGAACTATCAGGAAGAATTCCGGAAAATATGCCAAAAACTATTTTTCAGCAGAAGATCCACGGAGCCAAAATGGGAGACAAAGAGGAGGCCTGGGGGGCCCAGACCCACCCCAGGCGCAGGCCCACCTGACCCCGCGCCTGGAGGGGGTTTGGCCACCCAGGAAGCTCCTCGGCCTCCCTCTGCGCCTATTAGTTGCCTTTCGACCTAAAACCAAGGGGAGTTCGATAGTTTTCCAGAAAGAGTTCTGCTCCGCCGCCACCAGAAACCAAGATTCGGATCTAGAAACTCCATTCTGGCACCCTGCCGGGACAGGGAATTTAGAGAGGATCATCGCCATCGTCATCACCTACGCATCTCCATCAACCACCGATGTTTCCCTCATCCATGAGTGAGTAATCCCCCGCTGTAGGCTTGGGGATGGTAGGGATTGGATGAGTTCTATCATGTAATCGAATAAGATCTGTTAGGGCATAGTGCCTAGTATATCTATTAGTGCTATTTGACTTTGTTGCAACTTGTTGTGCTTAATGCTTGTCACTAGGGCCCGAGTGCCATGATCTCATAACTGAACTTATTACTGAATCATTATGATAGTATTGTTTGTGATCTTATCTGCAAGTTGTGTACACATATCATTGTCCAGATCCAAAGGCCCCAAAGTGACAATAACTGGGACAACCGGAGGGGATGGCTGTGGTGTGAGGATCACATGTGTTCACAAAGTGTTAATGCCTTGCTCCGGTGCTCTATTAAAAGGAGAAACTTAATTGCCAGTAGTTCCCTAGAGGCCCCGCTGCCACGGGATGGCTGGACAGAAGATGTTGTGCAAGTTCTCATTGCGAGCACGTATGACTATATTTGGAGCACATGCCTAGAATTGTTTAGTACTTGGATGCTTGTTATTATTTATCTTCAATGCCCTAGATCTTGAAGTTACATGTTTAGACTCGTCCATGCAACGCCATCCATCCATCCCTATGCCTACCGTGACTCGAATCCCATCATATCATATTATTATACTGCTTCATTGCTATATTGTTGTTTTGCTATTGCTACTACAAACTGCTACCTTGATAAACTTCGTGAGCAAGAACTATTTCAGTGTGCAACTGAATCGACAACTCGCTTGTTAAGGCTTGCAAGTATTCTTTGGCTCCCTTTGTGTCGAATCAATAAATTGGGTAATACCCGCCAAGACTGCTATGATCCCCTATACTTGTGGGTCATCAAGACTATTTTCCGGCGCTGTTGAAGCAGATAGCTTTATTTGTAAGTTCACTTGGATCTATTATTGTTCATCGCTATTCCGTTCATCATGGGAAGTCTCGTGATGGAAAGTTCCTATTTTACCATCTACTACAAGAAGAGGTACAGTCCTAAACACCTCTGCTGCTCTTGATTCACCTTCTGTTATAAGTAAGCTTGTCACACCACCACCACATACTCATGCTACACACATTGCTACTACTGCTGAGTCTGAAACTACTTTTGATGCTCATGATGTTACCTCTACTGTGCTTGATGCGAGTGGTTCACTAGGTCCTTTTCTAGATGCTACTATGGCTAGTCTAGGAAATACCGAAACTCCTAGTGAAGACACTGTTACACCTGTTAGCTCACCTGCTAGTGAGAGTTATGATATTAATGGTGGTTACATTGAGTTCACTGATGATTTTGCTAAAGAGTGCCAAAACACACATGGTACTAGTGCTATTAAGAGTCTCCTTGCTAGACGTACTATTATGCCTAAGTTGTCCTCTGATCCTAAGTTTGCCACTTCTCCCATAGATATTAAAGATGAAGATTATGATTTCTCTCTTGATTTATCTTATTTAGATATTGTTGAGAAAGAAACCTTTTGTGGTGCTGAAAATGAGAGCGTTGTGGCTCATATGAATGAGCTTTCTACTACGAGTGCTTTATTCTCTGATAATTTTAAGATGCGCAAGTACTTTGTTGCTAAGATCTTCCCTTTTTCACTAAAAGGAGAAGCTAGGGCTTGATTTAATAGATTACCTCCTGGTTCCATTGATAGCCCTGATTGCTTGATTGCTTCTTTCTTCCTAAAATATTTTCCTCCCAGTGCTAGACATGCTGCTTTGCAGAGACTTTTTGATTTTAAACAAGGAGAAGAAGAGAAATTGTCTGAGTCATGGACAAGGTTCTGTGCCTTGATTCATGCACATCCTGGATGTCCATTATCTAAGAATGACCTTCTTAATATTTATTATAATGGACTAACTGATGATTCTAGGACCTACCTAGATAGCTTTGCTGATTGTGTTTTCAGTAAAAGGACTCCTACAGATGCTGAAGAATTAAAGACCAAGATAAGCAAGAATTATGATGATTGGACTTCAACTGAGCTTAATACATCTGAGCCTATTACTCCTGAACCAATTGTTCCTGAACCAATTCCAGCACCAACAACAAAGAAGAGAGGAGTTATTGCATTAAATGATGAAGTGATGAAGGAAGCTAAGATGTGTCTAAAGGAGAAAGGTATTAGAGTTGAAGATGTGAAGAATCTACCTCCTATAGAAGAATTATGTAAGACAATTACCCACTTATCCACTATTGAGGTACACTCTCTCCAACACTTTGATGAAGGTGATATTCCTAATGGTAAGCCTCCTGATAAATGTTTAGAGGAACTTGACACATTTATTGTTAAACAGGGGTATTTTAATAAACAAGTTTAGAATCATTTGTTGGAAAACTCTAGGGCTATCCATGAGTTGAAAGATATTGTGGAAAGAACTTCTAATGATATTAAAATGCTTTGTAAACACTTTCAAATGGTTCAAACCCAACTTGATCAACTTGCTAAGGTACAAAAGGATATGCTAGTTAATGCTTTAGGAGATAAACATGCTTATGGAATTAGAACTAGGAGTGGTATAGCTACTCAAGATCCTTTATATCCTGAAGGACACCCTAAAAGAATAGAGAAGGGTTCACAACAAGGTGAGGACAGTGGTAGTCCTCATAAGAGGAAGAAAAAGAAACATAAGAAAGTTGAGGAACCACTTGAACCTGCTGTAGATCCTAATAGGATATCTGTCTCGTCAAACCGAGTGGTATTGATAAAAATGAGTCTCCTGATAAGGAGGAAGGTGAGGAAGAACCTTAGAAGCACACTAAGAACACTAGGTACACAAAGGAAGATTTTATTGCTAATAAACATGGTAAAGAACTTCTAGAGCTATCAATGAGTTGAAAGATATTGTGTAAAGAACTTCTAATGATATTAAAATTATTTGTAAACACTTTCAAATGGTTTAAACCCAACTTGATCAACTTGCTAAGGTACAAAAAGACATGCTAGTTAATGCTTAAAGAGATAAACATGCTTATGGAATTAGAACTAGGAGTGGTATAGCTACTCAAGATCCTTTATATCCTGAAGGACACCCTAAGAGAATTGAGCAGGATTCTCAATAAGGTGAAAGTAGTGGTAGTCCTCGTAAGAGAAAGAAAAAGAATTATAAGGTAGTTGAGGAACCACTTGAACCTGCTATAGATCCTAATAGTATATCTGTCTCTGATGCCGAAATTGAGAGTGGTAATAATAATGATGCTCCTGATAAGGAGAAAGTTGAGGAAGAACCTGAGAATCACACTAAGAACACTAGGTACACTAAGGAAGATTTTATTGCTAAGAAACATGGTAGTGAGAGAGAACCTTGGGTGCGTAAAACCTATGCCTTTTCTAGGTAAGAAACACAAGTCAAAGGAGGAAGAACACTACAACAAGTTTTGTGAGTGGATGAAACCTTTATTCTTGCAAATTCCTTTGACTGATGGTATTAAGTTGCCTCCTTATTCAAAGTATATGAAGGATATTGTCTCTAATAAAAGGAATATTCCTAATGAGGAGATTTCTACTCTACTTTCTAATTATTCCTTCAATGGTAAGGTTCCAAATAAACTTGGTGATCCAGGTATACCAACTATTCCTTGCTCCATTAAGAATAATTATGTTAGAACTACTTTATGTGATTTGGGAGCTGGAGTTAGTGTTATGCCATTTTCTCTCTATAAGAGACTCCAGCTAGAAAAGTTGATACCGATTGATATTTCTTTGCAAATGGCTGATAAGTCAACTACTATTCCTGTTGGTATATGTGAGGATGTTCCTGTTCAAGTTGCTCATAATTACATGGTCTTAACTGATTTTGCTGTGCTTGAAATGCCTGAAGATGATAATATGTCTATTATTCTTGGGAGACCTTTTCTTAATACTGCAGGTGTTGTCATCAATTGCAATCAAGGAAAAGTAACATTCAATATTAATGACAAAGAGCACACTGTCTATTTACCCAAGAAGGTTGTTAAGAGCTATTGCCTGAATTCCATTGAAAATATTGAGAGCATCAAGGTTGGAGAAATATATTGTCCCATTCCACAAGAAAATTTTGAAACTATTATGATTGGGACAATTGCTATCAAGTATGAGGTAACATAATCACCTTGTGGAATGCAAAGTTTTGCTTCATATAAGATTGTTTTGGTAACAAGACTTGATCAACCTTGTTAACAAAAGGATTTTAATGAACAAAACAATGTTTTCATAGTGGTTATACTTGCTCACTTTTATTTTTCTCATTTCCAATCCTTGCTCTTCGTCGTGCCTAACTTAAAGGCGTTAAAGAAAAGTACTTGTTGGGAGATAACCCAAGAGTTTCCTTGAGTCTTGGAAGTTATTACTTCAGTAATGACCTCTCCTTATCCTTTTTGTTTGCTTTTTATGCCAAGAATGACCTCTAATGAGAGAGAAGTAAGATTTGGGGAGTTGCTGTCCCGAAACAGATTTCTGTCCTCCACCATAAAAATTCGTGAGGAGTCTCTGTAAGTCAGATTGAGCTGAAAATTTACGAATAAATCCCCCAGTATGTTGGATAACTTTCGTTAGTTCAACACTTTTTGATTTGAGAAACATAAGGTCTTCGAAAAAATCGGTTTCTACCTGCTGGTCTGTTTTGATAGATTTCTGCCATTATGTGCATTTGCTTCTTATTGATTCCTTTTTGGGTTCTTTTTGGGAAATTGAGATTTTTAAAGGAGTTTCTACAGTAGCTTGTGTTTTTAGTAAAAGTTTTGCTGTTATAAAGCTAAACCCAAGGGTTTATTGTCTTTTGAATGCACTAATGTTGCTAATGAAGATTGTGTGAAGTTTTGTATGAAGGAAAATTTTCTGATGTAAGGAAAGAATGATGTAATGAGATGAAGAGAGGAAAAAATATCAAGCTTGGGGGAGCCAACCCGTTTCACCCCAAGAAATATTCAAGAGGTTCAAGCTTCAAAGCTTAGGGGTGCCCAAGGCATCCCCTTCTTCATCAATAAAAATCTCAGATCTTTCTAGACACTTCGTTTTTATTGTTTCATGCAGAGTTGTGTTGTTCTTGGAGCGTCTTAGTTTTTGTTTTTGGTTTTATTTTGCTTTGTTTAGTTTTCTTTGTCTTTGTTTGATTGTTTAAAAAAAATCGAAAACACCAAAAATATTTGTTCTTCTTCTTTGGTTTTGTGAGTTCTTTGCAGAATTTAGCCGTCCTTGGTGGATTTTGGTTTTCATGTTAATTATTCAAGTCACACAAGTGAAGGGAAATATAAAGATTAAGACAACTCGAGGTGTGGTAAGAGAGGTTGGTAACGAAATCTATTTGTTTCATTTTTGTACATATACTCATCATTGTGAGCATGCTTAGCCTGTTCGTGTAAGGTGTATGTCATTATGGATGCTTAGTAGTTCTTGCTTGTCTATGATTATCTCTAGCTTGCTAATAGTTTGTAGCATGTCAAATGAACGTTTGCTCGCATTGTTTTATTCATACTTTGGTATGATATTGTAGTATCCTCCTCTGACTGTTCATATGAATCGACTTGGCACATGCTCACGCATGCATATAACTAATCAATAGTCAGTAAGCCTCGATGATTTAGTTTGCCTCAGAGATATCGTATCACTTTCATGCCATAATTAGTCCTGTTTTGTTGCAAGCATGATTATGATAGTTATTGCTCTCTCGGTTGTCGCTCCCTCTCTATTGCTAGCCTTCACTTGCACTGAGTACGTGCTCTACCTGTGCTTTCAACTCCCTAAAACCAATATTGCCAACTGTGTCCATCATACCTACCTATTAGCATCATTTGCTACTTCAGTGCGTATTCCATATGCCGTGTTTTCTTCCAAAATAAAATGTTTGTCTGTTTTGAGAAAGTTAGTTAGTAAAGCTCTCACGAACTTGATGGCACACTTTATTCCTTGCGCTTAATAATTCTGAACCATTGTGACTAGTCCATGAAAGTTATATTCTTGCTTATTATATACTGGGAGTCAGCAGAACCGTGCTGTCACGGAGAACGCTTTCAACACTTTTTGGATATCTTATCCAGTTGACTCCTTGCTCTTTTGTTTACGGATCTCGACGATGTGAAATAAAAGGGGAGGTTGTGAGTTCATGGAGTTTATACATTGTGTTAGAGAAACGCCTGGGCCGCTAGCCTAAGCCATGCCTAATCATGGTGGAAACTTGCAGCATCACTATAATGAGCATCTATGAAGCGTCCTTAATAAAAAGCTATGCATATGGTAAATAAAAAGATTCCTGAGATGCTCATTGCCTGCTTGCCTTATCATTTTGGTTATGGGAAAGCTCATGTACCATGTGCAAGGGGTACCCCGTTGGTGGTTCTCGATGATATGCATGTATTTACAATGACAAGAACTTTCAGGTGACCAAAGTTGAGTAGCATGCGGAGCGACCCTCGTACTCAAGGGACTTGGAATTTCCAGTCTATGGTCTGTCAAGCATATGATTCAGAGTGGACCTCACTTTCACCTTAACCACATGAAGATGCCTATGATAGGGGGCAATGAGAGCTCAAAACTAATGAGTACCTTCCTTTCAGCACTGGGAAGCCTTTCAAACCTTCACAAAACCATTTTCACAACCTAGTTGAGTCACCACTTATTCTATGAGCACCTTCTTGAGAGCATAGTTGTCATTTTTGTGTTTGTTCTAAAACTTGGTTAATTATGTCATGACTTTGATGCTTGTATCTCTGATATCTTTATCTCTAGTCTTCATGTGAACTTCAGAGGTGCCTCAGCATTTATATTGTGCTCTTCAAACAAAGGCAAGCGAGATACCACTCTCTCATACCTTATTATGAGCTTTGCAATGTTGCTTATGTTTATGTTTCATGCTACTTATTATTATTGAGTTGGTTTCTCTTCATAGCTTGCAATGACTATTGAGTAGAATTAGTTTCATACTCCTTATTATGAATTGTCTAAGCATCTACTCCTGTGCTGAGAATATTTACATCATATGAAGCAAAGTGTTCGTGAAAGTTCTTTTATTGCACTCAGTTTTCAACTGAATTGCTTGAGGACAAGCAATAATCTATGCTTTGGGGAGTTGATACGTCCAAAACGTATCTACTTTCTTGAAAACTTTGCTATTGTTTTTCCTCTATACTTGTGTGATTTGGATACAACTAACACGGACCGACGCTGTTTTCAGCAGAATCCCGGAAAAATCCCGGAAAATATGCCAAAAACTATTTTTCACCAGAAGATCCACAGAGCCAGAAGGGGAGACAGAGAGGAGGCCTGGGGGGCCCAAACCCACCCCAGCGGCCCACCCGACCTGTCTTTGGAGAGGATTTGGCCACCTGTGCAGCCTCGGCCTCCTCTGCGCCTATAAGTTGCCTTTCGACCTAAAACCGAGGGGGTTCGATAGTTTTCCAGAAGAGTTCATTCGCCGCCACCGTAAACCAAGATTTGGATCCAAACTCCTCGCACCGCCGGATGGGGAATTTGGAGAGGATCATCGCCATCGTCATCACCAACGCATCTCCATCAATCACCGATGTTTTCCTCATCCATGAGTGAGTAATCCCCCGCTGTAGGCTTGGGGATGGTAGGGATTGGATGAGTTCTATCATGTAATCGAATAAGATCTGTTAGGACATAATGCCTAGTATCTCTATTAGTGCGATTTGACTTTGTTGCAACTTGTTGTGCTTAATGCTTGTCACTAGGGCCCGAGTGCCATGATCTCATAACTGAACTTATTATTGAATCATTATGATAGTATTGTTTGTGATCTTATATGCAAGTTGTGTACACATATCATTGTCCGGATCCAAAGGCCCCAAAGTGACAATAATTGGGACAACCGGAGGGGACGGCTGTGGTGTGAGGATCACATGTGTTCACGGAGTGTTAATGCTTTGCTCCGGTGCTCTATTAAAAGGAGCACCTTAATTGCCAGTAGTTCCCTAGAGGCCCCGCTGCCACGGGCTGGCTGGATAGAAGATGTTGTGCAAGTTCTCATTGCGAGCACGTATGCCTATATTTGGAGCACATGCCTAGGATTGTTTAGTACTTGGATGCTTGTTATTATTTATCTGCAATGCCCTAGATCTTAAAGTTACATGCTTAGACCCGTCCATGCAATGCCCGTCCATCCATCCCTATGCCTACCGCACTCGAATCCTACTGTTACCGTTACTGTTACTATTGCTACTGTTTCACTGTTGCTATTACTGCTATTTTTGCTACTACAAACTGTTGCTAATGATAAACTTCTGTGAGCAAGAACTATTTCCAGGTGCAGCTGAACTGACAACTCAATTGTTAAGGCTTGCAAGTATTCTTTGGCTCCCCTTGTGTCGAATCAATAAATTAGGTAATACTACCCACGAAGACTGTTGTGATCCCCTATACTTGTGGGTCATCAGAAGCTTGGACTCAGAGTCCACCTCCTCATTGTCTGGCGCCTCCGCATACTTCTCAGGAAGAGGGGGCATCATCCTAGCTTCCTTGAGGGCATGTAAAACAATCATAAAAGATCAATAACATGGCAAGCTGAACAAGTAAACACTTGAAAAGGTGCTACGTGCACGAAAAGCATCACCTGAGGAACGAATTTCTTGGCAGTAAAGGGAGAAGTCAACGACTTACCCGGGAGGTCCTCGCCCACCTTGGCCTTCAGCAAAGGCCACATGGCCCTATCTAGGTCACCCGAAGACAATTCTTCGGATGAAAACCGCGTCGGATCGCTGGGGCCAGCGTAGAGATACATCGGGTGCGCCCTCGCTTGGAGTGGCTGTTGGAATTATGCCCTAGAGGCAATAATAAATATGTTATTATTATAATTCTTGTTCATGATAAAGTTTTTATTCCATGCTAGAATTGTATTAAGCGGAAACTTTAATACTTGTGTGGTTTGTGAACCACACCGTGTCCCTAGTATGCCTCTATGGACTAGGTCATTGATTAATGATGGTTAAGGTTTCCTAACCATAGACATGAGTTGTCGATTAATAATGAGATCATATCATTGGGAGAATGATATGATGGACAGACCCAAACTAAGCGGAGCAATTAGATCGTGTCATCGTGTTCATCTTTGCGAAGCTTTTCTTATGTGAAATATTGTATTCCTTAGACCATGAGATAATACAACTCCCTGGTATCGGAAGAAAGCTTTGAGGTCATCAAACGTCATCCTATGAGAGGGTGATCATAAAGGTGTCTCTCGGTGATCGGAAAGTACTTGGTTGTATGTATCGAGATGGGATTTGTCCCTCCCAAGTCGGAGAGATATACTTGAGCACTTTAATCGATATCAACACCTCTTGCAAGCATGTGGTTAAGGAGTTAATCACAAAGTGATATCGGATTACGGAACAGTAAAGTACTCTTTGTGAACGAGATTGAACTAGGTATGCTTGCATACGATCAAATCTCGGGCAAGTAAAATATCGTGAGACGAAGGGAATATATATATGGGATTGATTGAATCGGCATCATGGTTCATCCGATATGATCATCGATGAATGTGTGAGTCAATATGGGTTTCCGCACCCATTGTTGATTATTGATAGAAGATCATGTCTGCATATTCTCGAACCCGAAGGGTCACACACTTAACGTGTCTCGACGCTAGGATAGATTGGATAATTGGTTTATGAGTTTTTGTTCAGAGTCTCGGATGGGATCCGGGACATCACGAGAGGTTCCAGAATGGTCCGGAGAATAAGATTCATATAAGGCAATGCAGTTTTTGGAGTTCGGAATTGTTTCGGGTTATTCCGTATTGTACCGGAAGCTTATAGAACATTCCGGAGTGGGACCAACGTGGCCCCACTTGTCAAGAGGAGGCGTGGGCCTATGAGGGAGTGCCCTGGCCGCATTGGGCCAGGGGCACAAGGCCCCATAGGGCCCAGCCGGCCAAACCCTAGGGAAACCCTAGGGGAGCTTCTAGAAGGGGGGGGGGGAACTTGCCCCTACTCCTCCCTCCTTTGGCCTAGGGCTTGGGAGGGGCAGCCGCCCACCCCTCTATATAAAGAGGGCTGGGGGCGCACCCCCTCCCACACCTCCTCCTCAACCCTAGCCGCCCTGCTGCCCTCCTCTCTCTCCCTCCCGACCACGCTGCAGCAAGCCTGCCAGTAAACTCTCCACCGCTTGCACCACGTCGTGTTGTAGATCCAACCTATCTCTCACCCACTTGCTGGTCCGAGGAAGGAGGAGACGCCGAGGTGCCACATGTGTGCATCTCTGAGGCATCGCCACTCATGTGTTAGATCGGATCGGATCGCGAGAGGAGAAGGCAGTACGACTACACCAACCATGTTCCGAACGCTCATTGTGCGAATCTTCAAGGGTATGAAGATCTCATCTATCCCCCCCTCGTTGTTTGCATCTCCTAGATTAGATCTTGGCTTTCCCGTTCGCATCCGTAGAATTTTTTTGATCTACTATGCTGTGAAACCCTTCAATGATATCAGAGCTAGATCTATGCGTAGATGTGTTTCACGAGTAGAACGCAACATGCTTGTTGCGGGCGTTGATGTTTTCTGTTGCGAGCCTCTTGTTTGTGTTCTTCTTATGATGCGGGATAGTGAGATAGAAGCGGTTCGGGCCAACTTTACGCGACCTCGTTCGTGAGACCGGCTCCGCACTTGACGTGTGGCTTGTTCCACACATGCCGGTGGATGCCGCTTTCACTATAGTTGTCATGGGATTTACACCGGAGTTTGGCAACCATAATATCACCGTTGTGGCTTTCTGTAGGTAAGAATCGTTCTTAGATTGTTACTCCCATAAGCCACGTAAAACATGCAACAACAAAGTAGAGGCGTCTAACTTCTTTTTGCAGGGAGTGTTTTCTGTGATATGGTATGGCCCAAGATGTGATGTGTATGTTGTATGCGATGATCATGTTTTGTAATTTTTCACGACTTGCATGTCGATGAGTACACAACCGACAGGAGCCATATGGTTGTCTTTATAATTATGTATGACCTGTGTGTCAACTTCTTATACGCCATGTAATAGCTTTACTTTATTGCTAAGTAGTTAGCAATAGTTGTAGTTGCTATTCGTGGTGGAGGCAATCATGGTGGAGTGATGGAGATCATGTCGGCACGCACAAGATGGAGATCATTGCGCGAAGATTGGCTATACCATGTCACATAAAGTTATATGCATGTGATGTTTATCTTTTTATGTATCTTATTTTGCTTAGATCGCGACGGTAGCATTATAAGATGATTCCTCACTTAAAGATCAAGATAAAACTGTGTTCTCCCCATGTATGAACCATTGCGAAAGTTCGTCGTGTTCAAGCATCACGTGATGATCGGGTGCTATAAACTCTACGTTCACATACAACGGGTGCAAGCCAGTTTTGCACACGCGGAAATACTTGGGTTTGACTTGACGGGCCTAGCATGTACAAACATGGCTTCAGAACACATGAACCGAAAGGTTAAACATGAGTCATATGAATGATATGATCGACACTTCGTTGTCCACCATTTAAACCACATCTCTTCTCATGAAGATCGGATTAGGTGTGGTGAATTTGGATCGTGTTCACTAAATAACTTGAGGGATGTTGAATTTAGTGGGAGTTCATCTAGTAATTTGATTAATTTGAACTAGTTACCATGAACATAGTCTAAATTGTACTTGCAAATTTTGTAGATCAAATGGCTAAGTCCAACTTCAACTTCAACGTTTTTGCTGAGAAAGAAAAGCTTAAGAACAATGGGTCTAACTTCACCAACTGGTTCCGCAATCTGAGAATCATTCTCGCTGGCGGACAAAAGGACTATGTCCTTGAGAAAGCGCTAGGTGATGCCCCTGCTGTAGATGCGCCGGCTGATGAGAAAGCTGTTTATCAGTCGCGCAAAGATGATTATGGTGTGATTAAGAGCACCATGTTGTTTGCTATGGAATCGGACCTTCAAAATCGTTTTGAAGATCATCCCGGGCCCTTTGAGATTCTTGAGGAGCTGAAAACTATGTTTCGACTCAGTGTTTCGAGATGTAGCATCCCGCTTGTCAACCCTGTAATGCTACTAGTTATAATAATAAAAGGGCCGCCAACATATAATTGTTGCATCATCATCATATCATGCTCATGTCATCATATCACCTTGCATTTGAGCATCATATAAAACCTTTTCTTGTTTGGTTCTTATCTCATGTGCATGATTAATCGTAGTTGCCTCTTGATATTGTATTTGGTTCTTAATAAATTGTTAAATGCCCAAGTTGAGTTGTGGGCATCTCTCTTTTGAACTCCACCACCTTTTCTATCACCACCTTATATTTCCACCATCCAATAATTTGGGCTTGGCATTTTATCGAGTTATCTCTAGCCCATGTTGTTGGTTGGATCCACCCATAAATCTTTGCTTGGCCTTGTCCACATTTTGGAATGCATATGAATAAATGCCATGGACACCTATTTTGTTTTCACAAAATAGAACCTAGCATTATTAGTTATGCATGGGCCATGCAACCAAAACCCTGGGACTTCTTCTTTTGGTTTGTTTTGTTATGCTTAGTAGGAGCTTGGTTTTATATAACAACTAGGTGCTCCTTGTTTTGGATCTTTTGGACCATATTTCTAAAAAACTACCACCTTGTTTGGCTAAACCCAAACCCTAACATCCCTCTCCCTTTTCCTTTAGCCACCTCTTGTTGTGCTTCCAAACCCTAGCTACCATCAACCCCTCTCCTCTTCCTCTCCCTCTTGCTTGCTTTGATCTTGTGAAGGCTAGTTGGAGCTTGCATGATCCACCTAAGCACCCCATCTCTTTCTACCCTCTTAGCTAAACCCAAACAATCTACCCCATGCCATATTCTATCCTAGCTAAAACCTAAAACTAAACCTCACCTAATCTAGCTACATCCTCTCTAAACAAACCCTAAGCCCTCTTACCCTCTAATCTACCCCTCTTTACCTAAGCAAAACCCTAGTACCACCCCTTCCCTACCTAGCATGTTCCCCATGCCCTTCCCCTCGCCCCTCTCTCTACTCCGCCATGCAGACCCCACCCCTTCCATGCTCTAGCTCCACCCACACGCCTAGGGCAAACCTAGCCCTAGCCGAGTTTCCCTCTCCCTCTTTTCTCCCTCTGCCAGACTGACCATGCCCAGCCCACCGTCATGACCGCCCTACCCTACTCGCCACCACTGGAGCCCCGGTTCTGCCTTGCCCTGGCCTCGCCATGCCCAACACGTGAGCAGAAAAGTGCCGCCCTGGCCAGCTGTTCCCCCCACGCAACCAACCTGCCCCCTCTCCCTTCTTATCCTCCCGCACTGTAACACCCTCAGAATCGGACCTATGCAAATTTGGGCAAAATTCACCAAACCCGCATAGAAACGATTCAAAGGTGCCCACCAGGCACTTTCGTGCGGGTGGAAACGAAGTAATAACATTACACAACAGTCCTCGATGGGACCCACAGAACAGATATATATATAGCGACTCGAGAGTCAAGAATACGATATAATATACAAAGATCCAAATCACCTTGAAGCGATATAGCGTCCGACTACGGACAAGATGCAAATGGGGCTAAGAGCCACGAAGAATAACCAATGGCGCCCATAACCCCGCCAGGCCAAGCCGGAAGGGTAACCCCGCTAACGACGCCGATCTCAAACCTTAAACAAAAAGGGTGCCGACAAAGGCAAAGGAAAAAGAAGGAGCGTCGATCGAGGCCAAGACAGCGAGGCTAGAATTCGGCGTCCTCGCCTACATAGGTATGGTGGATCGAGCGGCAAAGATGCACTAAACAACCTATAGAGACTCGATACAACTGGCGGTTATCGAGAGGGTAAGAATGACCTATCCGGATCCAACTGAAGCTAACACCAAACAAACCCATCCCGTGTTTCCCCTCGAGACCAAACGAGAAGTCAACCGAGGAACTCACACAATTGGCGCTTTATTTATTTGGTTATCGTTGCAGCCATTACTAGTCGTATAGATAGTCGTCACGAGAAAGTAAGCAAGGCCCTTTTAGTTAATCATTCCGTTGGAGTTGCAGAATTACTAATCGTGCAGATAACATGATGTAATCCCAAACCCAACAGCTTGTTGGTACTTTTATTCAGCCATTTTGTTGTAGTTGCAATACTTACTAGTCGATACAATTGTCGCGACAACCAAACAAGCACTTGTGGGCAGTTTTAATTAGCCATTCCGTTGTAGTGGAGCTGATTACTAGTCATTATAAGTCAAATTTATAGCGGTAAACTTTAGTTATGCTTGTCTATGATCGAGAAATGCTCCAAGTCGTCCATATCCGGACACGGCTTTGAAAGTTTTACCGCCGGGTGCACCAATAGCAACACACTCGATCAACCTCGAAAACCAAATCAAAACCCAACGAGGCCTTCACGACAAAGAATCACAAGATTCAGAAATATTTAGGGGGCCACCCTTTGAGTAGAACCCGAACGAGTAGGCAAGCTCGAGACGGCCTCAAGGTCTCGTCCAATGGTCGTGAGCGACTGGGAACCCCAAACGGGGCTTGTCGACACCGCGTAATCACTCCGCTTACCTAAACAGTACAGTGTGCTATCTGTCGCACAATCGTAAATAAAGCAGTAAAACATGGCATAAGTACAGGATAGTAATAAAGCCCCAAACTAGTTTGTGGCCCCAAGAAATAAGACGGAATCAAGCTCGGGTGAGGGGGTCCCATATACCTCCGGATGTGGATAGCGCGATAAAACAAGGAACATGAATCAAGTACTCGGGGTCTTACGGACACAAGTGGGCTCGAAACCAAATATTATCTATCACCCACCGATGCCTCTCGCTTATTCAATTTTAGTTGTTAAACAGAAATTAAAGTGACGATAAGTAAAGCTAGAATCATCTCCAACATCAACATGCGGCAATACATCAACAATCGTGGCATATGACGACACATCAAGACTTGAGCAAGCAACTACGACGCGCAAGTCCAACTCTCTACCAAACAACAGGTAATAGGGTGTGTCCAAGGCAATATAAGGTCATAGGGATATATCGATACGGATACTAGAGCATCGCAACACGTATAGCAATAGATCAACAGGAGGGAATAAAGACTATAAAAGTAAGATAGGTAGAAAGGGAAGATGCTGCTTTGAAAACATTGTCGAAGGGTTTGACAGAAGATCGGGGCGAAGCTCACATCAACTCAACGGCCTTATCCGCGAAGAAGCAAAACACTAGAAGAAACACCGGATGCAATATTTAATACAACGGCAGAAGATCGGCATGATGCATGCATGATGGATGGCATGGCAAAAGTGCGATGCAATTAGGTCATATTAAGTGGAACCGGGGTCCCGACAATTAATTAGGTGGTTCATGTTATTTAGCTACCCCGCAATTTAAATGTGGTTTAGCAATGTAACAGATGGAGCCGGTTCGCTACCCATGTTTAAATGAGGCCAATATAAGGCTAGATTTGCCCGCATATGGGCCCCATATTTAATTATTAGGTGAATCGGCATAAGGCCCCCAAACCAATGCTATGCATGCGGGAATGACAATTATTATGCAACAAATTGTTATCATTTATAAAATAGGGTATCGAGGGAAAAGGGTCACACTTGTGGGGTTCGGCGATCTTGTTAGGTTCCGGGGTTCGGGGTTCGACAGGGTCCAGGGTCCGGTCTCGGGGTTCGACGGAACGTTCTCGGCTCCGGGGTTAGGGTCTTAGCGCATCCGGGGCCTCGGTGTCCGGGGTGAAGCACTCGGCGTCCTCGAGGGAGTCCTTGTCGCACATGTGTCCTCCGGGCTCTATGTCGATGATCTTGTCGTCGAGAAGAACTTGCCGGGTCCGCGTGTCGGTTCGGTCTTGGCGGTCTCGTGAGTTCCCGGCGTCGGCAGATCTTGGGGGTCGATGCACTCGCCACGGGTCTGCGGTTCTGTGGTTCACGTGGAAGAACTTGGCGTCCGGTGGTAGGTCTTGGATACCGGTGTCATCGAGTACCATCCCGCATGGTCGCCGAAACTCGCATCAACGCAGATCTTGGCGACAAAGGCCGGGCTCGCGGTCTTGAGCTTCGGAGGAGAACGAGGTTGCGCTGGTGCTGGCATCGGTCGCAGACGGCGCCACGGCGCAGACGGGCGAGGAAACCGAGGCAGCGCGACGGAGGCGGATCCTTCACGGCCTGGGGCTCCGGCGGACGGCGATGTGGGACCCGGGCAGGGAAGAAGCGAGGTGGTGGGGCTACGGACGCGGCCGGGCGGTCCAGCGGCTGAGACGGAGGTGCAGGCCGAGCTTTGGCGGCACGGAGGGCTCGGGAGGCGGTGCTTGGGCGATGGCGGAGCGGTGGAGGCTAGCTTCGCTTTCGCGCGTGAGGCGCCAGGTCAAGGCGGCGGCGGGGGGCGAGGCGGCGACGCGGACGGAAGGGGCGGGCGCCGAGGAGGTGAGGCGTGGTTCACCTGGCGAGGTGGAGGCGAGGTTGGCGCCGGGGACTGCAGGGGCGGTGGCGTGGCGGCCGACGCTGGAGCGGAAGCGAGAGGCGGGCGGCCTGGGGCTTGGCGCAGGCTAAGTGGGACGGACCATGAGGCGAGAGGTGCATCGGGCGGGTCGACGGGAGCTTGGGGCCGGAGGGCTGCGCGTGAAAGGGGAGGAAGGCGGAGGTCAAGGCGGTGGCTCAAGGCGGGAGGCGCCATGAGGGGAGGTGGAGGGTTGCGGGCGTGTCGGCGTGTGTGTGGTGTGTCGCAGCGTGGGGGCCGGGCAAGGGGCCGACGTCGGGCGTGTGTGGCTTGGCGTGAGGGAGAGGGTTGGCTGCGACGTGGGCTTGGGGGGGGGGGGTCCCGCGGGACAGGGTGGTGGGCCTGGGGGGGAAGAGAGAGAGGGGTAGAGAGGCTGCAGGTGAGAAAAGAGAGAAAGAGAGGTGGGAAAGAGGTGGATAGCTGAGGTGGCAGGGTGGGTAGGTTTTGGGTGAGAGGGTGAGGTGGCGAGCGGAGAGTGGTGGGTAGGGTAGATTTTGGTGGGACTAGGATTTAGGGGGGCTGGTTTTATTATTTGTGTTTGTTTGGTCCTGTTCTAATTAAAGCAGAACCACTTTGCAAATAGTTTTTAGAGAAAATAAATATCCGATACCTTCGGGGTTTTGCCTTTTATAATAAAGAGGGGTTTTTGTATAATAAACTTTGGGCTTTTCAAATAATGCAAACAAACAATGCATGTTTATGACGATGCAATGCACAAATTCAACGCGATTTTCTAGTAGTGGTTTTGCGGGATGCCACAATTCGACACCACTAACAATGGATCTCGCCTCGAGATCCGCCTCACTGACTCGGAAGGAAGGTCGGTGATCGATCCTTCGGCCGTGTAGATCCTCGCGACACCACTAACAAGAGTTCTTCCGCCATCTTGAAATTGGCGACACCACCAACAAGGGTCGTTGTTCCTGATCGTCGGGAGAACACTCCGGGGAAACAAAGGACGAAGTTGAAGGTAAGGCCACCTCTAACTTCCATGGACGGAGTAAAATCACTGGATCCACCGATTCGATGTACAAGAGCGGTTGATAAGAGCCGTGGTAGGGTAGCTACTCCATCCCACACTCAAACCATCACTCTGCACACGAATAGACGGATCATGCAACCAACTCTCGGAATTTAGACTGAAGATCTTCGTAGGCGGTATCCGGAACGAAGGTATGATGCCAGCAGAAATCGTATGAAAGACACAACGATTAGGTTCCGCGATGGTTCCATTGGCATGAACAACACATGCTCAAGGTATACTCCAACTTCACCAATGCTCGTCCTTCTCATATGTTTTTCAACGACACGGACATCCGGCAAGGAGCACACATGGACAAAGAGCTCAAGAACACAAGATTGGAGGAAGGTTACAACAGACAAGTTGCAGATTGATGATCGTAGCACTCCGTTACAAAAAGGGAGAAAACGAAGCCCTGAAGGTACGACGGAATCCCACCCACGAGAAATCCTGGACTCGAAGAAAAGATAAGAGGTAGATTCAAAACACGCAGGGGTAAGAGGAGAATAGCAGAGGGGTAAGGAATAAAATCAGACCTAATCAGAACTATCCAACCGATTTTGCAAAATAGTTTTGACACTCTACTTCGGCCGTTAGCTAGGTTATCCTCTGATTTGGACTTGTGGGGTATCATCGCCGAGCTCGATACCACTCTGTAACACCCTCAGAATCGGACCTATGCAAATTTGGGCAAAATTCACCAAACCCGCATAGAAACGATTCAAAGGTGCCCACCAGGCACTTTCGTGCGGGTGGAAACGAAGTAATAACATTACACAACAGTCCTCGATGGGACCCACGCAGATATATATAGCAGCGACTCAGAGTCAAGAATACGAATATAATATACAAAGATCCAAATCACCTTGAAACGATATAGAGTCCACTACGGACAAGATGCAAATGGGGCTAAGAGCCACGAAGAATAACCAATGGCGTCCATAACCCTGAGCCAAAGCCGGAAGGGTAACCACCGCTGACGTCGATCTCAAACCTGCTTAAACAAAAGGGTGCCGACAAAGGCAAAGGAAAAAGAAGGAGCGTCGATCGAGGCCGATGCAGCGAGGCTAGAATTGGCGGTCCTCGCCTACATAGGTATGGTGGATCGACGGCAGCAGATGCACTAAACAACCTATAGAGACTCGATACAACTGGCGGTTATCAGAGAGGGGTAAGAATGACCTATCCGGATCCAACCTGAAGCTAACACCAAACAAACCCATCCTGGCGTTTCCCCCTCGAGACCAAACGAGGAAGTCAACCGAGGAACTCACACAATTGGCAGTTTTATTTATTTGGTTATCGTTGCAGCCATTACTAGTCAGGTATAGATAGTCGTCCTGAGAAAGTAAGCAGTGGGCCCTTTTAGTTAATCATTCCGTTGGAGTTGCAGCAATTACTAATCAGGTACAGATAACATGATGTAATCCCGAAACCCAACAGTTGTTGGTACTTTTATTCAGCCATTTTGTTGTAGTTGCAATACTTACTAGTCAGATACAATTGTCGCAAGCGACAACCAAACAAGCACTTGTGGGCAGTTTTAATTAGCCATTCCGTTGTAGTGGAGCTGATTACTAGTCATTATAAGTCAAATTTATAGCGGTAAACTTTAGTTATGCTTGTCTATGATCGAGAAACTGTGCTCCAAGTCGTCCATATCCGCGGACACGGCTTTCAGAAAGTTTTACCCGGCCGGGGTGCACCAATAGCAACACACACTCGATCAACCTCGGAAAAACCAAATCAAAACCCAACGAGGCCTTCACGACACAGCAATCACAAGATTCAGAAATATTTTAGGCCACCTTTGAGTAGAACCCGAACGGAGTAGGCAAGCTCAGACGGCCTCAAGGTCTGCGTCAATGGTCGAGCGATTTGGGAACCCCAACGGGGCTTGTCGACACCGGCGTAATCACTCCGCTTACCTAAACAAAGAGACAGTGCTATCCGTCGCACAATAAATAAAGCAGAAACATGGCATAAGTACAGATAGTAATAAAGCCCCAAACTAGTTTGTGGCCCCAAGAAATAAGACGGAATCAAGCTCGGGTGAGGGTCCCATATACCTCCCGGATGTGGATAGCGCGATAAAACAAGGAACAGGAATCAAGTACTCGGGGTCTTACGGGACACAAGTGGGCGTTCGGAAAACCAAATATTATCTATCACCCACCGATGCCTCTGCTTATTCAATTTTAGTTGTTAAACAGAAATTAAAGTGACGATAAGTAAAGCTAGAATCATCTCCAACATCAACATGCGGCAATACATCAACAACTATGGCATATGACGACACACATCAGCACTTGAGCAAGCAACTACGACGCGCAAGTCCAACTCTCTACCAAACAACAGGTAATAGGGTGTGTCCAAGGCAATATAAGGTCATAGGGATATATCGGGTACGGATACTAGAGCATCGCAACACAGATAGCAATAGATCAACAGGAGGGAATAAAGACTATAAAAGTAAGATAGGTAGAAAGGGGAAGATGCTCGCCTGAAAACATTGTCGAAGGGTTCGACCGAAGATCGGGGCGAAGCTCACATCAACTCAACGGCCTTATCCGTGAAGAAGCAAAACACTAGAAGAAACACCGGATGCAACATTTAATACAACGGCAGAAGATCGGCATGATGCATGCATGATGGATGGCATGGCAAAAGTGCGATGCAATTAGGTCATATTAAGTGGAACCGGGGTCCCGACAATTAATTAGGTGGTTCATGTTATTTAGCTACCCCGCAATTTAAATGTGGTTTAGCAATGTAACAGATGGAGCCGGTTCGCTACCCATGTTTAAATGAGGCCAATATAAGGCTAGATTTGCCCGCATATGGGCCCCATATTTAATTATTAGGTGAATCGGCATAAGGCCCCCAAACCAATGCTATGCATGCGGGAATGACAATTATTATGCAACAAATTGTTATCATTTATAAAATAGGGTATCGAGGGAAAAGGGTCACACTTTTGGGGTTCGGCGATCTTGTTAGGTTCCGGGGTTCGGGGTTCGACAGGGTCCAGGGTCCGGTCTCGGGGTTCGACGGAACGTTATCGGCTCCGGGGTTAGGGTCTTAGCGCATCCGGGGCCTCGGTGTCCGGGGTGAAGCACTCGGCGTCCTCGAGGGAGTCCTTGTCGCACATGTGTCCTCCGGGCTCTATGTCGATGATCTTGTCGTCGAGAAGAACTTGCCGGGTCCGCGTGTCGGTTCGGTCTTGGCGGTCTCGTGAGTTCCCGGCGTCGGCAGATCTTGGTGGGGTCGATGCACTCGTCACGGGGTCGGTCTGCGGTTCACAGGGTTCACGTGGAAGAACTTGGCGTCCGGGTGGTAGGTCTTGGATACCGGTGTCATCGAGTACCATCCCGCATGGTCGTGAAACTCGCATCAACGCAGATCTTGGCGACAAAGGCGTCGGGCTCGCGACGGTCTTGAGCTTTGGGAGTGAGAACGAGGTGCTGGTGCTTGGCATCGGTCGCAGACGCAGGCCAAGACGCACGGGCGAGAAACCGAGGCAGCGAGGCGGATCCTTCACGGGCTGGGCTCCGGGACGACGGCGATGTGGGACCCGGCGGGAAGAAGCGAGGTGGTGGGCGGCTGACGGAGGCGTCGGGCGGTTCGGCTGGGAGGCGGAGGTGCGAGGCGGGCTCACCGAGGGCTCGGGAGGCGGTTGGGCGACCCGGGAGGCGGAGGGTGGAGGCTAGCTCGCCTTGCCGCGGAGGCGCCAGTCGCGGTCAAGGCGGGCGAGGGCGGCGACGGACGGGCCGGGCGAGGAGAGGTGAGGCGGTGGTTCACCGCGAGTGGAGGTTGGCGGCGGGCGTCGGGGACTGCAGGGGCGGTGGCCATGGCTCGACGCGGAGCGGGAGCGGAGGCGGCGGCCTGGGCCGGGCTTGGGCGCAGGGCGGCGTTGCGGGACGGACGGAGGCGGAGAGGTGCATCATGGTCGACGCGAGCTTGGGGCGGAGGGCTGCAGCGAGGTGGGAGGAAGGCGGCGGAGGCGGTGGCGGGCTCACCGGGAGGCGCCATGGCCGGCGCAGCAGCTATGGGAAGGTGGGCTGCCAGGGTGGAGCGGGGTGGAGCGCTTGTGAAGGAAGAGAGGAGAGGGCGGCGGCATGGCGCATGAAGCGAAGCTAGGCGGGCGAGGGAGCACGGGCAGGAGGGAGAGGAGGTCAGGGGAGGTGGGTGTGGTGGGGCCGGGAGTGGTGGGACCCAGGCGGAGGCGAGGGCTGTGGGGCCTGCGGGTGGAGAGGGTTGCAGCGTGTCGCGTGCGTGTGTGTCTGCCACAGCGTGGGCCCACAAAGGCGTCGGGCGTGTGTGTCTGTGGCGTGAGAGGGTTGGCACGGCGTGGGCTTGGGGGTCCCAGGGAGGTGGTGGGCTGGGGAAGAGAGAGAGGTAGAGAGGTCAGGTGAGAAAAGAGAGAAAGAGAGGTGGGAAAGAGTGGATAGCCGAGGTGGCGGGGTGGGTAGGTTTTGGGTGAGAGGGTGAGGTGGCGAGAGTGGTGGTAGGGTAGATTTTGGTGGGACTAGGATTTAGGGGGGCTGGTTTTATTATTTGTGTTTGTTTGGTCCTGTTCTAATTAAAGCAGAACCACTTTGCAAATAGTTTTTAGAGAAAATAAATATCCGATACCTTCGGGGTTTTGCCTTTTATAATAAAGAGGGGTTTTTGTATAATAAACTTTGGGCTTTTCAAATAATGCAAACAAACAATGCATGTTTATGACGATGCAATGCACAAATTCAACGCGATTTTCTAGTAGTGGTTTTGCGGGATGCCACACGCACCCCCCCTCTCTGACCCCCAGATCCGCCCCCGAGGCTTGCCTCGCTTTCTCGCCTTCTCCACAAGAAGGTTCGACGCCGATCGTCGGCCTCGCTCGCTGGCCGATCCAGGAGGCAAGCTGTCATGGGTGTCTAGGCGGCTCAGGAGGTTCCCGGCGTCGCCACGGTACACGGAGCAAGGAGGAGAAGGACCCGCACCGCTGTAACTCGCGCCCGTCCCGAAACCCTAGCTCTGGGAGCGTCTGCTACCCGTCGCTACTCCGCCCGATCCAAGCCTCCATCACCTCGCGTAAGCCACCGATCCTCCCAGACATGCTCTGCAACGCTGCCGCTGCCGTCGGCGTCGTTTGTCGGCGCGCCGTGCACCGCCGTGCGTTTCTGCCTGCATCCACCGTGCCGCCTAGCGCCTTACTAGCGTCCTCCCTCCTCCCTGTCAACAACCCTAAGCCCGCCGCAGCGGTAGCCAGCCCGCTAGCGCGCCAGAGGGCGCGGGTTCGAACCCCCTCTGCGCACATGCGGCAGCAGCCGCAGACACGCCGTCCGTAGATTAGGAAGATCCACAAGCGCCAGGCCTTTTGCAAAAACCCTGCAGAATCTTTTTAGCAACCCGACCCCGAGGCCCCATCACGGTGGTGGTGGTCCTTTTTCTAAAAGGCTCCCGCCTTACGTAACTCAACCCAACCTTCCCCACGCCTGGCTAGTCCTTTTAGCATGACCCCCGCCATTTTCTCTCCCTCAACCTTGATCTGCCAGGCCACCCGTCGATGGGTCGTAGTTTTCTATTTAGGGTCCTGTGTTTTTCATATATAAACCCGCGGTCCAGTTCTTCCCAGACGCTGGCGTGTGGGCCAGAGGACCCCCTGGCCCCATCTGTCAGTGACTAAGAGCTGGGATAGGTTGAGTATTAAACGTCCAGAATCTGTTAGAATTCGATTTTAGTTCAAATATTTTCAAATTCAAATTATGCAAATCAGTTTTAAATAACTTTTCCATACTAAATCCAATTTGGGCAAATGATATATGTTTGGATATCAGAAAAACGAGAGGATTCCAAATATGACCTTCAATTTGACTTTTGCACAATTAAAATGCCAAGTTAATTAAATTACCATCAATGCCACTGGATTTTCAATAATTCATAACTTTAGTTTTATAAATCCAAATTTAGCAAATGATGAGTCTAAAATGATCAGCTCGACGAGACCTTTCTGTTTATGCTATCCATGACTTCAATTGCAGCATGCATCATATAAAAATATAATGAACAGCAACTATTATGGCAACAAAATGTGACTTAAACTCAATTCAAATGTTATTTTCTTGTTCTCCTCACCTCACCCATGCCATGCTACTTATTGCCATGCAACTTGTGCATCATTCATCATGGCATGATTGTTTGCTTGACGCATTTAATTCCAATGCTTGTGCTCTATATTCATGTTGGCCTTGTTTGTTTGGTTTTCTCGGATAGACATCGGCGGGGGTTGTATCAAGAGAACCGGAGCACTACCGGATCATCCTTGCTTCAACAGAGATACTGTGCAAGCACTTCCACATGCTTGCATACATACAAGACCTATTGCCTCTATCTTATTCTTGCATCATTGAGTCGCGATTGCATAAAATGAAACCCAAGTATGCATTGCCTTTACTTTTAAACCCCACAAGCTTGTTCCTCCATCCCATGAGCCTCTACTTTAGGAGTTGTTTGAGCCATGCGAGTCGTAGAACAGCATGTGTAGGGTTTGTGAGAGTCTGATGAATAATGAGGTACCTAAACAACTTAACCGGAGTAGTTGGGATAACTAAAGAAAGTGGCACCGGTGAGCAACATCGCTATTTGGTTCTTCCCGCTCACTTGTGTCCGTAAGACCCAGTACTTGATTCCTGTTCCTTGATTTATCGCTATCCACATCCGGAGGTATATGGGACCCCCGGCGAGCTTGATTCCGTCTTATTTCTTGGGGCCACAAACTAGTTCGAGGTTTTATTTACGATCATGTACTTATGCCATGTTTTACTGCTTTATTTACGATTGTGCGAGGTGCACACTGTACTGTTTAGGATCAAGGCACGATTCCGCGGTGTCGACAAGCCCAGCCACACTTCGGGTTCCCGATCGTTCACGTACCGTCCCCATAACCTTGAGCCCGTCTCGGGTCACCGGCTTGCTTGGGATCTACAGGGTGGCCCCTGAAATATTTCTGAATCTTGTGATTGTTCACCGTGAAAGCCTCGTTGGGTTTTGATTTGGTTTTCGAGGTTGATCGGCGTGTGTTGCTATTGGTGCACCCCGGGTAAAACTTTCAAGCCGTGTCCGCGGATATGGACGACTTGGAGCACAGCTTGATCATAGACAAGCATAACTAAAGTACCGCTTTTAATCGACTAAAGTAACTTGACTAGTAAATAGTGCAATACTCATGGAATGGTTAATAAAATTGCCAACGGATGGGGGTTGTTAAAGCTTCCTTGTTGGTAGCGAGGAGGAGGATGGATCGGATGAGATTACCATTATAATCTGTTGTTAATTTCACGGACATCCGCCTATCATTGGTTAGGCGGATGGTTAGCGTTATCTGTAGAACTGCTAGGGTTTATCTTTCGCTGCAATTCGTCACCCAGGTTGTGTCCCTTTAGAGGCATTAAGACTTCTTGAGTACCCTTAGGGTCTCACACGATAAATTCTTGATTCGGATGAGCAGGTACCTTCTCGTGCGGATCTTTGGGTGGAAGAAGTCAAGATGGGCAACGATCGCTCGGTGTAGAGATTCCGAACGGGATCCGTGAGACCTGTAGTTGGGATGTGCTTATTTCTGGCATCTTATGCCGATTTGCTTCTTATCCGTACTCGGATCTTGTTTGCCGCCGCATGATACTCGATGTGTGTTGTATGAGGAGTTATCCTAAAATATAGATTTATCTAGGTCATTTGAATCTTGCCGTATGGCGTTGGTATATTCCTTTCTTTCTAGATGGTGTGGCTCGATGTACTCTTGTATGGTGGCTTGCGTACATACCCACTTGTGTACGTAGTTGATCCCTTCTGCCGACCACGCCGCCAGTGACAGGTCCGTTGAGAGGGTAGTGGTTGGGACGTCTGAAAGGACTACCGTGAGTGGCTTTTGGGGCCCCAGTACTATTTCAACCACTATCACTCATCCAGGCTTGTATCTAGGAGCGTAGTTCACCGAGGTAGTTACAATTGGTATCGAGCCATCCCGACCTTCGTGGTTTCAGCCAAGCAGTCGTTGTCGATCTAGCAAATATTTTGGTAGTTATGTATATTAGGGAAAAACAAAAGCGAGAGGACTGCTTCCACTTTTCTTCTTACCCTTCCACCCACCCTTTTCTGGTAAGGAAGTGCAACATTTTCAATTCTCTTCTCAAAGTTCAAACTAGGATTCACGTGTTCTGGGTTTCCGTAGTACCATAGGTTGTGTGTGTGTATGTGTGTGTAATCCCTTGTCTATCTGTTGCATCCAAGTTGTTATCTTATCTGTCTTTGGTTATCAGCTGGTACATTCCATACCGACAGGCTTTTGTAAACCGACGCAATCTATCTTTCTCTTTGTATCCGACGCTATCTTGTTTGGGGTGTTCGTTTCCGTAGTTACCAATCTTAGGTTTCGTCGTGAGAAGAAGGGGTTAGGATATGTGTTCCACTTGTTCATGTGCGGAGTAATGATTTGAGTGCGGGATGGAGTCGCGACCATACCACTACTTGTATCATTCGCTTTTGTATATTGAATCGGTAGAGTCACTAATCTTGATTCGTTAAGTAATTTTGCGCATCTATTGGTATTTTAATGCCGAAATTTGTGGAAAAATTTTCTTTGATATGTTTGTGTACCACACTCCTTTTCAGTCGTGTGCGATATGCTTAATATCTTTGAGGTGCTATGAACTTTGTTGATATTTTTATATCATCTCAGTAAATTGTATCCTTTAATCTTGGTTAATTACATCTTGGTACTATCTTGGATTATTATCATTCTCCATTATAGTACTGACTTGAGTTTTATATCAATGACAGGATGGCTCCGGCGACTGGAAGAGGACATTCCTCGGAACTGGGCTCGTTGTCAAGCATAGCTAATGCTTTGGCGGCAATGCAAGAGAACCAATAGCCGCTTTGAGGAGAGCGTCGGAAGGAATGAGTTCGCTCCACTTCCTCCACCTCCCAAGCGTGGTGACATCAAGAGCTTACTCAAGTTCAACCTCGTCGATCGATGTGTCGACCGACCTCTTGACGGATGATTGGCTGCGAGATCTCAAGGTTGCTCGAGGCTGATGTTCCGAGCAGTGGGTCAAGTGTGCTACCCACCTTCTCAAGGAGATGCAGCTCTTTGGTGGGAAAAAATACTTGAAGGCAAGGCTGACTGGGTTCCAGCCAACTTGGGAGAGGTTCACTGCAGCTTTCAAAGAACAGTTTCTCTCGAGATTGTGATGGAAAGGATGAAGGAGGCTTTCCTCAACCTTTGCAGGAAATGATAACGCCAACACCTACATCAGAACTTCATGAACCTGTCTCGCTATGGTGGTGATGAGGTCGATGACAAGAAAAAGCGTAAAAGATTCAGGCAAGGGCTCAATCGTCGATCAAGTATGCAATCACGCATGCAAGACCGCAACCTTCTGGAACTACTGACACAAAGACTGCAAGAGGAGGCAAGGTGCAAATGTTCGAGGAGTCCAAGAAACATAACAGGATGCATCAAGCTCGCGATTATGGCATCTCCTTCTAAGCGTGTCGGGTTCCTAACACCCCACCGTCACTCCGGCTCCACCAAGACCTGCGAGTTTCACGTCAAGGCCACCAAACTTCACCATGCGGCTCCTGGGGGCTACAACAACCTTACTGGGCGCTGGCGGAGTCCCCGCTACTCGCTCCACGTCCTCACGGTGCTTGTTACACATGTGGAGATCATGGACATCCCAAATGGGCTGTCAATGAAGAACAAAGCTCTCCCTCAACCCCCGCCAAGATCTGCAACAAGCTCTCCTTCGGTTCGTGCACCACCGCCTCGGGCTCTCAACATCAACACTAAGCCCGGGTCTGCGGTTGTTCATGCCAACTGCGTCAACGCCTCTCAAGCTGAGCTCGCACCTGGAGTTGTCATGGGTATGCTTTCAGTTAACTCAGTCCCTGCACGAGTTCTCTTTGATTCTGGTGCATCACATTCCTTTGTGTCTCACAAGTTTGCATATGAGAATGTGTTAAATCTGGATCCTCTCCTTAAGAAGCTGATGGTCTTATCTCCTGGTTCCAACTCGAGGCCGAGTATATCATCATGGCACCGATCGAGATTGGTGGTTCTTCCTTCTTGGCTTCTTTGATTGTTACGGGCAACTCGACATTGATGTCATTTTGGGCATGGATTGGTTGACAAATGCAAATTGTGATTGTTTGTCTTGAGCCTCGGTGTCTCTGAAGATCCTCGAAGGCCATATAGTCTTTTCTCCAAGTCGACTCCTGCTGTCACTCTATTCCTTGGCTGCTCACGAATGATGATGCTATGGAAGCTATTGAGGGTACCATGGTGTCCGTGAGTTCCGGATGTCTTTCACGAAGAGTTGCGGTATGCCTCCGGATCGCGAGGTTGAATTCGTGATTGAGCTTGAACACGAACTACTCCTATCTCCAAGAGGCCATATAAAATGGGTCCTTCGAAATGGTGAACTCAAGCGACAACTTGATGAACAAGAGAAATTGGGTTTCATTCAACAAGCACTTCTTCTTGGGGTAGCCCAACAATCTTTGTGAAGCGTGATGTAACCGATAGGCTATGTGTTGACTACGGGCTCTAAATGCTAAAACCATCAAGAACAAATATCCTCTCCTCGGATAAATGACCTTTTGATCAGGCGGGGCTGTGGTGTTCTCTAAGCTGGATTTGAGGAGTGGTTATCACCAAATCAAAATTCGCAAGAGGATGTGCCCAAAACAGCTTTCACCACCCTATGGCTGTATGAGTACAGTCATGTCTTTCGGCCTCACCAACGCACCTGCTACCTTCTCGAGGCTGATGAACTCTGTTTTCATGGAGTACTGGACAAGTTTGTTGTGGTATATCCGGATGACATTCGGTCTATTCCAAGTCCAAGGAGGAGCATGAAGAGCACTGCGGTGTGTTCGAACAAGCTTCGTGAGAACCGCTTGTATGCAAAGTTCTCTAAGTGTGAGTTTTGGCTGCACTGAAGTAACATATGGGTCATGTTATCTGCCAAGGGCATTGCAGTCAACCGAAACCGTGAAGACAATAGTTGAATGGCTTCCTCCCGCTAATGTCAAGGAAGTGCGGAGTTTTCTCGGCTTGGCTAGCTATTGCCGCTTTGTGCAGAACTTCTCGAAGATAGCAAAGCCTCTTCGATCTCCTCAAGAAAGGCAAGAAGTACTGTGGACTCCACGCTTGTCAAGAGAGTTTTGAGACACTCAAAGAGAAGCTCACTTCCACACGGTCTTGGTTCCTCCGGATACATCTAAGCCTTTCCAGATATTCTGCGATGCCTCTTTGCAAGGATTGGGTGCGGTCCTTATGCAAGAGACAGGTGGTTGCTTATGCCTCTCGTCGATTGAAGACGCATGAGATCAACTATCCCACACATGACCTTGAGCTAGCAAAGTGGTCTTTGCTTTGAAGCTATGGAGGCACTATTTGCTTGGTAACCGTTGTGAGATCTTCTCGGACCACAAGAGTTTGAAGTATATCTTCACTCAACGGATCTCAACCTTGGCAGAGGAGATGGATTGAAGCAATCAATGACTTTGATGTGACCATCAACTACACTCGTGCAAAGCAAATGTCATGGCGGATGCTTAGCGAAAAGCGTATATGTCAACAACCTCATGGTGGAAGAGCAGCCTCTCTTGTGCGAGGAATTCGCCACCGAACACGGAAATTGTGGAACAAGGGCATCTCCGAACCTTGGCTACTCCTCTCTTGGAAGAACAGATTCGCTCGTCGACTTGGTGATCCGACACCAAAAAGCTCATCGCTAAGCTTGACCTTCCAGTATGAGTCCTTTCATGTTGATGATCAAGGCACGCTCTTCTTTGAACACGGATGTTTGTCCCAAACTATCCGGTCCGAGAGACCAAGTTCTCAAGGAGGCACATGAGTCGGTTCTTTCTATCCATCCTGGCAGCACAAAGATGTACATGGACTTGAAAACACAATCTTGGTGGCACAGGTTGAAAAGGTATTGTGCCAAGTACGTCTCGAATGTGATGTCCGCATGAGTCAAGGTTGTTCATCGAAACCATTTGGTCTTCTACAGCCATTGCAACCTCCAGAGTGGAAATGGGAGAAAGTGGAGATGGACTTCATCACTGGCTTTCCAAGGTCGCAGAAGGGCAACAATGCAATTTTTGTTGTCATCGACAGGCTTTCTAAAGTGGCTCATTTCTTCCCAGTCAAAGAAACAATTTCTGGAATTCAGTTGGCTGAGCTCTATATCAACAGGATTGTCTCTTTGTATGGGGTTCCACTTGAAATCAGTTCAGACCGTGGGAGCATCTTCACCTCAAAGTTCTAGGAGAGTTTCCAAAAAGCTTTGGGAACAAAGTTGAACTTCAAAGATCGCTTACCACCCTCAGTCGCAAGGACAAGTGGAGAGGATCAATCAGATTCTCGAGGACATGCTTAGAGCTTGCGTCATCTCGTTTGGCATGAAGTGGGAGGAATGCCTTCCATATGCTGAATTCTCCTACAACAACAGCTTCCAGAAGAGTCTGAAGATGGCACCATTCGAGGCTCTCTATGGTCGCAAGTGCGAACTCCTATTGGTTGGTCGGTGCGGAGAAAGAATCTGGTTTGGCCCGACATTGTAACTCAAGCAGAGGAGAAGGTGCATATCATTCGGAGAACTCAAGATTGCTCGTAGTCGTCGGAAGCAACTATGACAGAAGCACACATATATATGGTGTATGCCCCCGGTGATCTCGTCTACCTTCGTGTCACTCCCATGAGAGGAACACACCGCTTCGGTATCAAAGGAAAGTTGGCTCCTAGATACATCGGTCCTTTCAAGATACGTGGTAGAAGAGGAGAAGTTGCTTATGCACTAGAGCTTCTGGAAAAACTCAAAGTCCATGATGTTTTCCACATCTCTCAGCTCAAGAAGTGCTTCAAAGACCCCGGCAAGACCGTGGATCATGAGCTAATCGACCTCCAAGAAGATCTGTCTTATCAAGAACACCCCACCAAAATCCTTGAGACCGCAGAACGAAGGACTCGCAACAAGTCCATCAGGTTTTGCAAGGTGCAGTGGTCACACCATTCTGTTGATGAAGCCACATGGGAGCGTGAAGAGGAACTCCGCGTCAACCATCCTTCTCTCTTTGTATCTTCTTCTTCTTCTTCCTAGAATCTCGGGGCGAGATTCCTGTTTAGTGGGGGAGAGTTGTAGCATCCCAGTTGTCTAACCCCTGTAATGCTACTAGTTATAATAATAAAAAGGGCCGCTTCCAACATATAATTGTTGCATCATCATCATATCATGCTCATGTCATCATATCACCTTGCATTTGAGCATCATATAAAACCTTTTCTTGTTTGGTTCTTATCTCATGTGCATGATTAACTGTAGTTGCCTCTTGATATTGTATTTGGTTCTTAATAAATTGTTAAATGCCCAAGTTGAGTTGTGGGCATCTCTCTTTTGAACTCCACCACCTTTTCTATCACCACCTTATATTTCCACCATCCAATAATTTGGGCTTGGCATTTTATCGAGTTATCTCTAGCCCATGTTGTTGGTTGGATCCACCCATAAATCTTTGCTTGGCCTTGTCCACATTTTGGAATGCATATGAATAAATGCCATGGACACCTATTTTGTTTTCACAAAATAGAACCTAGCATTATTAGTTATGCATGGGCCATGCAACCAAAACCCTGGGCCTTCTTCTTTTGGTTTGTTTTGTTATGCTTAGTAGGAGCTTGGTTTTATATAACAACTAGGTGCTCCTTGTTTTGGATCTTTTGGACCATATTTTTAAAAAACTACCACCTTGTTTGGCTAAACCCAAACCCTAACATCCCTCTCCCTTTTCCTTTAGCCACCTCTTGTTGTGCTTCCAAACCCTAGCTACCATCAACCCCCTCTCCCTCTTCCTCTCCCTCTTTGCTTGCTTTGATCTTGTGAAGGCTAGTTGGAGCTTGCATGATCCACCTAAGCACCCCATCTCTTTCTACCCCTCTTAGCTAAACCCAAACAATCTACCCCATGCCATATTCTATCCTAGCTAAAACCTAAAACTAAACCCTCACCTAATCTAGCTACATCCTCTCTAAACAAACCCTAAGCCCCTCTTACCCCTCTAATCTACCCCCTCTTTACCTAAGCAAAACCCTAGTACCACCCCCTTCCCTACCTAGCATGTTCCCATGCCCCTTCCCCCTCTCTCGGCCCCTCTCTCTACCTGCCATGCAGGCCCCACCCCTTCCATGCTCTAGCTCCACCCCACACGCCCTAGGGCAAAACCTAGCCCTAGCCGAGTTTCCCCTCTCCCCTCTTTTCTCCCCTCTCTGCCAGGGGACCCACGCCTGGCCCACACTGCGACCCAGGCCTTCTACCCACCTGCCCCCCACTGAGCCCCAGGTGCCCGCCTTGCCCAGCCTCGCCATGCCAGACGTGGCGAGAAAGTGCCGCCCTGGCCAGCTGTTCCCCCCACGCAACCAACCTGCCCCTCTCCCTTCTTATCCTCCCGCACCCCCCCTCTCTGACCCCCAGATCCGCTTGCCTCGCTTCCTCTGCCCTTCTCCACCGCGGTGCTTCGGCAAGCTGGCGATCGGCCTCGGCTCGCCGCTGGCCGATCCAGAGGCAAGCGCTGCACGGTGTCTAGGCGGCTCAGAGGTTCCCGGTCGCCACGGTACCACGGAGGAGGAGAAGGACCCGCACCCGTAACTTGCCGCCGTCCCGAAACCCTAGCTCTGGAGCATCTTCTACCCGTCGCACGGCTACTCCCGCCCGATCCAAGCCCTCCATGCCTCGCGTAAGCCACCGATCCTCCCGGACATGCTGCAGCCGCTTCCTGCCGTCGACGTTGCTTCGTCGGCCAAATGCACCACTGCGTCGCTGCCAGATCCACCGTGGCCGCTTAGCGCCTTACTAGCGTCCTCCCTCCTCCTCCCGTCAACCCTAAGCCGCAGAGAGCTGGCTAAGCGCTGTAGGGCGGGTTCGAACCCCCCTCTGCAGCGCGCACGCCTGCACACGCTCGGTCCAGAGATTAGGGAAGATCCACAGTGCGCCAGGGCCTTTTGCAAAAAAACCCCTGCAGAATCTTTTTAGCAACCCGCGACCCCCGAGGCCCCACTGTCAGCGGTGGTGGTCCTTTTCTAAAAAGGCTCCCGCCTTACCCAGAACTCAACCCGCAACCCTTCCCCACGCCCGCTAGTCCTTTTAGCAGATGACCCCCTGCCCTTTTCTCTCCCTCAACCCGCAGTCCTGCCAGGGCCACCCGTCAGTGACCGTCGTAGTTTTCTATTTAGGGTCCTGTGTTTTTCATATATAAACCCGCGGTCCAGTTCTTCCCAGACGCTGGCGTGTGGGCCAGAGGACCCCCTGTCCCCATCTGTCAGTGACTAAGAGCTGGGATAGGTTGAGTATTAAACGTCCAGAATCTGTTAGAATTCGATTTTAGTTCAAATATTTTCAAATTCAAATTATGCAAATCAGTTTTAAATAACTTTTCCATACTAAATCCAATTTGGGCAAATGATATATGTTTGGATATCAGAAAAACGAGAGGATTCCAAATATGACCTTCAATTTGACTTTTGCACAATTAAAATGCCAAGTTAATTAAATTACCATCAATGCCACTGGATTTTCAATAATTCATAACTTTAGTTTTATAAATCCAAATTTAGCAAATGATGAGTCTAAAATGATCAGCTCGACGAGACCTTTCTGTTTATGCTATCCATGACTTCAATTGCAGCATGCATCATATAAAAATATAATGAACAGAAACTATTATGGCAACAAATGTGACTAAAACTCAATTCAAATGTTATTTTCTTGTTCTCCTCACCTCACCCATGCCATGCTACTTATTGCCATGCAACTTGTGCATCATTCATCATGGCATGATTGTTTGCTTGACGCATTTAATTCCAATGCTTGTGCTCTATATTCATGTTGGCCTTGTTTGTTTGGTTTTTCTCGGATAGACACTGAGCAGGGGCTGTATCAAGAGAACCAGGAGCACTACCCAGATCTGTCCCTTGCTTCAACAGAGATACCAGGCAAGCACTTCCACATGCTTGCATACATACAGTACCTATTGCCTCTATCTTATTCTTGCATCATTGAGTCGCGATTGCATAAAAATGAAACCCAAGTATGCATTGCCTTTACTTTTAAACCCCACCAAGCTTGTTCCCTCCATCCCATGAGCCACTACTATAGGAGTTGTTTGAGCCATGCGAGTCGTAGAACAGCATGTGTAGGGTTTGTGAGAGTCTGATGAATAATGAGGTACCTAAACAACTTAACCTGAGTAGTTCTGGGATAACTAAAGAAAGTGGCACCGATGCGCAACCCCCGCTATTTGGTTCTTCCTGCTCACTTGTGTCCCGTAAGACCCCGAGTACTTGATTCCTGTTCCTTGTTTTATCGCGTTATCCACATCCGGGAGGTATATGGGACCCCCTGGGCCAGAGCTTGATTCCGTCTTATTTCTGGGGGCCACAAACTAGTTTGAGGTTTTATTACGATCCTGTACTTATGCCATGCTTTACTGCTTTTATTTACGATTGTGCGAGGTACTGCACACTGTACTGTTTAGGATCATGGCACGATTCCGCGGTGTCGACAAGCCCAGCCACACTTTCGGGTTCCCGATTTCTGGTAGTCCCCATAACCTTGAGCCCGTCTCGGGTGGTCAGCTTCTTCGCGGGATCTACTTAAGGGTGGCCCCAAAATATTTCTGAATCTTGTGATTGTTCAGTCGTGAAAGCCTCGTTGGGTTTTGATTTGGTTTTTCCGAGGTTGATCGAGCGTGTGTTGCTATTGGTGCACCCCGGCCGGGTAAAACTTTCTAAAAGCCGTGTCCGCGGATATGGACGACTTGGAGCACAGTTTCTTGATCATAGACAAGCATAACTAAAGTACCGCCTTTAATCTGACTAAAGTAACTTGACTAGTAAATAGTGCAATACTCATGGAATGGTTAATAAAATTGCCAACGGATGGGGGTTGTTCGTCCTTCCTTGTTGGTAGCGAGGAGGAGGATGGATCGGATGAGATTACCATTATAAGCTGTACTTAATTTCACGGACATCCGTCTATCATTGGTTAGGCGGATGGTTAGCGTTTATCTGTAGGACTGCTAGGGTTTATCTTTCGCTGCAATTGCGTCACCCCAGGTTGTGTCCTCTTTAGAGGCATTAAGACTTGCTGAGTACCCTTAGGGTCTCACACGATAAATTCTTGGTTCAGATGAGCAGTACCTTCTCGGACGGATCTTGGGTGGAAGAAGTCAAGATGTGGGCAACGATCGTTCGGTGTAGAGATTCCGGAACGGGATCCGTGAGACCTGTAGTTGGGATGTGCTTATTTCTCTGGCATCTTATGCCGATTTGCTTCTTATCCGTACTCGGATCTTGTTTGCCGCTTCCGCATGATACTCTGATGTGTGTTGTATGAGGAGTTATCCTAAAATATAGATTTATCTAGGTCATTTGAATCTTGCCGTATGGCGTTGGTATATTTCCTTTCTTTCTAGATGGTGTGGCTCTGATGTACTCTTGTATGGTGGATTGCGTACATACCCACTTGTGTACGTAGTTGATCCCTTCGCCTGCCGACTACGCCGCCCGTACAAGTCCCGTTGAGAGGGTAGTGGTTGGGACGTCTGAAAGGACTACCAGTGAGTGGCTTTTGGGGGCCCCACCGTACTATTTCAACCACTATCACTCATCCAGGCTTGTATCTAGGAGCGTAGTTCACCGAGGTAGTTACATGAGAGATATGAGATCTCTGAGAAATTCTTTAACTGCAAGATGTAGGAAGGGAGTTCCGTTAGTGAGCACGCCATAAAGATGTCGGGCTACACTCAACGCCTTGAGAAACTGGACTGCAAGATTCCAGAGGAGATCAAGATTGACAGGGTTCTGCAATCACTCCCTCCCAGCTACAAAAGTTTTGTAGTGACTCATAATCACATTGGTTCCACTGATACGATCACCGAGCTCTTCGCTAAGCTGAAAGCTGCGGAGGTGTACATCAAAAAGGATAATCATGTGTTGATGGTCAACAAGCCCCCCAGCTTTAAGAAAGGTAAGGGTGCAAAGAATCCCTTCAAGAAAGGCGGCGGCAAGCGCGTTGCCCCTGCTGAGAAGAAGCTCAAGTCTGGACCTAAGCCGAACACTGAGTGCTTCTATTGCAAGGACAAGGGTCACTGGAAGCACAACTGTCCGAAATACTTAGCGGACAAGAAGGCTGGCACCATCAAAGGTATATTTGATATACATGTTATTGATGTTTTCATTACTAGCCCTCGTTGTAGTGCCTGGGTATTTGATCGGTTCGATTGCTAATATTTGTAACTCGAAGCAGAGCTACGGAATAGGCGCTGCGAGGATGAGGTGACGATGCGCGTTGGCAACGGATCAAGAGTTGATGTGATGGCCGTCGGCACACTCTCCTTAGTTTTACCTTCGGGATTAGTTTTAAACCTTAATAAATGTTATTATGTGCCTGCGTTGAGCATGAACATCATATTTGGATCGTGTTTATTGCAAGACGGTTATTCATTTAAATCTGAGAATGATGGTTGTTCTATTTATATGAGAAACATCTTTTATGGTCATGCACCTACTGTGAATGGTTTATTTCTTCTGAATCTCGAAAGGGATGAAACACACATCCATAACATTGAGGCTAAGAGATGCAAAGTAGATAGTGATAATACTACTTGTTTGTGGCACTGTCGTCTAGGTCATATTGGTGTAAAACGCATGAAGAAACTCCATTCTGATGGACTTTTGGAGTCTCTTGATTTTGAATCATTTTGACACATGCGAACCATGCCTCATGGGCAAGATGATCAAAACTCCGTTCTCCGGAATGATGGAGCGAGCAACGGACTTGTTGGAAATCATACATACCGATGTATGCGGACCGATGAGTGTTTCGGCGGTGGATATCGCTACTTTCTCACTTTTCGATGACTTAAGTAGATATGGGTATATCTATTTAATGAAACATAAATCAAACATTTGAAAAGTTCAAAGAATTTCAGAATGAAGTGGAAAACCATCGTAATGTAAAGATTAAGTTTCTACGATCCGATCGTGGAGGTGAATATTTGAGTTATGATTTTCTCACGCATCTTAAAGCAAGCGGAATCGTTTCAACTCACGCCACCGGAACACCAGTAGCAATGGTGTGTCTGAACGCCAGAATCGAACTCTATTAGATATGGTCCGATCAATGATGTCTCTTACTGATTTGCCATTATCATTTTGGGGTTATGCATTAGAAACCGCTGCATTCACTTTAAATAGGGCACCATCTAGATCCGTTGAGACGACACCGTATGAACTGTGGTTTGGTGCTAAACCTAAGTTGTCGTTTCTTAAAGTTTGGGGATGAGCTTACGCCAAGAAGTTGATGCGGACAAGCTCGAACCCAAAGCGGAGAAATGCGTCTTCATAGGATACCCTAAAACTATTGGGTATACCTTCTATCACGACCGAAGGCAAAGTGTTTGTCGAAAACGGATCCTTTCTTGAGAAGGATTTTCTCTCGAAGAAGTGAGTGGGAGGAAAGTAGAGCTAGACGAGGTTGTTGAACCTTCTCTTGAATTGGAGAGTAGCGCAAAGAAATTGTTCCAGGTCGCTTTGCACCATCAATAGAGGAAGCTAATGACAAGGATCATGAAGCTTCAGACGATGCTACTACTGAACGTCGCAGGTCGACAAGGTCGCGTGCCCCTCCTGAGTGGTACGGCAACCCTGTCTTAACTGTCTTGTTAATAGACGACAGTGAACCTACGAACTATGAGGAAGCGATGATGAGCCCAGACTCTGAGAAATGGCTAGAGGCCATGAAATCCGAATTGGGATCCATGAGCGAAAACCAAGTATGGACTTTGGTGCACCCTCCTATCGACCGAAAGGCCGTTGAGTGCAAATGGATCTTCAAGAAGAAAACGGACGCGGATGGTAATGTTACCGTCTATAAAGCACGACTTGTCGCGAATGGTTTTCGACAACTTCAAGGTGTTGACTACGATGAGACTTTCTCTCCCGTAGCGATGTTTAAGTCCATTCGCATTTTATTAGCAATTGCTGCGTTTCATGATTATGAAATATGGCAGATGGATGTCAAGACTGCTTTCCTTAATGGCAACATTGATGAAGAGTTGTATATGATGCAACCCGAAGGTTTTGTCGATCCTAAGGATGCTGATAAAGTGTGCAAACTTTAGAGTTCCATTTATGGACTGAAGCAAGCATCTCGGAGTTGGAACCTTTGTTTTGCTCAAGTGATCAAGAGCTTTGGATTTGTTCCAAATTGCTACGAAGCTTGTATCTACAAGAAAGTGAGTGGGAGCTCAGTGACATTTCTGGTACTATATGTGGATGACATATTGATTATTGGAAATGACATTGACATGCTTAACAAAGTGAAGAGTTATTTGAACAAATGTTTTTCAATGAAAGACCTAGGGGAAGCTGCTTATATATTGGGCATCAAAATCTATAGAGATAGACAAAGACGCCTGATAGCTTTAAGCGCAGTACATACCTAGACAAATTTACGAAAAGGTTCGAATGGATAAGGCAAAGAAAGGTTCGGTGCCTATGTTGTCAGTAAGATATTGAGCAAGGCTCGGTGTCCATTCTGTGAAATGATAGAGAAGCCATGAGGAAAGTGCCTTATGCCTCGGCCATAGGTTCTATCATGTATGCCATGTTGTGTACTAGACCGGATGTGTCCAATGCTCTTAGTTTGACTAGCAGGTACCAAAGTGATCCAGGAGTGGAACACTGGACAGCCATGAAGAACATCCTAAAGTACTTGAATAGGACTAAAGAAATGTTCTTAGTCTATGGAGGTGATGAACAGCTCGTCGTAAAGGGTTACGTCGATGCTAGTTTCGACACCGACAAGGATGTTTCTAAATCTCAGACATGATACGTTTATATTTTGAATGGAGGAGTGAGTGGAGAAGTCGCAAGCAAAGCGTGATCATGGGATCTATAGTAGAAGCGGAATACATGGCTGCGCAGCGTCAAGTGAAGGAGTTTGGATCAGAACTTCATCATCGAAGCTTGGCGTGGTTCCAAGTGCCTTGGACCCACTAGAGATATTGTGTGACAACACTGGCGCCATAGCACTAGCTAAGGAACCAAGATATCATCCAAAGAACAAGCATATCAACCGCAAGTTTCATATAATCCGAGATTATATAGCAGATGGAGATCTAAAGATTAGAAAAGTACATACAGATCTGAATGTCGCAGATCCATTGACTAAACCTCTTCCACGTGCAAAACATGATCAGCACCTTAGTTCCATGGATGTTAGATTGTTGCCAGATGTAAACTAGATTATTGACTCTAGTGCAAGTGGGAGACTGTTGGAATTATGCCCTAGAGGCAATAATAAAGATGTTATTATTATAATTCTTGTTCATGATAAAGTTTATATTCCATGCTAGAATTGTATTAAGCAGAAACTTTAATACTTGTGTGGTTTGTGAACAACACCGTGTCCCTAGTATGCCTCTATGGACTAGCTCATTGATTAATGATGGTTAAGGTTTCCTAACCATAGACATGAGTTGTCGATTAATAATGAGATCATATCATTGGGAGAATGATATGATGGACAGAACCAAACTAAGCGGAGCAATTAGATCGTGTCATCGTGTTCATCTTTGCGAAGCTTTTCTTATGTCAAATATTGTATTCCTTAGACCATGAGATAATACAACTCCCTGGTATCGGAAGAAAGCTTTGAGGTCATCAAACGTCATCCTATGAGAGGGTGATCATAAAGGTGTCTCTCACGTGATCGGAAAGTACCTGTTGGGTTGTATGTATCGAGATGGGATTTGTCCCTACCAAGTCGGAGAGATATACTTTGGGCCCACTCGGTAATCGATATCAACACCGCTTGCAAGCATGTGGTTAAGGAGTTAATCACAAAGTGATATCGGATTACGGAACGAGTAAAGTACTTGCTGTGAATGAGATTGAACTAGGTATGACGGTACCGACGATCAAATCTCGGGCAAGTAAAATATCGCGAGACGAAGGGAATATATATATATATACATGGGATTGATTGAATCCTGGCATCGTGGTTCATCTGATATGAACATCGATGAATGTGTGGGAGTCAATATGGGTTTCTAGACCCTGCTATTGATTATTGATAGAAGATCATGTCTGCATATTCTCGAACCCGAAGGGTCACACACTTAACGTGTCTCGACGCTAGGATAGATTGGATAATTGGTTTATGAGTTTTTGTTCGGAGTCTCGGATGGGATCCGGGACATCACGAGAGGTTCCGGAATGGTCCGGAGAATAAGATTCATATAAGGCAATGCAATTTTTGGAGTTCGGAATTGTTTTGGGTTATTCGGTATTGTACCGGAAGCTTCTAGAACCTTCTGGAGTGGGACCAACGTGGCCCCACTTGTCGGGAGGAGGCGTAGGCCTATGAGGGAGTGCCCTATCCTCATTGTACCAGGGGCACAAGGCCCCATAGGGCCCAACTGGCCAAACCCTAGGGAAACGCTAGGGGAGCTTCTAGAAGGGGGGGGAACTTGCCCCCCACTCCTCCCTCCTTTGGCCGCCGGCCTAGGGCTTGGGGGAGGGGAAAGGGCCATCCGCCCACCCCTCTATATAAAGATGGCTGGTGGCGCACCCCTCCCACACCTCCTCCTCAACCCTAGCCGCCCTGCTGCCCCTCCTCTCTCTCTCCCTCCCGACTGCGCGTAGGCGAAACCCTGCCGCAGAAACTCTCCACCACTTGCACCACGCCGTCGTGTTGTAGATCCAACCTATCTCTGCACCCCACTTGCTGGTCCGAGGAAGGAGGAGACGTCGAGGTGCCACACGTGTGCATCTCTCGAAGGCATCGCCACTTGCGGTGTTAGATCAGATCGGATCGCGAGGAGGAGAAGCGAGTACGACTACACCAACCACGTTCCGTCGAACGTTCCGCTGTGAGAATCTTCAAGGGTTTGAAGATCTCATATATCCCCCCCTCGTTGTTTGCATCTCCTAGATTAGATCTTGGCTTTCCCGTTCGCATCCATAGAATTTTTTAGATTTACTATGCTGCTAAACCCTTCAGTGGCTGCACCCGATGCTTGAGGAAGGTGCGTATGATGTTGACACCGTTGACCTCTTTGCCCGGCACCAGCTGGAGAGCCTCCACCCGATGGTAGAGCCCCTCAATCTCTTCAGATTCACCCTCCAGAATGTGGTTCTTCCACGATCTCTTTCGGATAATCTGCTGGGTAGAGTCGAAGGGGGCAAGCCCGTAGTGCTGACCGTCCAGCTTAACGTCACGGATGTAGAACCAATTCCGGCGCCATTTCTGGACGGATTTGCAAAGAGAAAAAGATAAGAATTGGACGAATGGGCGGATGGAAATGATGCAGCCGCCGAGCGGATAGACTCCGCTAGTGCCGGACTGCCTCTTTAAGGAATATAACTTCCGAAAGAGGCCAAAGTATGGCTCGGTGCCGAGCAAGCACTCGCAAAGGGTGATAAAGCAGGTGATGTGAAGAAGAGAATTGGGAGACAGATGATGCTACTGAATCCCATAGCAAAAAATAAGCCCATGAAGGAATTCGTGAGCAGGAAGGGAAAGACCGCGGATGACAAAAGCCATAAACATCACCCAAAACCCTTCAGGTGGGCGAGGGATTACCTCATCGCCGGGGACGATGACGTCCTCCTTGTTCTGCGGGATCAACCCTGCGTCATGCAGCTTGCGCAGATCGGTATCGCGCATCTCCGTGCACCTCCACCTATCGTCGGTAATACGAGCAATAGCAACAACCTTCTTGCCGCTGGAGGCGGCGCTCGAGCCATCTCGAGTGGTGATCTTCTTAGGCTTGCCCATGGTGCAACGTCGAGAGCGGCGGTGCACGCGAAGAAAAGAAGAGGGAAATGAACGGAGAACTTCCAGTGCACAGGACGAGAGAGGCAGTGCTCGTGAAAATGGAGGCAACGGCGAGATGCAAAGGGTAAAACGAAAATCACTGTTTACCCATGGTATTAAAAGACAAAGACGACGAACACGATCCGTTGATCCAGAAGCCCTAGCAAGATCCAACCCTACACGTGTCAGCATAGCAATGAACCGTCGCCAGCATGTCGTCCACTACGTACGGAAACTGAGGATACGTCGTAATTCTCACCACATTCACGCGTGACTAGGCAACTTCAAGTCAGACGGTGGGACCCACGGTCGTTCCGTCGCATCATCCCTGCCGCTGCAGACGGTTGAGATTACCAATCATCACCACTGATGTCAAGACCAATCTAGCAATGGTTGGAAATTTTTGGATGGCAAATCAAGTACTTACCCGAATCTACGATTCGAGCAACTACTCGGGGGCTACTCCTATCAGGAGCGCTGGTCGCGCACCTGAGACATGATTAATATACTTCGCCTCGCAACTATCTTCGAGTACTACGTTGAGTCTATGACTCCACTAAGGACTCGGGGGCTACTCCCATAGGGAGGATTGGTCGAGCATCCGAAAAAATTGTATCCTTCGGACCTAAACTGAAAACAATTGAAAAAAGTCTCTGCTCGAGTCTACGTCTCGAACAGACACTCGGGGGCTACTCCCATAGGGAGCGCTGGCCGCGGTCCCTATGAATTCTTCGACTGCGGTCCTTCAGATCAAATACAACAAAATCTTTTTGACAAATTTTCCCAAACCAACGCTAAGTGAGAAGCATTCTACTTGGCCACCCGAAACACCTCCACGGTGATAAAATTTCGGATGTTGTGTCTGCAACGTAAAGATAAGCCCTACAGATATCGTCTGATCGTCTAGTAACACACTTGACTGCGCTCTACTAGTAAAATCCCGTGTCAACAGGCACGACGAAAAATCACGACGGACGCATTGGGTAAATCACTTGAAAAACCATTGGGATTCGACTCCTATAAGACCTCAACGGCCTTAGCCGAATTATGCCAGCATTCGTTCCGGATTCGAGTCTAGGAATCGAGTCTGAAGAAGATCGTGTTGTTTTGTCCTATGACATTTAACTGGCCCTGGTCCGTCAGGAGAGTCAGGCACACGCATCAACAATCCCTACGAACTAAATCATTTTCTCTTAAAAACAGGTCCAACTGCACTCAAAAGATTGAAGAGTCCTCAGCCAAATATATGATTCGACTGAGCACTCGGGGGTTATTTACATGGTTATACCCTACATGTACACAACATTGGCATACCTAGTCCAACCCAAGGAAGGCCCACGACAAGATACATGGCTTGTGGAGATTTTGGGTGGCCCAAGCCCATGACGTCTTCGGATCCTTGGAGAAAAAGACTATAATAGATAGAATTTTAAAGGGTACAAACCCTAATCTGTAACCGACTCGACCTGCACCCGGAACCTGCCTATCTATATAAAGGCTAGGAGGGCATGGCGAGGACAATACTCACCTCATACGTACCTCACACCAGATCGTATCTGTGCAGCCCTGTAACCTTCGATTCCGCCGTAATCAAGAGCAGACAAGCAGGAGTAAGGTTTTTCCCTCCGGGAGCCTGAACTTGGGTAAACCTCGTGTCCCCGTGTTGCTTGTCTGTTAACCGTTTCGCAATCTCCAGCATCCCCATCTTCTCCAAAACCCAAGTCCATAACAATGTGCATTGACGAGATCGAACCTCGTCAGACGGAGCAAGAAATGGAGATCTGTCTGGGAGGGGGAAATGGCAGGTGGAGTTTCGGCGGTGAATGGGGAGGGTAGAAATAGGTGAAGGATTCAGTGGGAGACATTCTCTCATCTCCTAGTCCACTTTTTTGCTGCAGGTGAAAAGCTCCCGCCAGCCCCCTCATCATTCGAGCTCATGAGGGAGCGATGATTTTGCATCGGCCGAGCGCACGACGATGGTGGCTCGCTGGAAATGCCTAAATCGGACGTTGTCGTTGGGCCTAACTGCGGGTTACTTCAAAGTTTGCGTTGGCGCAACCCAACGTGTGTAGGTAACCAATCACTCTATTTTCATCTCTCTAGAGACAGGCCGGGCTTCATGTGGGCTACCAAACACGTCGATAGTGATTTATGAGCACCTGGTGGCGAGAAAATTACAAAACACCACCACATTACAGGCTAGGGTTCCAAAACGCCACCACCATATGTTAGAGTTTCAAAAAACCACCAGTTCAGAGTTAACTTGTGACAGATTGCACTAACAGCGCTAATTAGGTTGGCTAACGATGTTTCTGACGTATGGGACCCACTGTCAGGATGACGTGGCAAGGTAGAAACAGTCAGGGTGACAGACGATAGACTGTTTTAATTTTTGGGTTTTTTTGTAATTTGTTGGGCCCATATGTCAGCCTCCCTCTCCCCCTCTATCTAGTTATTTTAGATCTAGGCCCATATGTCTGCCTTCCTCTCTCTCTCTCTCTGATTTTGTGACGGTAGCAGAATGCACCAGGTGGCTTGACCGGAGAACGGCGGAGCTCCACCGGAGCTAGGGAAGACGGGGCGTCCTAGGTGGCATGTGTGCCCCTACTGTTGCCGTGAAGGAGGGAGACGAGGGTCGTGAGGAGGGGACGCTTGGCGCCGATGATGGGACAATAGGCATCGAAGCAGAGGAGGTCGGCGCGGTGGCGCATGGCGTGGTCTTGCGAACTCTCGAGACAATGCGCTGACCGCGTGTCGAGGATCTCTGGGGCCGGTCAATTTCACCACCGTCGTCGCGTCTGATGGATGGCATCGAGCGAGGAGCAGAGCGGCTAGGGGCATCGCGTCGCCGACAGCCAGTGGTGTTCGCATCCGCGGCCGCGCTGGTGGCCTACGAGATCCCGACCGTGGGCATGCTGGTGGCCGCCGCCGTGCCTCCTCGGCGTCTTCCTACGGCAAGCCGCCGACAATGGAGGCACAAAGACCGGATAAGGAGGAGGAAGATGGGGGTGCCGTGGGGATTTTTTTGGAGGAGAGAGGTGACATGTGGGCCCTGGCCGTTATTTACACAATAGTCCAAAATTTAGAATCATCTAACATATGTCACCCCAAACGTTATATGTTCGGTCTGATAGTGGGTCCCATACGTCAGAAACATCGTTAGCCAACCTAATTAGCGCAGTTAGTGCAATCTGTTACAAGTTAACTCTGAACTATGGTTTTTTGAAACCCTAATATAAGGTGGTAGCTTTTTAAAACCCTAGGTTGTAATGTGATGGTTTTTTATAATTTTCTCTCCGGTGGCAGACATGTCCACGTGTGCGCATGAAGTCTGATGCTCTCAGCCATAGGGCGGTGCCGCGCTAAATTAGTCATGGTGACGTACGCATGTGGGTGCTCCAAGCTTATGGAGCATATGCGTGCTTGTGGGTGCACCAGGGCCATGAGCTGGTTTGTCAGATCGCTAGCATACAAAACGATTACTCAATTAGTAAAAAGTGCTTGGAGGCCATGTTGTCTTTTTCAGCCTCCGTTTTGGGACCCTCCGATCTTATCCATCACCTACCGCGTTTAGACAGAAAATATCTGGAACGGTAGCCTCAGACCGCCCCACACCTGGGCATTCAAACCGCCACCCACGTCTCGCTCCGCACGCTCCGTCCTTCTCCCCATTATCTCCGCTTCGCACGCCCGCAGTCTTCTCCCCAACGCGCGTAGTCATCTCCGCTCGTCGCAGGCGAGCCAAGGAAGGCGAGCTCGGTCTGCGGCAGAGGGAGGCGAGGGCGGCGACGTCGGTCCGCGACAGAGGGAGGCGAGCTCGGTGTGCGGCAGAGGGAGGCGAGCTCTGTCCGCGGCTAAGGGCGGCGAGGTCGGTCCGCGGCTGAGGGCGGCGAGGTAGTGGGTGGGGTGGGGTGGATCTTCATCCCCAAGCTCGCGGTGACACCGTCTGTTGCCTCGCAACCCCATTTTTTCTCCCGCGGCGTCTGCGCGAATCGGAGGTGGGGGGTGTAGGGGCATCCGCGGCGGGTGGATCTAGCTGGTGGTGGTGGGGCGACGACCTCTTTGGTGAAAGGACCAGCGAGATCCGCGGCAAGTGAGGTTCACGGCGAGGTCGGCTACCCATGGTGGCTTCGAGCTCGTGACGAGGATTTTGACTTCATCAAGCAACCAGAGGTACTCGTACTGCCTCCCCCTCTAAATGTCATGGCTAAATCCATCAAATCTTGGGATAATGCAGCGATGATGATTCCATTTTATTGGGCATTTTATGTCATGTAGCTACCGTGGTGGCATCGAGCTCGCGGCGAGGATTTTGACTTCATCAAGCAACCAGAGGTACTCGTACTGCCTCACCCTCTAAATGCCATGGCTAAATCCATCTGAAGTACTGGGATAATGCAGCGCGATGATGATTCCATTTTATTGGGCATTTTGTCTGTCATGTGTATGTTCTAGGGGGTGTGTATGGGATGTTGTAGGGTGTGTATGTTCTAGGGGTGTATGTTCTAAGGATGATGATTTTTCGCCTTTTGTTTTAGTGCGTGCCATGTGTATGATTCCACATCTACTCAATGACCCGTGATCTATCTGCCATGCGTATGTTCTAGGGGGGTGTATTTTTAGAACCAGCAAGGGCAAGGGCAAGGTGCATAACTCCCCAAGCATAAGTTCCCAAGACTATTTGGAGGTTTCTAGTGATGCTTTTTGTTAGTGCGTGCCGATTTATTTTTTGCTACTGCCCTACTCTGTTTTTGGTAATCCAAATTCAAATTAAAATGCAACATGATTACACACTAAGTTGTTACTTTAAGTACATGATGTTTTTTTTGCATTTTCATGACCCATGTTCTATCACGCGCTTTTTTGTTTAGTGTGTGCCGATGGATTTGTTAGTAGCGTCTACTCTTGTGTTTGGCAGTAGTATATATGTGAGTTTTTTCTCTAGCATGGATTTTTAAGTTGGGCTTTCAGTATGCTTCCGCTTTATTTTTATTTGCTTTTTTCTTCATGATGTATAGTTTTGTTTTTCTCCCAACTTTTTGCTTAAATTGGTTTCAAAATCCTATTTAGTTGGTTCAAAAATAATACAGAGTTGGTTCCAAAATACCACCTACTTGTTTTTTGCTCATGATGGATAAATTGTTTCTTCCAACTTGTTTAAATTGGTTTAAAATCCTGCTTAGTTGGTTCCAAAATACCACCTACTTGGTTTTGCTCATGATTCCAACTTTATTAATTGGGTTCAAAATCCTACTTATGCTTGACTTTTTAGTTGCTTTGTTTTTTGTGATGGTTAAGTTGTGTGTTCCATCATGCTTAAGTTGGTTTCAAAAAACTACCTAGTTGGTTCATATGTTTTTTAGAACCTTTTTTGATTTTCCATGTTTTTAAAAGGTTTCTTTGCCCATGAAATAGTTAAGTTGGTGTTTGCACCTTGCCCTTGCTGGTGTAGGCAAAGTCACTAGTTTGTATACTGCATATCTGCATACCCGTGATCTATCTGCCATGCGTATGTTCTAGGGGGGTGTATGTTTTTTCGATGATTTTTGTCCTTTTTGTTAGTGTGTGCCGATGTATTTTTTTGCTACTGCCCTACTCTGTTTTGGTAATCCAAATTCAAATCAAAATGCAGCATGATTTATGCGCTAAGTTGTTACTTTAAGTACATGATGGTTTTTTGCATTTTTCATGACCCATGATCTATCACGCGCTTTTTTTGTTTAGTGTGTGCCGATGGAGTTTTTAGTGCCCCTACTCTTTGTGTTTGGCAGTAGTATATATCTGAGTTGTTTCTCTAGCATGGGTTTATAAGTTGGGTTTTTAAATTCAGTAGTTGTTTTTTTAGTTGCTTTTTGTGTACATGATGTATAGTTTTGTTTTTCTCCCAACTTGCTTAAATTGGTTTCAAAATCCTGCTTAGTTGGTTCCAAAATACTACAGAGTTGGTTTCAGAATACCACGTACTTGTTTTTTGTGATGGTTAAGTTGTGTGTTCCATCATGCTTAAGTTGGTTCCAAAATACTACCTAGGTGGTTCATGTGTTTTTTAGAACCTTTTTTGTTTTTCCATGTTTTTAAACATGTTGCTTGCCCATGAAATAGCTAAGTTTGGTGTTTTGCAGCATGTTTAAGTTGAGTATATACAAAGTTGTTTTATATACTTTAGCTTTTTGTATACTGCATATCTGTTTTTTTCAGGAAGAACATAGTGGTAAGCTGAGTTACTTTGGGGCTTTTTTACAGGGTAGAATATCACTAGGGACACATGGCTAAAGACAAACGCGCCCGCCTGTGCTTACCGGAAGTTAATGAAGAAGGGGGGAGCAAGCAAGTCCCTCATGATGTAGCCAAAGGAAAATCTGTTGCGGTGAAGCCTACTCGGAAAATACGGACTGTGGTACGCTTTACTGCTTTTTTTTCTTCCCTGTTAACAGAGGCTAAACCTTTTAACATTTTTTTAAGGATCAACACTGAATTTGCTTTTTTGCTGAAAATTTCAACAGCTTGGAAGGAACCGCGCTTCGCCCGCGAGGTTGTTTAAGTTGAACCAAATTTTGTCTCCAGAACAGAAAACTCTAATAGAAGAATGGGGATGGGGAGGGATGATAAAGGTGCATGCTAAGGAGATGCCAGTGGATCTAAGCATGTGGGTTCTGTCTTGCTTTGACCCCATACGGAACGAGCTTGCCATCCCAGGGAGGGGAACAATCCCAGTGAATGCAGATTCATACACGAAAGTGTTTGGGATCCTGAACGAGGGGCAGCCTGTTTGTTATGAGATGGAGGCAGAAGCTATTGAGTTCTTCAACAGAGAATACAACATAGAGAGTGGTTCAGCATCGGAGTGGGACGACTGGTGCAAAATGATAAAAATCATGGGTGGGGTGGCAGACTTGAAGTTCCTTCGTGCATATTTTGCCGGTGCAATAAGCTATTTTGTATGCCCTACTACCGCTTCTAGTATCAGTCCAAGGTGCTACAGGTCCCTTGTTGATCTAAACATATTTCGAAGGACCAATTTTGCCCAATTTGCTGTTGACCAAATTTCCACACAAGTAAAGAAGATGGGAGCAAAGAAAAAGTATGTGTGCTGCTGCCTCCATCACCTCGTGGTAAAGTTGCTGAAAACAATTCCCCTCTTTCCTATTATTTTTTATGTGACAAATCAAATTTGTAACAGAGATAGTCATCCTCTCTTTTCCAATGCGGATCCTCTACCTTGATTCTCTGGAGGTTGACGAGGTGGTGCAATCAAGAAAACATCGGTCGGCTGAAGCATGGAATGACAAACTAATACAAGCTGTCGCACGCAAGGATTCTAAAGGCAATGGAGACTTTGGGAAACTAAGAGTAAGCATTTACTCCTTTTTCATTTTTTGTGTTTGATTTTTTTTCATTCTTTTTTATCTCTAGTGACGCGTGGGTAGCCATGGACCATCTAACAAGTTTTTATTTTTTATGTGTTTTGATGACATGAAAATATAGCTGAAAGAAGGTGTTGGTGCAAACATAACTGATGGGATTTTTGTGGGGATGACAAGGACTGAAGATTTTGTTTCTTCAAAGTTGCCGCGGAGATTTCCCTATGAGGTAAACCTAGATTATTTTGCATTCACTAGTTTTTGCCCTCCAAATGTATGTTGTATACTACTGCAAAAAATCAGAGACACTAACAATTGGCTAAGTTGTTTTCCTGTTACACCTAAGTTGGTTTCAGAGACTGCCTAACTTGGTTACTAAGTTCATTACTAAGTTGCTGACATAAACTGACTAACTTGGTTTTAGTTGCTTGATTTTTCTTAGTTTAAAAAATTTGCTTGCTCATGATGGGTATGTTGTTGTATGTAGCATTCTTAAGTTGGATCTAAGTACTACTTAGTTGGTTCCTAATGTTTCATCAGAATGCTTTTTGATTTGAATTTTCTTTTTAAAAAGTTGCTTGCTCATGATGGGTATGTTGTTGTATGCAGCATGCTTAAGTTGTATCTAAGTAGTACTAAGTTGGTTCCTAATGTTTTATCAGAATGCTTTTTGATTTGAATTTTCTTTTTAAAAAAGTTGCTTGCTCATGATGGGTATGTTGTTGTTGTATGCAGCATGCTTAAGTTGTATCTAAGTAGTACTTGGTCCCTTGGATGTTGCTTTTTAAAGTATCTTTTTTGTGTTTTTTCCTTTTTGTAACTGGTTTTATATTTTTTCTGATAAGTTGCAACCAATAGTGATTTTATTTGTTTTTGGCGGAACAAAAGGAAGATTGCTGTTATGCTTGGGGAGTTATGCACGGACATATCAAACAGGCTTGGTGCTTTTGTGGAAGCTATTGGAACTATGGAAAGCACAGAAAGTTCTAGCCATGCTCAGGCTAGAAGGAAGAGACAAAGGATTGATAGAGGCGACGGTGACGATGGGGATGACGAAGACAACAGTGACAACAATGAAGATGATGATTCTGAAGACAGCAGCGACGGTGACGATGGGGATGATGGCAATGATAAGGAAGATGAAGAGGACAGGAATAACAACAATGGATTAGATAGGGAAGATGATCATGGGGAGACGGGTGACTCGCAGACAGACACCGAGAAGATCTGCTAGGCTAACACCAACAAATGGACACGATGGTCCTGCTAGCAACCTAAGAAAGAGGTGCACTGATTCTGAAATCCATGCAGATGCCGGTGCAAACATAAGCGCTGATTCACCTTCATTCTCCACGTGGAGTCCGTTCGCAGACCTGGGAGTAATGGCAGCACCATCCCTTGCAAGTGTGCCTCCACTACAAATAGATCAGGTTGGAGGAGAGGAAGAAATACAGAAGCTAACAATAGAGTGCTTCAAACTACAGAATTTAGACATAAGAGGTGATGTGCAGCAACAGAGGAGGAGACATAAAGTTGCGGCGCACTGTGGCCGCCTAGAGCAGCCATGCTCACCAAACACCCCTGTCCGCGGCTCAACAAGCAATACAGCAAGAGCATTCCCTCCCGAGGTTGGCGAAACATGGCTAAAGCAAACTGCAACTACACCACTGGCACGAGCAGGTACTCTAGATGGAGGAGCAACCAGCAGCAGGAAGCAGGAGGCCACGCGTGAAACTTGTCCACCAACGGCACCAAAATCAGATCCATTGGTTGAAAAGAGATTATGGCAGGAAAGATTGAATCAAGCTTGTGATGCACCATCTTTTGATCTTGGTTTGGATAGCCCAGAGAAGGATGAAAACACGGGACTCAATAATGCTTCAAACCTCCCAGCCGATTATAACCCCAGAACTTGGATTACGAAGGTTCAATTATGACGATGATTGGGATGACCAGACTTGGAGAGAGGTCAGATTCGCTGTTGAAAGAGTAGAAAGGAGAAAGGCATCCAAGCGTGGTTAGTGAGCAAGTCGACCGGTTTTGACACACAAGAAGATAGGTGAATCAAGCTGCAGTAAACTCCGGTGCATCTGCCAGTATTGCAGAAGCAGAGCGTCCGCAAGTTCAGGGAACCAGTCCTGTGGTTAGAGAGCATCCTGATGCTGGTTTGAACACACCAGCAAGGGCAGGGATTGGTTTGAACACTGATGCGTCTGGCAGTACTACAGCAGCAGAGCGTCCGCAGGTATAGGGAAGGAGGATTGTTAGGCAGGGACCTTGCATGAAATCCCCTTACTTCTCGTATGTTGACAAAAGGGTTTTTACATGCTCTGCCGAGGTGAAAGATACATACAATGCGATTCGCACATGGAAAAAGAGCTGGGAGGGGGCAAGATGTTGACAAGACCCCAATTATTGTCAGCTATGACAAGTTTTTCGTTTCTCTAAGAGATCTAGCCAACTCAATGTTGCCAGGCGGGTGGATGTCGAACACTGTAATGGAAATCGGAATCGAATCCATAATGCTACGGAAACTTAAGAAGATAAAGAATCTCGTCATGCCTTTGAGGGTTTCGGTAAATATACTCCACACAACTTCTTTCTAGTTTAACTTGCTTACATTGGTCATTAAGTTGTATTTTTTTCAGAATTCATTTAAGTTTTGCACTTTTTTCCTTACTAAGTTGTATACTGAAATCCATCAAGTTGGTTTCTTAACTTTGTTCAAAATCCTCCTTAGTTGGTTCATCCTTTTTGATAGTTGCTTGTTTTTATGATGGTAAGTTGTTGCTTGCGACATGCTTAAGTTTTGTTCTAAAATTCTACCTAGTTGGTTTCTGATCTTTTTAGAATGCTTAAGATTTGTCTTTTTATTTTCTTAGTTGCTTATAAGTTTATAAGTTGGTTTCATGATGGTTCTAAATTGGTTATTGAAACTGCCTAAGTTGGTTATTCAAACCGCCTAAGTTGTTTTTACTGCTTTTGGGTTTACCTTTCAAAGATGGCTAAGTTTGGTTACTGCTTTTCTTTTTTTGCAGTCTCTTCTGAAATATCTGGATTATAACAAAAGAGAGCTAAAAAAGCATTTTGGAAAATTTCCTGCCCATCTTGACAGCAAAGACAGTGTAAGTACTTATTCTCCATTTTTTAGCTTGTATTCACAACTTTCATTTTTTAACAACCAAACTTTTTAAACTTTTGCAAAACATGTGTCCTGCTCCTCAGATTTGAAAATCTGGCACCCGACGCGCCAGTCCCCGTCAATCAATACTGGATTTTTGTCATTAACTTAAGGGACAAAAGATTTGAGGTGCTCGATTCCATAAGGTCTTTGGAAGACAAGAAGCTCGCAGCACAAGTTGAGGAAATAGTCGCTCCCATCAAGACTTTATGGCAAGAGAACTATTCAAGCTCAAAGAACAGATCGTGACATTCAAAGTTGAAGATATCAACCCCCAAAGCAGTCATCAAAGTGAGAACAAAAATAATTTCTGGTTATGCAGAACTTTTTATTTTTTTGAGTTGTGTTTTGCCTTTATGTTTTTTTGCACACCAAATATACTGTTTTCTCACTAAAGTTTGGTTACTGAAATATGCTACAGTTTGTGTACTGTTTTTTTGGCTCTATACTTAAAGTTGCACTTGTACAGCTACTGGGTTTTTCCTAAAAGTTGGTTACTGCATATACTAAAGTTGTGCATACTGTTGGGTATAAGTTGTGTTATTAAAATAGACTAAGTTGTGTACTGTTACTAATGTTTTTTTGCTTAAGTTTTTATACTGGAAGTAGCTTGCAAAAGGTTCTATTTTCACATCTAAAAATAAACTTGAATCCTAAAAACATTATGTTGGATCCTATGATCCATTAAGTTGGTTTAACACGATGCTTAAGTTGCTTTTTATAATGAACATGTAAATGGACATTCATGGATAATTAGGTTTCTTATGGATTTTCATGTACAACAACATGGTTAAAGTTTCCTTGATTCTCTAGTGTTTATTTAGTTGTTCTCAAAACACAGTAAAGTTGTTTTCCAGTTGTCTAGAAAACAACTTAACTAACACCTTTTTCGTTAATTTCTCTATTCATTTGCAGCAACGAATGCGGAATTTGCACCTTATTCAACGCTGAGCCTTTGGAATGGTAGGAGTCTTCCCAAATATGATTCATCACATGTGCCAAACATCAGGAAGCTACAGACTCATACATGGGTCTCTTCTACAAAGAACACTAGCAACTGGAAAACCATCCTCAAACTGAAATAAGGTATGTAATCAAAAACAAATCAAATTACATATTTGCACTACTTTTGGCCCAACCTAAAAGTACAAGTCGCGGCGTTATGGCCAGGCTGATTGCACACAGTACATAGAGTGTTTTTTTCGCTTGCAACTCAATACCAGATGGTATTCTCCCTTTCTTCCGACCTTTAGTGTTACCTGGGAGGATTTAGAACTACAAATTCTTCTCTATTTGGTGCAACCACATAACCTGCTTCGGGCTGGGGACCTGCTGTTGGTGCACGACGCACATTAGGAGCCGAGGAAGTTGCACGTTGCACTTTAGGAGCTGGTGTTTGCTGCTGCACATTTGGAGCTGGTGTTTGTTGCTGCACACTAGGAGCTGGTGTTCGCTGCTGCACATTAGGAGCTTGTGTTTGTTGTTGCACATTGGGAATTGCTGTTTGGTGCGGCACATTAGAGTTGACATTTGTTTTGGTTGCTTTCTTCTTCCGAACTTTGTTCAGTTGTGCAAACTCTGTTTTCATCTCCCTAATGTGTCTACGGGCAATGGCTTCCGCTTGATCTGATTCACTAAGGACCTTAGCCATTTGCTCAAATGATTTTGACAAGTTCGCAAATCGTAGTTTTTGCCGGGACACTTCAGGCATCACATCATCTTGTACTGGATCTGTAGGAAACGGTGCGTCCTCAATTGCTTGCCGAGTCCGCCTTTTCAGTATGAAACTATCTGGTATTGCATCAATTCCTATGTGAGTAAACACTTTTAGTACATGGCAGCAAAGAATACCATCGCGTTTGATGTTGCAACAATCGCAGTTGAAATGTCCACCATTAGCATTTACCATGTAGTTCCTAGACCCATAAGGATAGCACTTGACATTGTTATGAACCAACAAGTACATGTTCTGGCCTGGTGTTTGCACGTTGTAACGGCCAATAAGTTCAAATTCTAGTCTAAACCGTAGGTAGATTTCCCGAGTATAAACAGCCAACGCATGATTCTCTATTGGGAATGGGGACCATGGCTTCACCTCTAGCTCATTCGTCCGATAATCATTGTTGCCTTTCCTGCCCAAAATATTCCCCTGGATCTTCTCATATTGCCTAACAAAGTGCTTAATTGAATTCTGGGGGTTTATGTAACGCTTTAGAACTGCATTGAAACCTTCACTCCTCTGAGTAGACTGCAGAAATGGGAAGAAGCGCTCCCTGAAGTAGCATGGAACCCATGTATGAGCATTCTTCTTTAACGAAACAAAAGTATCATTTTCCGACAATTCCCACTTCGCGATCAGTTCATTTCAGCTTGCTTCAAACTCTTCAACAGACATGCATTCATCAATGCATTCATTGAAATCATCAGCTAGACCAGGATGCCGCCCTAGGAACGAACCCAGCTTCTCATTAGCGTTTTTCATGACGTGCCAACGACAGTTTTTGTGCCAACTCTCAGGGAAGATGTCTGAAATCGCTCTCGCCATAGCCCAGTCCTGATCTGTGATAATATTGTCTGGCTGTACACCATGCATGGCTTCAAGGAACTCCCTAAGTAGCCACTTAAAACTTTCTTCCCTCTTATCTCTAATGAAACCGCAGCCAAGCATAAATGTTTGCCCATGTTTGTTTATCCCAATGAACGGAGCAAAGGGCATGTTGAAGCGATTTGTACAGAAAGTTGTGTCGAATGACACACAATCATGGTACGCCTCTATGTAAGCTTTCCTTGCAACACTGCCAACCCAGAATATGTTTTCTACTCTGTTCTCTGCATCAAAAGAGAATTTGAAGTAAAACTCCGGGTCTTTTTGCTGCAACTCCTTGAAGTATTCGAGTGTTTCACCAATGTCAAACTCCCTATTTTCATTCCTGAATTCGGACCGCATGTTTGATATTGTCTTGGGTCCATATGGGACAAAAGCATCTTCGCCATAAAATTCAGACATAACCTCCATCATGCGCCCTACACACATGCAAAAACAAAAAAACTAGGCATTTATTAGAACCAACTAAAGTAGTTTTCAGACACCAACTTAAGTATCATTGGAAGCAACTAGAAAAATAAAATAAAAATAAAACATTCAAAAACCATTAGGAAAAGACCTTAGTACTTTTTAAAATTCAACTTAAACATGTACAAGCACCAACTTTACCATCACTAGTAAGCAACTTAAAAAATCCCCGAACACAGAAGCAACATTTAGTTTTCAGAACCAACTTAAGTATGATGCAGACACCAACTTAAGCATCATTCGAAGCAACTAGAAAATAAAATAAAATAAAACATTCAAAAAACATTAGGAAAACACCTTAGTACTTTTTAAAATTCAACTTAAACATGTGCAAGCACCAACTTTACCATCACTAGTAAGCAACTTAAAATCCCGAACACAGAAGCAACATCATGTGGCAGTTAGCTTCTTTTTTTAAAGAGCAATTGGGTTTAAAAAAACACACCTGTTTCTAAGTTGTAGTTATGTAGGCACCTCAGGAATTCCTTTTCATCACTGGGAATGCCCCTATGTGATCTCAAGTACTTTGTGAGAGATGGCTTCACAATCATGGGATGGTTATGCTCAGCAACAAAATAGGTCACCTCCCACTTGTTATTAATCAATTTGACAAACATCCTAGCTAGGCATTTTGTTTGCTTGATCATTTCCCTCTTGCGCTTAACTCCAAGCCTGCTACTACTTTTTGATCTTGATGGTACACCTTCTCCATCTTCTGCACCGTCACCATCTAGCTGAATAGGTGACATCTTCAACAAGTCATTTTTATCTTTGCTCTTCTTCTTGATTTTGGCCTCGATACTTGTTACACACAAATTGTTGTTTCTCAAGTGTGTTTGTGTTCCTATCTCTCTTGATATTATCCTTTATTGAGAAACCAAGCTTGAGCATAAGCATTATAATGATCTCTTGCCATCAAAATCGAGTCGAACCTCATCCCAAGGAAGGGTTCACTGCGGTGGATGCAACTTCCTCATTCATACCAAGACACCTTTCGCTAAGTCGGGTAAGTGGTTGATTACGTATGAAGAGCTGCATCCAAGCTGTGGTTGGCAGCGGTGGACCATTGTGATGCGGGCCCGCCACTATGTTCAAAAGAATCACCACCCACCACACCTTGCTCATGCACCATTGGGTGGAGATTCTCCAACAACATCGAACAAAATCTGCTGGGAGGCTGAGTACAACACCGAGGCTCATTAACATTGTCATATTCTCTGGGGGCATTCAGATCCAAACCCGGACATCCCGCAAAACATAACAAAACAACTATTTTTTGGGTTACTTTGATTTTTGCATGCACAAAGAACCAACTTAGTATAGTTTCCATGATCAACATAGGTATGTAAAAAGAAGCAACTTAGGCAGTTTAAGTAAGCAACATAGGTGTATTTTTTGAAAAGCAACTCTGGTTGCTTTCTTTTCATCATCTGTACTAATATGTTTTCTGTGATTTTTCTTGAAAGCAACTCTGATTAGTTTCCTTTACATCATACCGCTGATATGTTTCCATATATTCTTTTCAGATCGAGTTTCCACCGCAAACAAGAACAGGACATCCACACGACAAAAAGGGCATCAACACATAAAAATGTCCTTTTTCCTGTTGACCATGGTGCTTTTCTTCTTGTTTTACTGAATCAAAACATACTGTTTCTACCCGCAACTACTTTGGAACTACCCCTGGGGTTTCTATGGGCAGGCTTTTGTCTGTGTACTGTAATTTGTTTGTCAAATGTTTTACCGTGTTACTGTGTGGTACTACCAGCAACTACGTTGTTTCTAAGCTGCAGATCACATCATCTTTGCACTAATCTAGTCTGAGATTTTGCTGGACAAGATTTTTTATGTGTGCAAGTTGTTTTTGCTGCTAGCTGGGTTTTTGCACATCATCTGTGCAAAAAGATCTTTTGTCTTTTTTCATGATGTATTTTTTGCTAGAAGCAACATCTGGATGTACATGTTAGAGGTAAGAGCAGAGAGGGGTAGTTTTTACCTTTCTTTTTGATTAGTTTCCTTCTCCTGGGGGGTTCTGTGGGGGAGCTCATTATGGCTTCTAGCCTAGAGAGATCTGGAAGCAGAAGTTCTTTTGTTGCTGTTGTCATCCATGGAGATCTGGAGAAAAGAAGACATGGGAGGAGAGAAGGAGGAGGGAGAGAGGAGTCGTGGGGTGGAGGGGTGGGGGGTGTGGGTGCCTGTGTTGTCTTGCAGAAGAAGAAGATGCCAGGTGGAGGGGGTCAGGAGGTGGGGGTCGGGGGGAAGGTGCCATGTTGCCCGTTTTATTGTCCCTGGGTTGCTTTTCCTATCGAGCACAGGGGACAGGGGCTTGTCTTTTTCTGGAGGCTGGAGCAGACTAACGAGCCCCCGGGGGCTCCCTATCCGCGTCCAAACAATTAGCTGATTTAGCTTCACTGACTTTTTTAATGATGTGTGGATCATATATGTGGTGGCCCCGCATGTCACCGATTCAAAGTCATCCAGCTTCGGGTACCAAAAAGTCAGCCAAACCTTTGTCCGCTAGCACCTCGGATATGTGGGCCACCCTCTTTCTCCATTGCCGTGGTAGGGACATGCTACCACGGCACGCCATGCCAACAACAGTCAGATGGGTCGTGCCACTGAACGCGGTTGGACGGACCACGACCCAAATCTTCTCGTGGGCCGACCCAAACAGATAAAAACAAACGCTTTGGATAATCCGTTTAGGTTAGTTTGATGGAGATGCTCTTATCACCTCAGTAGCGGAGTAAATAGCACATGAGGTCATAGAACTTGTCCCTCACGTACACTTAAGTTATACAACTTGTAAAATAGACTAACCAGTCACACAACTTGTCAAACACGTGCACCGCAGGTCACCAACTGCTTAACCGACCGTTTAAAAAAAAACTCATCACGTGAGACTGCCTCGTAAGGTTAATAGGGACTTCTAACAAAAACGTTAATATGGACTGAAATGTATCCAGATCAAATAACGGAAGCTCAAGATCTTTTTCTCTGCTCATTCTGTTGTCATTCATCGGTTGATCCTGTACCATATAACGGAAGCCATTCTTATCAACTTATTTGTTAATTGGTTTTGGCAGCAGCTAGTTGACCATGATACATATTTGAAATAGCTAGGTGCTGGCACACTACAACACATACATGAGCTCATTTTAATAGCAGATACAGAAGCAGAACTTGACAACAAAACATAAGCTCATTTTTAAATAGATTTGACAACAATACACAATAAGAGTTTAACAGAGAATTTGACAGCAGTACATAAGCTATAGCAGACAAAATATAATTTGACACAAGCTGATCATCCACTCCGTATCAGTAGTACATAGGCTCATGAAGCAAACAAGATAAGTCACAGACAACAGTACATAGAAATTTAATTTGACATCAAACAAGATAAAATGGTTGCAGCAACTCATGAAGCTGATCTTGCTCCTCTTGCTCGTACACCTCCTCTTGGTCCTCTTGGTCCTCTTTCTCCCCTTGATCCTGTTCCTCTTAATGCTCTTCCAGATGTATTGACTAGTGGCCCTCTTGCTACAGGTAAGTTGGCACTATGTTCAGCAACGAAATTACTTTCTTCTGGGATTTCCTCTCTAATTACAGGAATGCCTTGTGCTGCCCCCTATTTATCAACAAAGAACAGTGGACTATTTCAGTTTATATAATTACGGTTCATCTACTTACAAGAATCAAATAAGCAATATTTATTTACCTCGTGTGAAAGGATGTGGACCAGGGAATCATTTTGTTGTTCAGGATCTACATCTGTCATCACTTGTTTATGGATGTGCTATGAGACATAAAAGAACTATGTGAGATAATTGTTTGAGACTCATAAATCATGAAAGAAGGAACAATACTTACAGTTTTAATTATAGGGAAGTCAATATCACCATTTTCGTCAACAGAATGTTTTGATTTCTTCTTCCTAGCTATCTCCATGAGATTCTTGACATGCTCCCTCATATCGATCAGATTGTCAAAGGCATCTCTGTTGAAGGTATTTCGGTCCAAATTGTCACCACCATGGTGAACTCCAACACTGAATTTAATAGACTCTAAACCTACAAGAACCAGAGCAATATTTAGAACAATTTGTACTTCCTCGGACCCATATTAGTTGATTTGGATTTATCAAAATTTGGATGAACCTATTATACTATAGCTTAAGCTTGAGCAAAAGCGAGCCATCTGAGGCCATCTGCCTCCGCGCATTCTGGCCGTTTGATCTTCACTCCGTGTAATCTCAACCGCGCAGTTTCAGGTGTTAACCGAAGTCATACGAGCTGATAAGGAGGATGAGGTGAGCACGTGGGACGGTGGGGGTGAGAGAGAGGGGGCGGCGTGGGTATAGATGCTCCTATGCGGGACTATGCGAGTATGTCACATCATCCTCACCGCTTTGACTGGAAAAATCAGGGATGGATGGCGGAAAAAAGGATTGAAAAGGAGAAGGCCCCTCCACTCCCGATCTCCCCTCTCATCTCTTCTCCCTCCACCCCTCCCTCACAAGGCCACTGCCTCCCATCTAGCGTCGGCCGACTTTGCTTCCTCGCCTCGAACCTGCCCAGTATCAATTCAACATCGCCCCCGACCTCGTGCAACCGTCCACAGCCATGCTTTGCCGGTAGTGAGGAGGATAAGGAGGAGGTGAGCGTGGGATGGTGGGGTGAGAAAGAGGGGCGGCGAGGTAGAGATGCTCCTATGTAGGACTAAGCAAATATGTCGCATCATCCTCACCGCTCTGACTAGAAAATCAGGAACGGATGGCAGTAAAAAGGAATTAAAAAGGAGAAGCCTCGCGAGGCATGCAATAACGCGGCATAGAGCGATTGTCTTGAACCCGGAATCTACAGTAACCGAACGAAAGAATCGCTGAATGAGAAGTGTGGAGCGCTAAAAGGGAAAGAAATGGTCGCATCTTGCGATAAATGGTCGCGTGTCATGTCACTTCAACAATTAACACGTATGTATAAGCTGATTTTGGCTCCTTCTAGGCTTTGCAGCTGAATTTTCTTTTAAATATATTAGCATATCTCGAAAATAGATAAGATGTTTGTGTAAATTGATACATGTTCTACGTTGTTCTACAATTTCTATACGAGTTAACAAAAATCCAGTGCCTTTGACTTGGAGCATGCTCTACGATTAATAAACAAGTGGGTTACATCGACTAAGTGGGTCCAAAATAAATGTCATAGCTTCTATTTTTCATTTTGATGTACAGAAATTATCAAACTTGATTACATATTAGATCTTTCGTCGCAATTTTTAGCCATACCTTCTCTTTTAAATTTTATTAAACCACGAACAGACACGAACAGTATCAAATCGATTCGATCGACGTGAATCCTTATGTAAACTTCTTTTTTTTTTTACTTTGTGTAACTAATATGATCTGATCCAAAAAAATACAATTTCAACTGAACCCGGCCAGATAGACATGAGGGGGTTTTTGTAAAATTTTAAGTGTCACGTTGCTTTGTGTTAAAAACCGTCTGGTTAACCGGATTGTGACATGCGGTGCACGCATTTGACAACTTGTGTGATCGGTTAGTCTATTTTATAAGATGTGTGACTTAATTGCACGTGGAGGACAATTTCTATGACCTCTGGTCACTACAGGGCGCGTGCGCTACGCCGAGGGCAAAAAGCCGTCGGCGTAGCCTAAAATGCCCTCGGCGTATGCTACGCCGACGGTTGCCCTCGGCGTAGCCTCCTCGGCAAAGGGCTCCCTCGGCGGAGCACATAGAGGTCGTCGGCGTATCAAAATGCCGTCGGCGTATGCTACGCCGAGGGCAATGCCGTCGGCGTAGCGGCCGTCGGCATAGCTTGTCGACAGGTTGCAAAAATATTTTTTAAAAAAAAATTAAATTTTTTATTTTATTTTTTTCTTAATTTTTGAATCTTTGAATTGTTTGACTCGTTAATCTCTCAATTTGAACATTTTTAACACTAATTACACTTAATATTTAATTAAATTACAGTCTTGGTCGAACTTTCCGGAAGGTCACCCATCCTAATACTACTCCAGCTCCAGCACGCTTAACTTCCTCGTTCCTTCAGAATCTGTTTCCGCAAAGTAATTCATACATTGGTGTCAATACTATGATATCAATCCTATTAACCCTTATATCAACATGTCACATGTTTGTATTTTTTGAAATTACAAACAATTATTTAAATAAACATTAATGAATAAGTAAAAATATTGTTGAATTCAAATAAAAATATAATAATTTTACTTTTTTGTATTTTTCTATTTAATATGGAATAATTAATATCTTTAAATCTATAAATCGGAATTTAACAAATAATATGTCTAAATTGATCAGAAAAATGAGAGGAATCCAAATATGATATCCATATCAACTAATCACAAACCCTCCGTTTTTGAATTATCTATTTGGTGGTTACTTTAGAAAATTCCCTTTTTGCGCTCGGATAATGAAAAATGGCTTTTTGGTGCGATGTAAAAACACATGAGCATCGTATCATGTACATGTAGTTCATATCTGACCCACTTCCTACCGATTCGGCAGGAATTTGTCTTTTTCACCAAAGGTGGATGGAAAGGTTTTGGAACCCCTGTTGCGACATTGTCCATATAAGGTGGTATATTATTTTAGTAAAATATGGTGGTAGCATTTTGAATTAGCCATTTGGTGGTTGCTTCACAAAATCGTCCGTTTTTTATGCTCGAAAAATGGGAAATGGCTTTTTGGTACGACGAAAAGGAAAACTTCCTCCTGCAACATTGTTCGCCATCCCATGATGCATGTGTATGCACAATATGGGAACATTATCACAAACTATGCCTTGATTCTAGCCATAATATTGGTCATTTGACCCGAAAGCCAAGAAACCTCGAATGAGATAGGTCATTTTGTGAAGGTTTTTTGAGATATAATCAATATATCAAGTTTAATATTTTTACTTATAACTATGTCACATAATATGACACCACGCGAAGGTTTCGCATTGTTTCGATCGTTTTTGAATTTTTTATGCCCGTTTTAAACTATCGTCAAACTTTGTCGAACGGCGGGCATGAAGATTCTTAGCTCGGGGTCGAGCCTCGATAAACTTGCATTGGATCTTTGATAAAATAGCATATTATGAACCTAAAAATGATTTTTGTAAAAAAACATAAGCATCGGATCATGTACCTGTAGTTCATATCTGACCCACTTCCTACCGATTCGGCAGGAATTTGTCTTTTTTATCAGAGGTGGATGGAAAGGTTTCGGATTCCCCTGTTGGGACATTGTCTATATAAGGTGGTATAGTATTTTTGTAAAATGTGGTGGTACCATTTTGAATTAGCCATTTGGTGGTTGCTTCACAAAATCGTCCGTTTTTTGTGCTCAGAAAATGGGAAATGGCTTTTTGGTGCGACGAAAAGGAAAACTTCCTCCTGCAACATTGTTCGCCATCCCATGATGCATATGTATGCACAATATGGACACGTTATCACAAACTATGCCTTAATTCTAGCCATAACATTGGTCATTTGACCCGAAAGCCAAGAAACCTCGAATGAGATAGGTCATTTTGTGAAGGTTTTTTTGAGACATAATCAATATATCAAGTTTAGTATTTTTTTACTTATAACTATGTCACATAATATGACACCACGCGAAGGTTTCGCATTGTTTCGATCGTTTTTGAATTTTTTATGCCCGTTTTAAACTATCGTCAAACTTTGTCGAACGGCGGGCATGAAGATTCTTAGCTCGGGGCCGAGCCTCGCTAAACTTGCATTGGATCTTTGATAAAATAGCATATTGTGAACCTAAAAATGATTTTTGTAAAAAAACATGAGCATCGGATCATGTACAGTTCATATCGACCCACTTCCCAGGTTCGGCTCAAGAGAATTTGTCTTTTTTATCAGAGGTGGACGGAAAGGTTTCGGATTCCCCTGTTGGGACATTGTCTATATAAGGTGGTATAGTATTTTTGTAAAATGTGGTGGTACCATTTTGAATTAGCCATTTGGTGGTTGCTTCACAAAATCGTCCGTTTTTTGTGCTCAGAAAATGAGAAATGGTTTTTTAGTGCGACGAAAAGGAAAACTTTTTCCTGCAACATTGTTCGCCATCCCATGATGCATATGTATGCACAATATGGACACGTTATCACAAACTATGCCTTGATTCTAGCCATAACATTGGTCATTTGACCCGAAAGCCAAGAAACCTCGAATGAGATAGGTCATTTTGTGAAGGTTTTTTTTGAGACATAATCAATATATCAAGTTTAATATTTTTACTTATAACTATGTCACATAATATGACACCACGCGAAGGTTTCGCATTGTTTCGATCGTTTTTGAATTTTTTATGCCCGTTTTAAACTATCGTCAAACTTTGTCGAACGGCGGGCATGAAGATTCTTAGCTCGGATCTGAGCCTCGCTAAACTTGCATTGGATCTTTGATAAAATAGCATATTGTGAACCTAAAAATGATTTTTGTAAAAAAACATGAGCATCGGATCATGTACCTGTAGTTCATATCTGACCCACTTTCTGCCGATTCGGTAGGAATTTGTCTTTTCACCAGAGGTGGACGGAAAGGTTTGATTCCCTATTGGGACATTGTCTATATAAGGTGGTATAGTATTTTGTAAACTATGGTGGTACCAGTTTGAATTAGCCATTTGGTGGTTGCTTTACAAAATCGTCCGTTTTTGTGCTCGGAAAATGGGAAATGGCTTTTAGTGCGACGAAAGGAAAACTTTCTCCTGCAACATTGTTCGCCATCCCATGATGCAGTGTATGCACAATATGGGCACATTATCACAAACTATGCGTTGATTCTAGCCATAACATTGGTCATTTGACCCGAAAGCCAAGAAACCTCGAATGAGATAGGTCATTTTGTGAAGGTTTCTTTGAGACATAATCAATATACCAAGTTTGATATTTTTCCTTCTAACTATGTCACATAACATAACACCTTGAAGGTTTCGCATTGTTTCGATCATTTTTGAATTTTATGCCCGTTTTAAACTATATATAATGTCTTATGTTTTACCTAATTTTTATTTATAAATGTGTAATATTTGAGTGTAGATAGATAGGTCTTATTTTTCTGCAAATTTTGATATATTATTTGTATTTTTCCGAATTAGAATGATTTAGTTATGATTTTTCAAAGTTTAATGAGATAAAATAAAAAATAGCTACGCCGAGGGCAGCCGTCGGCGTATGCTACGCCGAGGACAGCCGTCGGCGTAGCATAGGATATGCCGAGGGCAATTCTACGCCCCGATCGCGCGCAGAGGCGACCTCTCTCCTCTCCTCTACCGCGCGCAGAGGCGATCTCCGTCATACAGCGGTACGGTTATCTCCTAGCATATGATCCCTTCGTTGCTCCGTGGATGCTTATCGATCGCTCTTCAGTTCTTATACGGCGATCGGCCTGGTTCTCTGCAGACGAGCTATGGCGCCTCCGGGCTGCTATGAAACCCCGCCCGCGTCTCCGAACTACGAGCCCGACGGGGTTCTCATCATCGTGAGGGTAGATTCTAGTGGTGGGGTGTATGTTCAGACTGAGCCACGTCAACGGTACGTACGCTCCCATATCTCTCTCCAGGTCTCTTTGTTTCAATCTTCTACTACTACTTCGAGGTATGCTTTTGGTCCACCGGAAGAGGACTTTCCCCAAAAAAAATTATTACAGTTTCCCTGGCTATCAAGGTTAATTTTCAATACTAGTTTCTTTTCAGGAATTTTGAACTAGTACTAACAAAGTTGCACTATTGATTATTCTAGCGCCGATGATGAGGGCTGGGGGAGATGCATTGCAGAAACGGCGACCTCTTCTGAAGCCCAAGGCTCTGCCGCTGCTGGACAAGATGGTCGCGCTCGGGCTTAGGCGCCTTCTTCCCCCGCGCCGCCGACTCAACTCCAGCGACTACAGGGATCCATTCCAAGATATAGTGCTGATCTTATTTGCTTTCAGCTGTAATGAACAAATTAAAGTACTTACTGTATTGAGCGCTAATTTCCTTTTGGCCCTTATTGAGGCTTGGTTTGTAATCTTAATTAAGCTGGTATATATACCTAGCAAACCTATGTTATTACTGTCCCGGCTTTGAAGCTGGGCGCTGCTGACGCACACTTTTGGCGACAAATTCGTTAGCTGACAGCTGCTTCGGCTCTTCAGAAAGTTCAGTTTCGTCAGGTAGGAGTTATGTCAGTTTGATAGCTAGTTTGCTTAGTATTTTATAATTAGCAAATGGATAAAACCAAGATGCACGACTTGTTCGTTGTCCAGAGTTCTATTTCTTTTAGCTTGTAACGAGAGAATATATAGACAAGAGAAGAAAGAAGAAAAGCTGTACTCCTTTGTACACGGCACCAAAAACTCTCGTGTCTGTGATTTCTTAATCAACCCTTGCCGCGTGAGTTGTGAGTTTGGGACCAACAAAATTTGGCAATGCTCGGCTCGGCACCCTTCAAATACAATATTCCCAATTGGTTGAGGCATAAATATTGGACCGTGGACCAGCTCGAGAACGAGGGGTGGACCCGCCCTGCTGCTTGCTCTCTTTGTGATCAGGAGCCTGAAACCATCTCACACTTGATCACATGCATGGCGCTGATTTGTCCGATCGAGGATTTTCATGGAAACACGTCTTGATTAATTCTCTCGGACAAAGCTGATGAGCATGTTTTCATAATATTCTCTCAGCCCCGTGCGGATCGACGCTATTTGCTCAGGGTGAGTTGGGTCAAGGATGATTGACTTGGTATCCCAGGTGGACTCAAACACGCAAATGCAACAAGACTACTTAGGCAGGGGCCTTCGTCGATGGTGCCCGACTTATATATTCTTCCAATCGCAATGCAGGAGCATGTACGTCGGTGGTGCTTGATAATTCCCGATCACATGCCTATGTATTTTTGGAAGTAACCTTGAATTGGGATAGGGAATATTGGGGAAGAATTTCACTGCCCGACTTTTGCACCAATTAGAGATGCACACAACCACTAATATACGAGTATCATGATTTTTAGTTTTGTTCAAGCATCAAGGCTAGTCCTTAGAATAAATTGCATGAGTATCAGAATTTATAATTTCGGTTAAGCACCAAGTCTCCTCTAGATAAATTGCATGAGTATCGGGATTTTTAATTTGGTTAAAAACTGCCGGTCCTAAGGATAAATTGCGTGAGAATCGGGACTTTTAATCTTGGTTAGGCACCAAACCTGATCCTCGTGATAGGTTGCATGAGTATCAGGATAGTCTGATTCTCGAGTATAAATAGGAACCTATATTTCGGTCCGCGAGGACTTGAACCCAGATGTTGGATTTGTACATCCACTCTCTCAACCAGCTTAGCTTGGATCACTTTACCAATTCTACGATGTGGCATCTACCATTCTACAACAACTAGTCTCGGCGGCCTGGTGCAATGGGTCTCTGCAAATAACATGGGACGATGGACATGCGCATGACGATGGCGTCGTGGATAGGTTTGGCAAGTTCATTGTTATGATCCCTCTTGGAGATGTCTGATAAAATATGTAGTATCATACACATACATATGTTTGTATACTCATGTAATGCCCCTTGTAATACCCTACCAACTATATTTACAAGAGACCGACCCCATTGGGTCCGGTTCATACTCTATCCAATACACAATGTTACCATTCGCCTTTCATGGTATCAGAGCCGACGACCATATAGAATCCTAGATCGATCAACCCGTCGCTCACCCTACTCCTCTGCTGCATCCATCTTGATGGCTACCTCCAGCACCATCACGACGTCGTCCTCGCTCAGTTCCGCTATCTCGAACTCGTAGAATTCCCTCAGCAGTACTACGAGTCTCGGCACCATATCCTCCGCCATGCGGGTTCTCCCATCAGCCTGGCAAACCAGATCAAGATTGAACTAATCAGCGCAAATTACATGTTCTTGCACACATAGGTGATTCCAATTCTATGGAGTCATCATCCGTTCAGTTTTGTTGATGGAACCCTACCGTGCCCATCGGATATGATCCCACCCCGACGGCTGGTACTGAAGGTGGTGCTTCTTCGTCGATCCCCAACCTAGCCTTCCTTGCGTGGCCCCAACCTAGTCCATCCTGTCAGCGATCATCTGCACCCTCTCCGAGAGTGTGATCAGGATTATTATGAATCTGACTACATCGCGAGCAGCATGGACAACACTGATGCGAGTTTTGCATCTCAAACCACGCCTCATGAGATGCAAATTACCGACGCTCTCAACAAGGCAAAGAAACTTGATTCATGTGCGATTTTTTCTTCAATAAAATGAAGGCACTATCATACACCTTGACGACCATTGGCTAGCCACTCAAGACGGGCGAGTTCACCAGCTTCCTAATGCAAGGCCTCGATAGCGAGTATGATGCTCTAGCTCAGATTGTATTTGCTCGTGCACTTACTGATCCAATACCCGTCCGAGATGTCGATGCCCAACTGCTAGCACCCAAATAGAGGATCGGAGCCACGCCGGGCTGAACTGCATACAAATGTTCACATGTTGAACTGGAACAATAGGAACAACCTTTAGGGATTTTCATCACCGCCGCAATACGCAATACCATAGTGATCTGCGCTGCCAGTTCTCCAATAGGCTGTTTCAATGCCGGCCCTACCACTCTGCTGCACCCACTCCGTCCAATGCCAGTGGGCGAGTTCTGCACGATGTTCAATCGATCAGTGTGCCCCTTCTACCGGTGGCGGTAATGGTAACCGACTAACTGTCTGACATGCCAGACATGTAGCAAAGTTGGCCATGTTGCATCGTGTTGTTTCAAACATTATCAGCATAATGTTCTGGGCACGGGCAACGGCGGACGCCACATGGAACAATGCCATCTTCCAGCACTTTCCATGACACATGGAGGGTCTACTTCCTCCTATCCCATTGACCCGCATTGGTATGCTGATACGCCAGCCATGGACCACTTCACCAATGACCTCGACAAGCTCACCATGAAGGAGCGGTATCAAGGAAAGGATCAAGTCCATACAGCCAATGGAGCAGGTATGCGCATTACACACTGGTCAATCTACACTTCCTACCTCCTCACATCCACTACACCTTAAAAATGTTCTATATGTTCCCTCTATCACAGGCAATCTCCTTTCTGTCAAAAAATTTACTCTCGAAAACAATGTGAGTTTTGAGTTACACCCTTGGTATTTTCTTATTAAGGGTCACGCTTCGAGGGCGGTTCTTTTTAGAGGAGGATGTCGTGCGGCCTCTATAATGTCGATGTGTCTTTGATCAAGCAAGTCTTCAGTAGTATCAAGGTGTCAGATGGGAAATGACACTCACGTTTAGGTCATCCAGCCATGTCCAATATAAGCTAAAATCAACTTCCTCTACTTAAGTTTTCCATGTTATTTTCCTGTTAAGAACAGAATCTAATATGATGAGAAACTCAGTCTTGCACTCTGAAGTCAAAATTGCCGCTTACAAATGGCAATCAAGCAATAGTCAATGCAAACCCATGGAGGCACCTAATTCAGTTTTCTCTGGTTAGAGCTCCCGAATGGCAAGCGTGCAGCTTAGGTCTATTACAGGGTTAAGATACATGCTATACTGCTAGTATAATAGTAATGTAATAATGTTAAGAATGCTGCACTGTTGTTGAATATACTAGTACCGTATTGAATAAAACATTTGTAAAGAAGGTAAGCAGTGGTTGATATAAAAGAAAATACAGGCAGATCTAGATACAGATTAGGATGCAGTGTACTACTCCTAGATAACGGCCTAAATAAAAAAAAGGCTCACGCAACCGTGTATTCAACCAAGTTAATTAGAACATCGAGCTAGTTTTCCATTGGAAAAACGGAGCAGGAAAAAAAAAGAAACGCCCAACCGCTGTGTATCGCGTCGTAGATCACGCGTTGACAACTTGATCCGCTCACGGCTCACCCCCTGACGCGCCGTGGTCGCGAGGGGCCGTGCCGAACATCGTCCATGCTTGGCTACCCTCGGTCATGGGGTCATGGCGACGACCTACGACTGAGTGCATGCATCGAACGTTGGTGTAATACTATGTTTGCTGCCGCTGATCGATAACTGGCCATCTCGGTGCCACGCTACCGCTGACATTGACAAGGCGGCTGGCCATGATGAAGATTTTGGCCACCGAGCAAACAAGACACAACAGCCTCCAGGAAGCTTCCTGCGAAGCTCCAGGGCTTACACACCGCAGAACGAGAGCACATAAATGCAGCAGGATATATATAGCACGACAAATAATTGAATGAATTGAACAAACCCCTGAATCAAACGGATCCTGCCACACACTCACAAGGATTTGTTACATAAGCAATCCATCACACAAATAACACACACTAGCTAGGCTCTGGCTCTCACGCGAGAGTCACAGCAGGTCCGAGTTCCAGCAACTGAATTTTACAACATCCGACAATTAACCCATATGTAATGTTACTAGCCACTAGGGTATACTTCTGTGGTCTTGCACAATGACGCCAAAGGATGAACATCATCCCATTATCTTATAGTATTATGATATATGATGACGAAGAGAAACCAGCAGTCGTTGCCAGCATCTTGGAGGTTGAACAGATGAGCGCAGCTTTACCATCCGGGTAGGCCTCGGTCGGATCTTATGTCGTATGCTTTTCATAGGAGCTTCGCCCTGTCGCAAGTCGTAACACAGAAACCATGGTTTAGTATTTATTTGGAGTATAGTATACCAGCGAAACGAAATTGTAAACTGAACCAGATCTTGGTAAACTCTCACGAATTTCCACTTAAAGTACTAGTAATCGTAAGATGTTCCAGAGTAGAATTAATACAGTTTGTTTCGATGCTGCTATTATTAATATGACCATTTCTTTCGCCTAGTCTCGACGACCGATGTGGCGTGATCAATCCGGACCAAGAACTGTGTGGTGTGTAGCAACCGACAGGAAATACTAAATAATAACTATACTCAAGACAGCAACCTGCCTACCAATGTCAAACTTAACAGGTATAGTAAGTAAATGAAGCACTGCAAAAAGATTATATACTAGGATTGAAAATCAAGAACAGATCGAGTTGACAAGTCACCATTTATTGTCGGTTCGATCCACCGCGTATGAACCTCAAGCCCCCGTCGGCGTCAACGACCGTGTCGTTCCCAGAATCAGGTTCGACGACGTCGGGACGATATCCAGCAGACGGCGGCGGGGTCAGCTTGCCCATAGCGGCAGGGCCAGGAAGTTCTTCTTGTCTTTGCCTAAAGATCAACAAATCTGGTAAGTAAGAGAGGGAAATAAACAGCAGATTGACAGGCAATAATCCATGAAAATAAGTTCAGAACTTCAGATGGAGGTTACCTATATACCAGTTATGTGTAAGACGAGAGAACCTTTGGAGCGAGTTTGGACGATGCTGTTGTTCAGGACTTGAGATGGAGGTTGGGAATGCTGTTGGAGAAAGTTTGAGGGTGTGGATACTACCTGGAGCATGGATCCAGGGTCGTCTATTTAAGGCTTCCGATTGAAAGGAACGCGTGTGGAAGCTTCCTTTTCGCATGGTTGCACGCTATCCAGGGAAATACAGGGAAACGCGTGAATGGGAGAGTTCTCGTGATTCTCCCACGTCCACAGCAGTTATCCCGCCCGCCTAAGTTATTCACTGTCTAAAATAAATATCTCAAGTTTATCTTAACTTGCATGACGCAGCAAGGAGTAAATCAAAGGCATGTGACCAGAAGTACGTACTCCCTTTGTTTTTAAATAAGTGTTATTTTTTTTATTTTTTTTTATACACTATAAACTCATATAAATATATGAGGATGTAGACAAAGCTGACACTTATTTCCGAAACTTGTTGGACTGCAGCCTCATGATTGGTCTACTTGGATTCAGTTTTGATTCTAGATGTTTCCAACGGCCAAACCGCGTTGAGGAAGGCAAATCATGCAAAGTCCAATGGGAGGCGACGACGGCCACGTACGGCGCACAATTGGGCCGGCGGCCTATTATGTTTTCTGGGTATTCGTATTATGTTTTTCTTTCTATTTCTTTTCAGGTTTTGTATATTGTTGTAGCTCATATTCATGTTCATTTGTATTATGTTTTTCGATTTTTATTTTTTCTTTCTACTTCTTTTCAGGTTTTGTATATTGTTGTAGCTCATATTCATGTTTTTTTCATCATATTGTAACTCTTTTTTAACATGTAGCACATGAAAGTAGTTTTTAAACCTCATAAATGATTATTTGAACTATATTGTTGGTGATCAAAGACTCAAAGGTTTCTGCCCACGGAAATCTCAATGATTATTTGAACTATATTGTTTTTCATCATATTAGGACTATACGACATATCGGCCTAATCCACGGTTTCTGCCCACGGAAATCTCCATGTACAAGACTCAAAGGCATGTGACCAGAAACTCTCAACCGACTTGACATGCGGGGATGCAAAACGGCTCTCTAGAATTTCTCGAAGACCGGAGGTATGACCAAGGTAGATCGAATATCAAATTAACATGCAAGACACAATAGATCTGTCATGATTGGGGAAAACTTTTACAACACCGGTGTTATATATATTGGAAGACATTCGCCTGAAGTGGACATGCCAAAATCGCCCAAGTTGTACCTATTAGATTTAGCCATAGATTTATCTACTCTCGTCGGGTCTTGTTATAAACTCATCGAGATCATCTTGTAATAATATTGTATGATCTCTCAATCATCTTATGAATAAATTCTGAGAGAATCCTCTCCATTATACGTATATATTTGTCTTTGAGATCTATAACTCTTGACCCGAGTCGATTGTCGAACAAATAAACTCTTTTTTGATCTTTGAAAGTGGGGTTGCCACGAGATCGTGAAAATTATCCTTCGTCAGTTGGCACGACACACAAGAGTTGCCCGCGTCATGTAGATCAGATCCACTATGGAGATGCCCGAAGGCAACCGCTATTAGGACATCGAGATGCTTCTCAGCGCAGATTGCAACGGCCAGTGCCGCATGAGTCTAGGTCATAGCCCGGGGCTATACGCCCGACCCATGGACGATATCCCGAGGCGACGATCAGCTTTGGGTGCAGACATCAAGGTTCTTCCCATCCAACGTCGGACGAGAAAATTGACATCTAGAAAGTTTCGACAGGAGATGCGTGAATAGCTGCGGTGACCCAGCATACCACTGCATGATATAGTATACTATAGTCGTTGACATAACACCAATGAAACACCGTTCACTAGTATTACATCCCTCAGAATGGCACAACAGAAACACAGCGGGTCCAATACATGACTAAAGGTTACGAATCACTCTTTACACAAGATCTAGAGAATACTCTAGGCTAAAGAGAGAGAAGAACTTCTTACGGAGAAAAATCAAAGACAAACAACGCAAGAATTCTTATGCTATTAAGACTAGTATTTTAACTAAGAGATTGGCATTGCTGCTATCGTAATACACTACAGAATTAGGTTCTTTGGCTAGATATTATATTCCTATCTAATCAAGAACTTCGTCTTCACTTGAGTTGAGGTATATGTTAACTTTCTTGTCTTCATTGAAGAGCTTCTGTTTTGGGTGGTGAATCTTGGAGCATACTTGATGTGGATGTTATCAAATCCGGCTTCAGAATCTAGAAAGGGTTAAGAAGATACTTTGAGTACGAGCGTACTCAGCAAATTCACTAGAAAAGGAGTGTTTGATGCACTATGACTATAGCCACAGACCGTAGGTCGTAGTCAATGCAAGTTTTTATAAACATTTCTTCAAAGGTTGCTTTTATTCTGAAAAGACTATGTTCGTCAGCCTTCATGGGTTTACCAGAACTTTCATAGAGTTCCTTTCCCACCGTGTTCGCAGCTCCTTCCCGGAATAGGGAGTAACAAGTTACAGTTCTTACAATCTGCAGAGGTACGTTACTTTACCATGAGAGATCAACTCTTTGTTGCACAACCAGGCAGCTTATTCCCGTCCACAATTCCATGATATGGGTTCCAGAAGATGATCCAAGCCAATCACTGCCTCCTTTGCGACCTCACATGCCTCCTTGGTGTACACCATGCCCACATAATGAATTAAGACAATGGTTTGTACAAACCGTTAGATGCCAGAACTATCGTGGGACGTTGAGGGTTCCCACCCATATGCTTCATATTCTCTACGAATTACTAATTAATATGCACGCTTCGAGGATAACAGCCACGACCTGCACATCCGACTTCATGCGAGAGGAAGAAGATACAGCTGACTTCTCTGTCCCATTCTAAATCTCATGGCTAACGCGTAATATACGGCGCTAGAATCACTGATGTCAGGGGTTATTAAGTCCCTACTTGATCATCATTGTTGCAAATAGAACCCTAAGTTCTATTGCTCCATTATATCATCACTTAGGATGATATCTATGATTTCTTTATTTGTGAAAATAATATTTTCTTTCTTTTATAGTATATATGATAACACAAATTCGCAAATACTTTGATAAAGACTCTTCAAAGGACATGAGCAAGTGATAAATTTGCCTTTTGTGATTGCAAGATTATGCACTCACGGTCTTCGAGTTAGTATAAGATCCAAAATCTGAAATCAGCATCATTGGTCCGGTAAGGACTAATGTTTAAAGAAGCAATATGCTTTTATGCATAAGTAATGTAATGCATGTTATAAACACGAATTCCGGGGATAAGGTTATTCTAGGGTTTGGATACTAGAAATGATGTCTTTGAAATGTGTTTGTACTTTTAGATGAGTTTAATACTTGTGCTTCTTATTAGGGCTTGTGAGTGTGTGTGATCCACACATATTTATGCAGCAATAGAATATACACCTATGAAATGTTATTCAAGATTGTTCATACTTTAATTGTTTATCTTCAAACTTTACTTTTACAAGTAAGGTTACTTATAAAGGGCCTCAATGTTATCGATCCTAAGTATACAAATGAAGTATGAAGGAATGTGAACTTGATTATTTGTTATATATTGTATGAAGTGGCAAAACGAATAACTTTTGAAGAAAAGATTCCCTTTCTAAGGTTTAAACAATCTTTGTGGTTATTTAGCGGTGGTCGATGTTATTTGTGCTTGCTTGATTAGTTTTGACTTGAGATGCTTTACTACTTAACTAGTTCAGACCAAAGTTAACTATAAAACATATAACAATGTTTATAGTGTTATATTTAGATTCTTGGATACTAAAGTTAACTTTAAAATATAGATATTTTTGAAAGTATAATATTTATAACATTTGTATCTTGTGTATCTGGAATGTTTCCTTTAGGTTACTTAAGATTGGTTATCCTTTTACTTGGTGTAGTGGTTTCTTGATTCTATAATGGAGTAGTATCATTTACCTTTTATAGATGAGTGATTATAGTTTATAAACCAAGATATATTATCACTTAACTACTTTTGAACTTTCTATAGTGTTGTGGTAGTTTTTTGTAATTTGGTAGTTAACATAGATGGAAAGGATTTGGTGTATTGATAAGTTTTTCTTTCAGGTTAATTTTATAAGTGGAAATCCTTTAGAATAAAATTTTTACTTAAAGTAGAAGATAATTTAATAAAAAAGGTATTTATAATATTTTAAACCATTATGGTTTTATATTATTAATATTTAAGACTAATACTATTTATTAGACTTAATTGGTTAATTTAGACATATTAGCAATTTTTATTTACCCTTATATGAATTATTAATTAAGTAAATAAGTTTAAATTTGACTTTTTAAAGTATTTAAATTTTTTATTTAACTCAAAAGTGGAATATTATATTTTTAATATGTAAATATTATTTTTGTGATCATTTTGGTATATTACAATTATTTTTGTGATTTATAAATAATAAGATATGATCTTTATAATTACTTAATAAATAATAAGTATTTAATTAAGTGAAATAATAATGCATGATTATAATTTTAAATTATAATTCTTATTGTGCTAATATTTTTGATATTCTATTTATATTTTTAATATTCACCATTATTTAAACATAAATTATTAAAGTTTTATTACTTATAAGACCTTTATTAAATAATATTTGTTTAAATAATTATCACAATAATATTTGATAATAGTTTTAAGTTATAGATTTTATTTTTCTAATTTTTTTCATATATTATACACCTTTTCTGAATTACAAAACAAAATTTATTAATTAAACAAGATTTAATAATTCATTTGATTTATAGAATATTAATAATTAAGTTTATACATTTTATCTATTTCTTAAACAGGAAATACTTTTTACACCGCACCTAAAGCTAGCTTCAGTCACTGACTAGTGGGCCACTGACCACCTCAGCACGCCGGTTGAATAAAATACATTCGTTACCGTCCCTGTCGTTACCCCTAGACGATGACAATGGGCCCAAGGCCATGTCATCAGCCACGCGAGGTAAGACTGGTCAAACTCGCTGACGTGGTTCGATCCTGAGGTGAGCATGACGTCACCTGGTCTAATCCTCACTAGTTGAGGATCAATCGATCGATCTGGTGCGCGCGCTGGGCTGTGGTTAGGTTTGTTGGACAGAGGATATCAAGGCGAATCTATTGGTGGTGGTGCCGCCCCTTTTTGGTCACCGGAGGTCAACCGGCGACGAGCTCATGCGACGGTGCTTGCGGTCGATCACGGTGGCGTGGATTTAGGAAGCAAACGCAAGATCTACGCATACTAGGAGATTCAGTGACTCACCAGAAACACGATGGTGTGCTTGATTTGGCGAGGCGCGGTCGGAGACGACAGTGAGGTCGGCGAACAGCGTCAGGAACGAGGGTTCGATTGGGTTGATTCACGCCTTCTCCGCTAGTGCGAGTTGGGGCAAACGGACGAGAAGAGCACTGCGGTCTCCACCGTGGTCTTACATGGCCGAGGCGAGCACGGAATCGCCGTCTCCAGCTCACCTCCGAGCTAGGGTTCTCGGGTCACAAGAAGAAATTGAGAGAGAGAGAAAGCTGCATAGGGGAAAATGGGGATGGGGACAAGCAGACGGCGTCGTGGCGTTCTTATCCCTTCCACCCAGGAGCGGTAGCACACATCACAGCGCGGCAGTACATCGACGGCGGAGCTCCTGGCCAGCGAGCTTCTTCCAGTAGGCGAGATAGACGACAACGTGTGGTTTTGCGGATAACCCCTTGGTACTTTCGTAAGCTCAACCCGCAGTCCCTCTTCGGTCCCACCTGCCAGCCAGAGGTGAGAACGAGGTGGGCTTTTTATGGGCTGCATATGGGCGTGAGATAAGGAAAAAGAAGTTGGGCCACGGCCATGCGATGTTTTTTATTTGTTTTCTATTTTTTTCTATTTTCTGTTTTCTTTTTCAAATTTGTATATAATCTTTAATTTGAACTTTTCTTTTGCAGAATTTATTTGTTGGATAATTGTAGTAATACTAAAATGTATTTAGTATCATTTGTAAACTTTTATTATATAATCTTTTTATATTTCTTTTATTTTCTCTATATGAACCCCTTTTTAATATTTTGTATAAGCTTTTCTTTTTTTATTTCCTCTTTTAATCATGGATTTATTAAATGATATATTCTTATTTGTTTATAAAACTTACTAGTTGGCTCATAGTTTGAATAGAAATTTTATATGTATAATGATCCTATATCATTATTTGATGTATGAAATATAAAAGAAATTAATATGGTTATTACTACTTCCATTGGTTTGGAAAATGGTAATGTATATATTCTATTATGATAAACAAAGAAGTTTAGGGTTTTGAATTATGAATATTTACCCTAGGGTTTAGGGTTTTTAATATACTTAGATTCCTTTATGCATATTGTTTTCTGTTTGTGATATTTGATGACATAACCTTTTATAATAGAAGGTTATATCTAGAATGTTTTATAGGAAGAAATTGATAAAGATACTCCTAAACACATATAATTATGATATTTGGAATATACAAAGATGTGCTTATGTGAATTGTTATAGGAAAATATCCTATAAAGTGATATTAACATAAGATGATGAATCAATTTCCTGAATGGACATCATACTTGGTTTAAGATTTAGAGTTGGTTATTTAACAAGGATGTCTATTTTTCCATTCTTCACCATCCTTGACCTTTAATTAAAGAATTCCTTTCCTAGATATAATACTTCTTCCTATTCATCAGCATAGTTAGTATGATGAGCTTTACTTCACAAGAATGTTCTTATTCACCTTTTATTCTTCTAAACTCATGGATGAATCCAATGAGTTTGATACTAAAGTATTTCATAGTTTTCTCATATCTTTGCTTGGTTATACCCACTACTCTACTGTTGATAATCATCAATCCAACAAGTAGTTCTTTCAAACTCCACTCATAATCTTCCTTAATCATCCATCACTAATATTTCTTCATCAGATGTATGTATGTATCCAACTACCTTTTTCTAAGGCTTACTATCCTTTAAGATGAATAACACTTATTCCATAACCCTATGCTAAACTAGCTTTAATTGAATAATATTATCCTACATTTACTTTACTCTAATAACTCACACTCCAACCTTACATTATATTAATGTGGCTTGTAATGGCTACTCTAGGATAACTTATCTCTACTAGGGTTTCAATCATGTTCTACCCATCAATATCTTTTATACTAGATCTAAGTAGACCATCCTGGTGGATAAGGCATGATCAATATAATCCTTTAATCATTTATAGCTTAAGTTCTTAGTTGGCTAAACAAGGCTTTATCAATACTACTTTTCAATTGTATTGAAATTATCTTCTTAGTATCTCATATTGGATTAAGGTTCTTCATGGACTATGCCCTCTTTAAAAGATTTAGGTAGATGTTATGATAAGATCAATAAATAGTAGATCAAGGATTGATAGTGAAAGAATTTGTAAATAAATGGTGGATTACTTAACATTGATGAACAACAGATATTAAGATAAGTTCCATAAAATTTGATATGGAAAGAAAGATATATAGTGAATGATCTTGACTTAGTCTCTTTCCAACTCAAACTCATTAAAGAGTTAAAGTTAAGTATTACTATGATACTCAGAGTAATAATAGATAAGAATAGATAAGAATAAGAGAGGTCAGGATTAGTCATTACATTTATTTTACTTTAGTTGTAATCTTAACTTGGCACTTATGGTTTGTTGTGCTGAATGTTATGGAATGATCCCTTAAGGATCAGAGATTACTTATTTAAGCAATGTATTATGAGTAACATTTTATTATATCTGATCTACCCTTAGATCAAATCATGTTTACCCAAATAAGGATTTAGCAAAGATCATCTTGAAACTTATCGCAGTCAACTTGATGATCTACTTCAATTCCATCAAGTTGAGAGAAGCTCAATCACTTTGACAAGTTTTGTTTAAAAGCGCGAAAATTATTCAGATTTTCTATGCATGAATGCAATGCACACATCTGGGTTCAGCTTATTTCTAGACTCTAATGCTGGGATGTTACAATAGCCCCGAGGGGATTCGGATCGCCTTGGCCCCTGTCGACGGGATGCTGCGAAGATGCCGACAAGCGCAGGAAAATGATGGAGTATGTCAACATGCTGGGACATGAATACAATGCCCACACACAACAGACACACACGGGGGAGCTCGGCGCACCATGCTGGGGTGCCTCGCACCCCTCTCCCTCGGCCGAGGAGGGGCAGACCTTCTCGCTTTGCATGGAGGTAGGGTGCCCCGAGTGCCCTAGCAGGAGACCTCTGACCAGGAGGACTTCGGTCAGGACGACACACGAACTAACCGAGATCGCCGACGGGAAAGCAGGGCTAAAAGAGGACCGGACGTGGAACATGATAAACTACGTGAGGTACTGCTCCTACATCGTACGGGACATCCTCGGCCTCGTAGAGAACCATCAAGATCATATAGGGCCTTGGGAGCACGACCACTTGCGGAGAGGGGGCAGGGCTATGATCACCTATGGACCAGGTCGATGACGAGTAGAGCCAATGCATGCAGACATAGCCCGCGCCGCCACAGTTGGCCTCGAAAACACCATAGGACCTTGTATCCAGCCGCAGCTCAACCAAAGGACTCGATCCTACCCCATGCTTCTCGTCTCCCTGTACGTCGCCAACATGCGGATCCAGGAAGCGTGGCGAACCCAAAGACAATTGCCAGCACCATCTCATCTAGGTTCGACCTACCTGTGTCCTTGTCGATCAGATTGGAGAGCGCCACAAGTAGCTCAGACGAGGGCACAGAGGAAGTCACTTTGCTGATCACGTTCGGAGAGACGGGAAACTTCGTGACCAGATTGTGCACTTTTAGGTTGTTTATAGGCCAACACGGAAGCTCGTGATGCCGGGACATGAGTAACTCCTCAGTTAACACCGCTCTCGACCACGTAGATCGTACCATGACCCTCACAAGGGCAAGGGGCACTGTTACAGTACCTGAAGCGGAATGTCCAGCCCTCGAGACCGCACGGCCACACCAGATACCTGTCGGGGGAGGCCGCGTAGCTGTGGGCTCCTTCCTGACCAAGGGTCCTCACGATTGTCAAGGATCTCGTCGGGTGAGTGCTTCCGGAACCAGCGGATGCAACTGTGAGAACCGCGTAACTGAGTAAAATAAAATATGTTGAGCGACACCGGTCAGCAACTGGATCACTGCCTAAAACCCTATCCAAATTAAAAAATATTGTTGGAGTTGTATTATTCTTGTTACAAATTGGTATGGAGTAGTACTCCAACCGGACTTATCTGTAAAGCCACGTAGGGGGTTTTTCCCTACCTATATTAACACGTACCGGTGCACCCCAACGGGTACGCATCTTTCCCGCAACTCGACAACCAACATGGTATCCAGAGCCTCGTCTCTTCCCTTCTAGCCGCCGCCGACCCCCCTGGTTTTCTCCTCTCCGTCGGCCCTCCTTCTCCCCTCCAAAAATTCCCGAGAACATCTCCTCTCCATAGATCAAAGCCCCCTCTACCTATTCCCCACAAATTTCATCCAAAACAACACACAAAATCCCACCCTCCCCCAAACCCTAAAATCGCCAGGAGCATGTCTTCCTCGACAATCCCGTCGTCGGCCTCCCTCGGGGCGCCCCCTGCCACCAAATTGACCCGTGAGAATTTCCTCCTATGGCAGACCCAGGCTCTGCCTACTCTCCGTAGTGCCCGTGTCATGGGCATCCTTGATGGCTCTGATGTGGCGCCACCTCCGCAGATTGAAGCTGAAGATGCAAATCAAAAGAAGATCTCCATCCCCAACCCCGACTACGATGCTTGGGTCATCAAGGATCAACAGGTTATGAGCTACCTGGTGAATTCCCTCTCTGATGAGATGCTTCCCAGTGTTTTTGGGCTTGTTCATGCCAAGGATGTATGGATTACCCTCACCAGCCTCTACACCACCCAATCCAAAACAAGGGTCTCTACACTCCGTGGCGCCCTCACCAACACCAAAAAGCTCGACATGACTGCTACTCAGTTCCTGACAAAGATGAAGGGGTTTGCCTCGGAGCTTGCTTCTGCAGGAAAACCAATTGATGATGATGAGCTCAAGGATTACATCCTCAATGGTCTTGATGGTACCTTTAATCCCCTTGTTGCTTCCATTAATGCCAATCCTGCTACAACCCTCCCTGACATGTGCTCTCAGCTCTTATCCTATGAGTATGAAAATATGCTCACAGAATCGGTCAAAACAATGGTACTTTCACCTCCTCCGTCAATGCTGCTTCTCGTCGCCCTCCTGCTCCCTATGGAGGCGCACCACCTAAACCACCCCTCATACCTTCTCCGCCCACCTATCATCCCACGCCACCACCCTACAACCCCCCATCTCAACCCTACAATCCCTCGCCACCAAACCCCTACCAACCACCATCCTACACCAATCCCCCATACACCACACCACCTCACCCACACTACTCCCTCCTCCTATGCGCCACCCTATTCCTATCCACCACAACCCTACCATCCCCTCAACCATATCGCCCCTCCTCCTCCACTCATTGCCGCCCAGTGTCGCCGGATCGTCGCCCCAAGGGGGGGGCGCGGCAAAAATAAAGGAAGAGTTGCCTATCCTTGGCAGCCCGGTGTCTATTGTCAGATCTGCAAAAAGGAGGGTCATCCTGCCAACGACTGCTGGTGGCGTTATGGCGACGATGATGATGATGATACACCAAATGATCCCAAAGGTTCTTATGGTGTTGACACAAATTGGGTCATTGACACGGGGGCGACAAATCATGTTGCGGGACAGCTAACCAAGCTCCAGGTTCATGATGCATATCCAGGCCATGATCAAATCCACAACGCTAGTGGACAAGGTATGGCAATCGCTAATATTGGTCATTCAGTTTTGCACACCCCTAGTCATTTTCTTCAACTTCGTAATATCTTACATGTTCCTAGCTCTTCCATGAATCTAGTTTCTGCTCATAAACTTACCTTAGACAATAATGCCTTTATTGAAATTCATCCATTTTTTTTCTTGATCAAGGACCAGGCCACACAGCAAATAATGTATAGAGGTCCATGTCGGGGTGGTCTCTATCCTCTTGTCCCTGCGTCAACGGGTCTCTCCAAGCATGCTTTGGTCACCATCAAGCCTTCCTCCTCTACATGGCATCGTCGTCTAGGTCATCCTTCGTGCTTATTGTTCAGAAATTCTTAGAAGAAACAATCTCCCTTATACCCCAGAAATAAACTCTTACATATGTGATTCATGTCAACTGGCTAAGAGTCACCAGCTCCCCTATCATGTTTCCACTAGTGTTTCCACTGTCCCTTTGGAACAGGTGTTTTCTGATGTTTGGGGTCCTGCTCCCTTGTCTTTAGGCAAACATGCGTACTATGTAAGCTTCATTGATGATTTTAGTAAATTTACATGGATTTATCTTCTCAAGAAGCGTTCTGATGTTTATCAAGTGTTTCTAAATTTTCAACAATTTGTTGAGCGCAAGTTTGATAGAAAAATCATTACCATGCAAACTGATTGGGATGGTGAATATGAAAAACTTAATGGTTTCTTCCAAAAAGTGGGCATCACTCATCATGTTTCATGTCCTCATGCTCATCAATAAAATGGTTCTGCTGAACGAAAACATCGTCATATTGTTGAAGTTGGTCTTGCCTTACTTGCCAACGCTTCTATGCCATTAAAATTTTGGGATGATGCCTTCCTAACAGCCACCTTTCTCATTAATCTCACTCCCTCCAAAGTTATTAACTTTGAGACTCCCACAGAACGACTTCTTCACACCAAACCTGACTATGATTCTCTACGTGTTTTTGGCTGTGCATGTTGGCCAAATCTACGCCCATACAATAAGCATAAACTTTCTTTTCGTTCTAAGAGATGTGTGTTTCTTGGCTATAGCCCATTACACAAAGGAGTCAAGTGCCTTGATGTTCCCACTGGCCGCGTTTATATCTCTCGCGATGTTGTCTTTGATGAAAATGTTTTTCCCTTTGCCTCCCTACATCCAAATGCTGGTCGTCGTCTTCGCGAGGAAATTCTTCTTTGTCTCCGTAAACTCCACCACCGGTTGATACAAATCGGGTGTGCATACTAATGAACATTATTTGCCGATTGTTCTGTTGTTGTTTCTTCCTGGTACCTACTACCAATCTTGCTGCGAAACTAGATCCACTTTGGAGCAAATTACAGCCTCAAATACATGCAATATAGAGCTAGAAGAACAAGCTACTACAGGACAAGAAAGCCGACTTTCAGTGATTACGGGACCGACACCTCGGATCGAGCCAACAACCGATTCTCGCAACGCCATGCCGCCTCGGTTCGGCGCTCACGCGGAAGATCCTCCTCCGACGCTGAGCGCCCTTGAAGTTACGCCGTCGCTGCGAAACATCTTCACTTGATGACGGCACCGTCATGGTCTCCTCTGACGCGGAGTGGTTCTCGGCAGCATCGCCCGTCCCTGTGCGTTCCCGCTCCCCGCGGTCTCCCTCTGACGCGGCGTGGTTCCCACATGACAGCGGCAGCGTCCGCGTGGCCGATAAAGACTCACCGGCCGGTCTCTCCTCAGCCTTACTGCCTCGCCCCAGGACAGCGACAACGCGTTTTCCCGGACATGACAGTGCGGTCTCCTGTAGCCCGAGCGGTGACTTGTCTCATACAGCTCAGGGATCTTCTGTACCAGATGATGCTGCAGTCTTGCCTGTTGCTGGACCGCGCACTCGCCTACAAAAAGGTATTAAAAAACCCAAAATTCGTACTGATGGCACTGTTCGATGGGTTTTGTTAACATCTACAGGAGAACCAGCAAATCTTCATGAGGCTCTCTCTAATGAAAATTGGAGACACGCTATGCAAGATGAGTATGATGCTCTTCTCTCTAATAACACGTGGCATCTTGTTCCTCCAAGCTCTAAAAGGAATGTCATTGACTGCAAGTGGGTCTATCGTATCAAGAAAAATGCTGATGGTACAATTGACAGGTATAAAGCTCGCCTTGTTGCAAAAGGATTTAAACAACGGTATGGCATAGATTATGAGGATACTTTCGTCAGGTTGTTAAAGTTGCTACTATTAGAATTGTTACATCAATATCATTTCACATGGTTGGAGTCTACGGCAGCTAGATGTCAAGAATGCGTTCTTACATGGTGTTCGAAGAGGAGGTTTACATGAAACAGCCCTGGTTTTGAGTCTTCCGCTAACCCAAATTATGTTTGTAAACTTGACAAAGCTCTTTATGGATCAAGGTGCACCTCGGCTTGGTATTCTCGGTTGAGTACTAAGCTTCATTCACTTGGGTTCATACCGTCCAAGGCAGACACATCTCTTTTTCTGTTTAATCATGATGGTATTCAGATTTTTCTTCTTATATATGTTGATGATATTATTGTCACCAGTTCCTCTAATGATGCAATCACAACACTTCTTAAGAATCTCACCATGAGTTTGCTCAAAGATCTTGGCGATCTTCATTATTTTCGGGTCTTGAGGTTCACAGATGGTTCTTTGTTAAATCAAGAGAAGTATGCTACGATATTCTAAAACGTGTTGGTATGCAAGATTGTTCATCATCTCCTACACCCTTGTCTCATCAATGATTCCCTATCCTCGCATGATGGTACTCTGCTTGGTCCCGAGGATATTACGATACATGAGCATTGTAGGTGCTCTTGATTTGACTTTGACACGACTGGACATATGTTTCTCTGTTAGCAAGGTATGTCGGTTTATTCATGCACCTACCACAACTCATTGGACAGCAGTTAAACGGATATTGAGGTATATTCATGGTACATGTACAGTTGGACTAACGTTTAGTAAGTCCAATTCCACACTTCTTAGTGCATTTTCAGATGCAGATTGGGCAGGAGATTTTGATGATGACGCTCTGGTGGCTTTGCTATTTTCTTTGGTCCTAATCTCATATCATGGAGTGCTAGGAAACAGCCCACTGTGTCACGCTCTAGCACCGAGGCTGAATACAAAGCACTTGCTAATGCAACTGCCGAATTGATTTGGCTTGAGGCGTTAATTCGAGAATTGGGTATCTCTATTCTGGAAAAACCTTGCTTATGGTGTGACAATCTTGGTGCTACTTTTCTTTCTGCTAATCCTGTGTTTCATGCTCGTACCAAGCACATTGAGATTGATTTTCATTTTGTTCGGGAACGAGTTGCTAATAAACAACTTGAGGTCAAGTTTATCTCTAGCAAAGATCAGATTGCAGACGGCTTCACAAAGACACTCTGCTCTAAGAAGCTCAATGAGTTCAAGCGTAATCTAAATCTTTCCAAGCTTTAGATTAAGGGGGGTGTTGGAGTTGTATTATTCTTGTTACAAATTGGTATGGAGTAGTACTCCAACCGGACTTATCTGTAAAGCCACGTAGGGGGTTTTTCCCTACCTATATTAACACGTACCGGTGCACCCCAACAGGTACGCATCTTTCCCGCAACTCGACAACCAACAAATATAACCAAAAGGGAGTCAACAACATGTGTATACACGTACAATGATGAATACTACATATTTGAAAAATAGTATATTTGCAGATACATGGCAAATATGAAACTGATGAACATCTCCTGTTCGTTTGCCCTTTTTTGTAAGCCATCTGGTTTTACTCATAGGACTTAAAATGATGTCCATAACCCATCTTCATTGTATTATCTGTCGAGCTCATGACTCCCATTTACTCAAAGTGGAATGGAAGCTTGAGGGTGATGGATCCTACTCTAAGAAATCCATGTACAATGAGCTGTCTAAGGGCCATCTCTTTGGGACTTGGGAAATTATTTGGAAACTTAGAATTCCTACCAAGTTTAAAATATCTCTCTGGCAATTGCTTAGAGGTAGACTGCCATCGAATGACCAAATCTTCAAGAGAAATGGCCCTTCCAACGGGAAATGTGCCCTGTGTGGGTTAGAGGAAAATGTCGATCACATTTTCTTCCGTTGCATCCTTGCACGTTTTGCTTGGAGTGGTGCCCGAGCCATGTTTGGCTCGGTCTGGAACCCTAGATCTCGCCAAGATTGGTGCGGGATTATGGAGGGGTTTCAGGGGCGGGTAGGGAGAGCCCTATGGACCTTTTTTGCGGTGCAATGTTGGTCGATTTGGACTACAAGAAATAAATTCACCATTGAGTCTAAATTCCCTCGACAACCTGCTGACGTTTTCTTTAAATCTATCTTAACTCTGCAGGACTGGCGTCTTCTGTAAAAAACAAGGAGTTGTTGTTGCTGGACGAGATGGTGGCCATGCTTAGGAAGGTGTTCGCGAAGACGACCACACCTGCATCGACCTCTTCTGCCATCATGCCGACTAGAAGCTCCTCCTCTCCCACCTGATTTTTTTTGCCACCTCTTTTTCGCCAGTAGTTTGTCCATGTGCTTGGGCCATTTGTGTTGGCAGCTTAAGTTTGCTGGTGTAGCGGCTTAAGCTTAAAACTTCTTTTGCATCGCAGCTGTGCTGCCTGGGCTGTAATATTTTAGGCTGATTGAGTTCAGCGGTTGAAACTCTGTGTACTCTGCCATTTGTGGCTTTATTAATTTAAAACCGGACACGCGGTGCCTTCGGTCTAAAAAAAGCTCATGACTTCCATGTTACAGATTATTTTCTTCACCCTTCGGTGGCAAATATAGAAGACCAGAAATGACTAAGTTCAGATTCTAAGGAAAAAAACTTCAAGGCCAGGAATGACAAAGATTTTCCTGGCTTCGAAATTTTTCAGCACAGCCACTCTGTTCTCCATCTAAATGTTCTTGGTTATAACTTTACTGATGTCAAGTCTATGTAGTGAGTTCTAGATGGCACAAATGAAATGTTGTAAACGCTAACCAACAATCCAGCATCCAGTTTCCATATATCACTTTAATAATGTGTATATGCTAAAATAAACCTCAATTCTATTTGCCGTTAGTAATGCGAAGATGTCTTGCTCTCTTATTCTTACATGTGCTCCCTCTCTGTGCATCTCCATAGTGAGTTAGTTATGATATGAAATAAAATCAACATCGAGAGGAGTGAAAGACCATTAGAAGGAGCTACATAAATGTCCTATCATACATGTTGGTAATTTACATAGTGAGTTACATGTCTTGCATCTCAGTTTCCATATCACTTTATTTGTATTATCTGTCGAGCTCATTGAGTCCCATGTGTTACAGATTATTCTCTTTACCCTTCAGTGGCAATCTAGAAGACCAAAAATGACTAAGTTAAGATTTCAAGGGTAGAACTTCAAGGCCAGGAATGACAAAGAGGGGAAATGCCGCGATATACCCACTCTGTTCTCCATCTAAATGTTGTTGGTCATTATTTTATTGATGTCAAGTCTATCTACTGAGTTCTAGATGGTACAAATGAAATGTTGTAAACACTAACCAGCATCCAGTTTCCATATCACTTTAATAATGTGTACATGCTGAAAAAAAAACCTCAATTAGATTTGACATTACTAATGCCAAGATGTCTTGCTCTCTTATTCTTACATGTGCTCCCTCTCTGCGCATCTCCATAGTGAGTTAGTTATGATATGAAACAAAATCAAAACATCGATAAGAGTGAAAGACCATGAGCACGAGCTACAGAAATGTCATATCTTACATGTTGGTAATTTAAACAAGCCACATATATCAATTGTAGAGTGTACAATGAAATAAAAATAAATTTACATATAGATCACTAAAATAAAACTATACTGACTAAAACAAGATTTGGAACTGGACATAAAAACCAAAGAATCAAATAATAATAATTTGTGGCTCAACACCCATGACATCCTGCAACGATCATGTCCACTAAATCTTATCCCGCCTGCATGTATTAAACACATAAACATAACTTAGTTCAATGTGAACACTTGCACCAACCAAAAGAAGAATAGTGATCAAGAGAAATAGCTAAGAACAAACTAGTACAGTAAGAGAAAACATATGGAACGATGCAAAGAGAATATTTTCTGCAGTCCACTTTTCTGACATCAAGAAAATCTACCATTTTCAGAGTTAGAAAGAGACATGGCCTGAATCTCATATCCACAGCGTACAAATCCTTGGCGAATATCAAAGGAACCATGTATATTACAAAAAAATGAGAGTATAAATTGCTAACCTCTTCCCTTAAGAAGCACATCGATCATCTGACCGTTGCTGTTCTATGTCGTAAGCAGCAGTAAGGCAGGTACGTATTTCGTTCTTAACAAAATTAGTACTAAGAGAAATAAAAAGGCACTACTTCTGCAAAGTTTAGATCCAAGAAAAACATACATACAGTATATATTTTCAGAATTGAGATGGGTCAACAACATGTTTTATCATGGATTTTGGCAGAAGCAGACCTGTCGCTGGCTCTAGGCAGGAAGATACACAGCTTAAAAAAGAAAAATTTAGAAATATAACCGAATCTTCAAATCTGCTCCACATAGAACTGGAGGCAGGTATACTTCGCCTAGTAGTTTTATAAATACGGAGCGATGGCTCCAAAAAGGAATATCTGCATATGGAAGTAGCGTCAACTGAAAAAAACGAAATAAGACAAACTTGGATGAATATATATCTGCGTAATTGAGATAGGCCGAGCATGATCAGAAAGGGCTCCCTCCCGCCGAGTCGCGCGCCCGCTTGCCGACGAGACGACGGCGAGGATCCCGCGCGGGCGCCGCCGGCCAGTAGCGCGAGCACCGCGCCACCGCCAGACCGCCGTGGCTCCCTGAACGGCCTCTACTTCAAACTCCCGTCGCTGGCTTTCATGCGAGGCAAGAAGATCCCTTCGATCGGTGGTTACTACTACTAGTACGAAACACGGCAACTGGGGCAGCGCAGAGAGGAATGGATCTGGGAGAGGTTGGGGTCAGCGGCTGGGGTGGGGGTTGAAGAGATGGGGGTCGTCGCGTGCGCGGGTCGCGTTTTCTTTCTAGTCTTTGCGTTTTTTTTTTTTCCCGCTGTGACCGGTAACCATGCAAAAATAGAGAAGAAAAAACAGAGCTGAGTATGGGTGTATCACCATTCAGCCATCATGGCTTCGCTGCAGCACCCCGGACGAAGGTGAGGCCTCCATCGTCACCGACGACGACATGGCTTGCAGTCTCAGGTTCCTTCGCGTGTCCGGCGGACGACGGCGGCGGCGTTAGCTTGCCCATAGCAGCGCCTGGAACACACACAACAAATGAAGATGAGAAGAAGAGGTAGATATAGCACCGGACAACTGGACAAGAAGAAAAATTGAGAGAAGAACACACCTTCGTTTGGTCTAATGCGATAATGGAGGTCGTGCCTCGGCTACGCCATGGAAAGAAGAAGGGAGACTCCCTTAAATAGGAGTAGCCGGACCGACCGACCAAACGCATAGCGCACCGACCGTCGTCGCTGCAGGCTGCCTCTTGGCATTGGCAAACCCTGCACGTCATGACGACATCCTCCTCTCCTGAATTGAGGAAACACGTTATCAGCAGCTAACTAGTTTTGGAAATTGCTCCACATATTCTGAACCTCTGCCTTATCCGAAAGTTTGTATGCTGATCCGAATAATCGCGTATGGACTTTTTTGGGTAAATCTAGAAGGTCTGACGTCCCAGACGCGGACGGTGCAGGCTCCCTTGCCTGCCATGCAACAGGTTGCTAGCATCACTCGCCGTGCGCGCCATGCGTACTTTCTTTTCCTCCGCTACCGATTCCAAACTCATCGCGTCTACGTCCACGTGTGGATTCCACCGCCAGGGCGCATGTAGTTGACTTTTTTTTCTTCCAAAAATCCTACCGGATTGTTAATTAATCACCAATAGCTTACTTCCATGCTGTGGCCGGTCAGAGAAGAAGAAAAAAAATGATTTCTATTTTGGATGGGCTTGATGGGCCTGTCACTGAAACAAAGGACATGCTGGAAGTAGCTCTTGACTATTATAAAGACCTTTTTGATTTTGAACCTAAGGCTGATATTAATCTTAGGCATAACTTTTTCTCTGATGATGAGAAGGTTAGTTTAGAAAAGAATAGCATGTTGGTGAGGCCCTTCTCTAAGGACGAAGTTAAAACTGTTGTGTTTGACTCCTACTCTAATGGAGCCTCTGGTCCAGATGGTATCTCTTTTATGTTCTAGCAACATTTTTGGGATATTATCAAATTTGATTTGTTAGCTATGTTTGAGGCCTGGTTTCAGGATAAATTAGATATTTGTAGATTGAATTTTGTTATGATCACTCTTATACCTAAAGAAAATGATGCTAGATCCATGAAAAAGTTTAGGCCTATGAGTCTGTTTAATTGTTCTTTTAAGATTTTTACTAAAGTTTTGACTAATAGATATGCTAAGATTATTGGAAGGTTGATTTCCTCCTATCAATCTGCCTTTATTAAGGGAAGATTTATTTTAGAAAGTGTAGTTACATCCTATGAGATTATCCATGAAGTATATAGGAAAAATAATCAAGGTTTAACTAGTCAGACGAGCCTTGGACGTCTCCTCTCTCCCGCTACAGTAGAGAGGGGCGAATTTGTGCTCCTCCCCTTCCAATCCACCTCGCCGCCGGTGGATCGGCGGATTCCTCACCCTCCATCTGCTGCTCCAGCAGCGGGAGGATGGGGGATCCCCTCGCGGTGTGTATATAGCATAGGGTTTGTAGGGTGGCCTGCCGGCGGCGGCGTGGAGGCGGTGGCGCGGTCGGAGCGTCCTTTTACGGCGGAGCTCGTCCCCTCTGGTGGTGGTGTTCCTCGGAGCGCCGCGTCGGAGCTTCTGCCTTTCTCGTGCTCGCAGATCTTCGGATTCGTTCAGCGCGTTAAGTCCTCCCCGGATCCCGAGTGGCGGCGGATCCGGTCGTCGTGTTTAGAGAAGAAGGTTGTTCGGAGATGCATCGCGGCGTCGACGGTGGTCCAGGGCGTCGGATCTTAAAATCGGGTAGTCCGGCGACTTCCCAGCTGCAGAGGAGCTGCCTCCCATCCAAGGCATCGAGTGGAGCAGTGGCAGCGGTGTGCCACCGGGCCGTTCTGGCCGCCGGCGAGGTCGGGATCTAGAGAGGGGCATTTGTGTAATTTCTTTGTTTCTCTGGATCTTTCTGTAAGGTTCGATGCATCAATATAATTTTCTTTTCTCGCAAAAAAAATCAAGGTTTGGTCCTCAAGATAGACTATAAGAAAGCCTATGATAAAGTTAATTTCAAGTTCCTTCATGAGATTTTAGAGTTTAGAGGTTTTGATCCTACTTTTATTAGGATGATTAAACAGATCACAACAGGTTAAGATTAATGATGTAGAGAGTAATTTTTTCCTTACTAGAGAAGGTTTGAGGCAAGGGGATCCCATTGCCCATCTCCCCTTTAATTTTGTCGTTGATGTTTTTTCTAGAATGTTAATTAAAAAGGTTCAACATAATCTAATTAGAGGTTTGTGCCCAAATTTCATTCCTAGGGGGGGGGGGTGATCAGCTTGCAATATGCTGATGATATCCTCCTCTTCCTAGAAAATGATACTAGTGTTGCTAGAAATCTGAAGTGGGTCCTCACTTGTTTTGAGCAGATTTCAGGCATGGGGATCAATTTCCATAAAAGTGAGCTGCTTCCCATTAATATTAGTTAGGAAGATTTGCTTCCTTTTTTGGAAATTTTCCAATGAGTTGCTTGGGAATTCTTTGTAAAGTATTTGGGGGATCCCTTTGCATTTTGACAGGCTTAGTAGGGAGGATTTGCAACCTCTTTTTTAGAGCATTTTGGCTAGGATGACTGGTTGGAGAGGCAAATTGCTTTCCTCTGTTGCTAAGAAAACTCTGTTGCTAAGAATTCTCAAGATTATATTATTTTGAAGACATCGAAGTGGTGCTGGCTCTGAAAATAAATACATGGGAAAGGTTTGAGATTGATCCTTTGAAATTGGCAAGGGAAAGACAGCTTGAGATGACACGATAAAAGTCAAATAAAGACCATAGGTTAACCAATTGGCTTAGTAGACATCGTTTTTAATGTGTTCATGATCTCACCAGGGCCAAGTCAATTGACAACCCATCTAACAAGATGAATACGACTTCAGTTAAGTGTGGAAGCTGACATCCATCACTAGATGAACTCGCGGGCTAATGTCGTGGGAATACCAAACATGTGTGCCCATGATGTCAACATAACCAAGCATGTCGTAGTGGCCCACGCTGTGCTAGTGTTGGCGCACACATCGGATGGCCCAAGAACTGAAGCCCAAAGTTGGAAAGCTAGGAGGCCTAAGCCGAATCCACCAAGGATCCACCAGCTATATAGATGCCCGTTAATAAAGATTTAGGCGTTCCCGACCAACAACCAGTCTGCAAATTTGAGTTTTTCCAACCAACAATCCGTCGTGCGTCTTTTCAACGAACATTTGGTCAGCAATAGGGATCTTTTTCGACCAACACCAACAGGGAATACAATGTTGTGGTGTAGTGTATATGGAGCCGACTTATAGTACAAGGAAAGAACACAACAAACGAGTACTAGAAGAACTCAGGTAACCCTGACCGGGTTGTAGTATATAAATACAGGTAGGGACATACCTAGAGGGACAGATTACACATGTTATAGTACATAGATCTCAGATGGATATTAGTTGGCCACCGAGGCCTTAGATCACAATTCCTAATGTACAAAGTCGACGATATTGTAACAAATATATGATCATATAGTGACTTATAGAATAAGTAGGGATCCTCCATCGAAGAGGACCCAAACCTAGGTATATGGTGTGCTAATCTCGCTTCTAGGTTCTCCCATATCTCTTTGCCCTACTCTCCTCTTCGACTTTACCACTCATTATGGTATAGGCCGTGGAAATACCACAATTGCTTTACCTAATCTCGACCACCATTGATTCACCGAACAACCCCCAAATCATTTCCATGAGCTATCTCATAAATAGACCGGGGTTCCCCTTGCCTAACCCACTCTCTAGCTAAAGACTATGGGTTCGGAGGGGGAATTTTGCCGAGAAGTTGCCAAACCCGAGTTGTAGTTTCAAAATGGAGAAAAAATGATGGATGAAGAAGATGCAATACTTCCGCGAGCCGTTTATTCCTCTCCTAGTGGCTATCGTCTTTGTTGTGGACTATAGGTCATTTCGTCCACAACATGGACCGATTAGGAGCCTTTCATCGTGGGCCAAGCTGACAGGCCTTTCGGTTGACCTAGGCCCATGTGGGGGCGGCCGTGACAAGATTTTTCGTTGTCTTTGATGTGGCCGACTAGTGCCTGTTGTCCACGCTACGGACGGCCGCATAATTCTGAAAAAAAAAAGAAATCCGAGTATCTATTTCTGGAACTAACTAAAAAAATCCACAGAATTCCACCCTATCTGTGTCCTTTCTTTTTCATGTCCGGTCTGCTAGCTTACTTTTATTTTCATCCTTTGGCCGACTCTCTTTCTTGAGTCAGCTTCGAGACACCTGGGAACTGCGACCGTTTGGATACCGACGCCACGCGCCCATTTTATCCTATGTATGTATACGTGGGTCCGTCGTGTACACAAATCATAAATTGTTGTGGCGTGGGCGAAATTTCAAACGCCGCGCTCCTGTGGATTATACTGACGCCATCGTATCCACTACTACTAACTACTTAGCCAGTAAGAGTCTAAGCGTGTCTACTATGCATACATCAGCTAGCAGTGAGAGTAGGAAATATATTTAATACCCCAACCTTTTCTCTTACACATAAGCAATACATCACACGAATAACATATACTCCCACAAATGTTGCTGTCGCCCGGGAGTCCCGGGTCCGAGTTGGACCAACTACATTTTACTGTATCTGATCACACCATAGAAATACACGAACGCTTAAACATTTTGGCACTAAATAGAGAAACATACTGTATGTGTTTCTTCAGACCATCCAAACCTGTAAGGTTACTACTTCTGTGACCTGCTTGTAAAATGACACGCCGAAGGATTAACGTACAGCCCCTCGGTCTTCATAGTACTAGGAATGGGAAAGATTGACCAGCAGTTGCCGGCTTGCGGAGCATGGATTCTTTGAACGCCGAAGGAGCGCATTTTCACCATCCGCGACAGGTTTATGTTTTGCTCATCTTATATATCGCCTTGCCATATATGCATGAGCTGCCCTGCCATAACACAAAATCATCCGTTAGCGTTCTCCGTTCTGCGTTCACGATAGAGCAGCGGGGAAACAAATTTTGCAAACTGGGAGGGCTAGGCTGAAAGATTGCTCTCACCTCTCAAGTATTAAATTCCACCCAAAGCAAACGTACGCACCTAGTAATTAAGGATGGTTCAGAATAGAATACAGCTTATTGCTTCAAAGCTAGCTGCTCCTACATCTGACCAGTTCGTTTAGTCTTTGCGTGTCGCGCGCTAATTTCTCTTCCCTTTTTCTTTTTTTCGAGGGAAGCGTGTAGCCCCTACACGTAATCCCCAGATCGACGCGTTGCAAACTCCATCGGACCGATGTTGCGTGATAATCCATCCGGACCAAAAGGAGGTAGTACTAGCTAGTCTACTAGTGCATGCGCGGCATGGCAACCGGCCGGTACGAAATAACCGATACCAAATACTCACAGAGCAACTTGCATAATACCAGCGTTAACATAAATATAAGCACGGCCAAAAGAATTCTCTACTACTATATGAAGAAAGATAAAGTTGACATGTCTCGCCTGTGTTATCGTCGGTTCGCTTTACCACGGGTGAAGGTGATGCCACCCTTGACATCGACCACAATATCGCTTACATCAGGTTCGTCGTCCGGACGGTATCCGGCGGCGGACGGCGGCGGCGACGGCCCCATAACGCGGCCGGCGGGACGATGATCTTGCCTAAGAACAGCAAATCTAGGTAGGATTAGGGAAAAACGCAGCTAGCAGATGGACAGAGAAGGATGCTCTAGTTGGATGAAGGTTGCGGCTGTAGGTGGAGGAAAAATGGGACAGAGAGATCTGATGATGCTCGTTGCCCTTGGGGCCTGAACAGGGGATTATATATATATATAGATAGCGTTTGAGCTGAGGCAAAGTGTGCACGCTACGCCTCTGGAATGGGATAAGAACACCATGTTTCCCAAATCTTTCTGGGTACGTACTAGGACGAGTAATCCTTCCTTCCTGCGCGCCCTGGATTAGCACAGGCTCTTTCTTCCGGGCGAAGGATGATACACGTCGGAATGGAGACTTGGTGGGTGATTGTCCCTCCTAGAGACCGCAAGGATTCAACCCCCACGCACGTACCTAGTACCCATATGGTTATCATGACCACGTGGGTCCAGCACATCAGTGCTTAGCCACTCACCATGCATCTTTAGATACGTCTTGTTGCATTCAGGTCTTCTCATTCCTCCACTTTGCTTCGGTTTTGATCATCACACACTTCTGCTCTAGCGGTTACTCGCGTAACTCCGACTAACGACACTTTTGAATAGACATACAAGTAAGGAGTTTTACAAACAAATCACGTAGATACAAATTTTCTCTTCTAAATGTTCAATGAACATATATAATAAATCAAGAATACAAGAAAATATAATTATCTCTTTAATTACCTCTAGGACATATTTTGAACAAAACTATAATTTTTTTTTGGCACAACATATTCCAATATAAAAACAAAAATTACAAAACAAGGAAAAGATAAACAAACAAATAAAAAGGGGAAAGGGGCAAAAAGAAAAAAAAGAAAAAAGAATACTCGTTCAATCCAAATTAATGGGCTCAAATTTTTCTAAATTCGAAGTCATGTTTTAGTGTATATGTAAATATAAAAATCCGAGTTTATTAATTTAAGTCGGAGGGTGCAGAGAAACCTAGTAAAACAGGCCATCTGAATAGGGTTTGCCATCTGAGACCCACAGTCCACCAAGGAACCCATCTTTTATTATTGTGATTTTCCAAGCCCATGATCTGTTTCTTTTTTCACTTAAAAATGGTTAAATCTAGATATGGGCTGGTTCTTTTGCCTTGTGCAGCTGGGCCAATATGGGCTCACATGAGTTTTTTGGCCCGGTTCACAGGCAAATTGTACGCGGGCTCCTTTATGGTTCGATGACATTATGGTTCTGTGTGTAGTGTCAGCTGTAAATTCTGAAAAACAAAAGTAGTGTCAGCTGTACGGCTGCAACCAACCGAGTGTACGCGAACAATATTGTCACCGGCGTGACAATATTGATAAATATAGATTTTGCAGTGTCAGATGCAAAATGTAGCTCAGGAAAAATGACAAATCTAGAGTTTGTCACCGGCGAACAATATTGTTTTTAAGTGAAGATTTTGTCTTTTTTGCTAAGCCCAAAGTACATTGTATTTCGTTTTAAAAATTTGCACACTGATATGATACAACATTGACTACATTACAAGTAATTTTTTGAATGTTCCGAGACATTAAAATCAATCTTCCAAAAATTTCAAAAAAAAAACGGTACCAAATTGGCTACACGTTCCAAAACGAATTTCTGCGTGTGGGTACGTACTACTATTACACTGGAGCTTAATTCCCGGGAACCTTCGTAGAGGTTGCTTTGTTTTGTTTGCATGCACGAACGTCAGCAAGGTCAGCGCGTTATCACTAGTGGCAAGTACAACTCTACTGCCCAAGAGCCTGTCAGCAAGGTCATCCGCCACATGGCCGCCACCACCAGGTGCGTATCTGATATGGAAAACTGGGGGTCGGGACCGACCGCCGCGTTGACGGGAGCAGCGTCACGTGATCGAGCGGTTGACCTTTTTTTTTCAAAAGCTTGCTAGTAGTGTGAAATTAGGCAGAATGTACTCTGTACACACTCTGGTAATGTCCGGGAAAACGCGCTTAGTGTGGGTCTCCTGCAGTTTCATGAAACGTTGCGGTCTAAATCGTACTCCTCTCTACATACTCTCTTCGTTTTAAAATATAAGACGTTTTAGATTTATGAAAAGAATGTACCTAAACTTGTTTTAGTATATAGATTCACTCATGTTTGGAGTGAATCTACACACTAAAACAAGTCTAGATATATTCTCTTCACAAATCTAAAACATCTTATATTTTGAAAAAAGAGGAAGTACATGTCAAAGACATGATGCATTTGTTTTGGTCATAGTCAAACCTCATAAGAGAAACATCAACATGTAATAATATCTACTACATGCCATATAAAAAATTGTATTTTCATGGTTTTAATAATACTACCAATTTGGTGCTGCGGATGTTGATCTTTTGTTTCTACATACAAGGTCAAACCTTACTAAGTATGAATTTGACTAAAACTTGTATTTTGGCAAATAGGCAGTATTAAAATATTAGTAAAGAAGTGATTGGATGTATCGTTTACCTTTATCGTGGATCTTCACTGTGTTATCACACGAGATGTTTTGGTTAGTTACCGATGAAGTGGACTTATTCACGCCAAAAAAGTAAATCATAATAATGATATTCTTGTGTCTTATCTAAAACTGAGATTGATGAAGCTATAGTAGAGAAACGAGAACATGTAATTAATGGACCAGGATAGCCTCCTGGGCAATATGAGTTGAATAAATTGAATAACAACTAAAGCAAAATGATATATATACCAAACACCGACAAGATATATTCTTACATAAGAAATAAATCACATTGTAATAAGATACACTAGGGCACTAGGCTCTCATCTTACATAAGCAAAATATACACATGAGAAGAATAAGATACACTAGGATCCAATCTTACATAAGCAATATATGTACATCAGAAGAATAAGATATACTAGGATCCAACCTTACATAAGCAATAATGTACATAGGAATATAGGATCCAACCTTACACAAGCAATATATGTACATCACAAGAATATTCTCTCACTACCTAAAGAAACATACAATATTTGTTTCTTTAGACCATCTGACATATCCATACCTAACATACTACTTATGTGGCCATCAGGTTGCTGAGCATGGAGGCTTGAACGCGGTGTGGTAGGAACGCATCAGCACGTTCTTCCTTACCATCCATGACTTGCCTCCATCCGCTCTTGTCCTGTCAATAATACAAAAATAATGGTTAGTAGTGTTTGTAGATCGGGGCACGTGGGGCTGCAAGCGGTGTGTGGTGCGATCTTGAACCCCGATTGGTGGTGATCAAATCAAGATCCGCATGGAACCCGGTAATAATGCCCTTGGGTTCACACAAAATTTAACCAGCAAAGAAACTGATTACTGACATAGTAGTAGCAATTTGCGTACCAACTTTTGAAACTTAGATATAGCAAATGAAGAAGAGATATCACACGTACCTGCTATTGTCTGTTCGCTTCGCCAAGGAAGAAAGTGAGTTGCCCCTCGGGCCCAACAACGGTATCGTTCTCGGTAGTAGTAGTATCAGGTTCCTCGTCCAGATCATCTTCTCCCTCTGGATCATCCACAGTGTCGGGCTCATTGTCGGGAGACTCCGGATCCCATGGCGGCGCCGCTAGGTCGTCCATATATATTTAGCAGCACCGACGAGCTCTCGCCTGAAAACAACAAGTCTAGGTAAGACGAGGACATAATAAGCAGCAGTTGACACGCAGCGATGATCCTGGAGACGACCTTTGCACGATCCTGTGATTCCTGTCGTTTGGATGGAGGATGCGGCTAGCTGCGCGTGGGTGGTGAAAGTTTGACGCTCGTTTGAATTTCCGGCGTGTGGCTTTAGATCAGGTTGTGCTTATATAGGCCGCGCTCCGATGGAACGAAAGGAATCGCGTGTGGAACTGTACTTGGGAAGCATCCTATTGGAAGGAAGTTTCGTACGGTATCCCTGAAAATGGCATGGACGTCATATACGGTATAACGAGTGCTGCTACTAGCTACTACTCTTATTCCACCTGTTTCTGATCTCTGAACTGACTAAGCCGTCGTGCTGCGACGTATTCTGGGCTTTGACTGCTTGAGTTTATGAGCTAGTATTTCTAAGCTTGACTGGCGGTGCAGGTGGCCAGGTCTCCTACTCTCTCGCATTCGAAAGTGTACCCATCGATATCTATCCTAACAACGCGGTTCCAGCAGGAGTCAGACTGCATCTTCATCATCATATACACGAATCTTGTTGGATTCTAGTACAGTAGTTCTTCTGATTGGTCCACTTGGCTTCCAACTTTTGCTCTAGAACAAGTTTAATTCCAACGGTACCCCATGTCAACTTCAGAAATTTGAGGAGTCTCGTCTTGAGAACGAACAATTCGGCCTCCCACGCCCTGCCCCTAAGGATGGTGCCAGGCAGTCCTCACCAACTACGATAATGGGCTGTCAATAAGGTTTGGGCGCAAGGTTTTTTTTTTTAGGTACAGCGCAAGGGTTTCTTAATAGGTTCTGGACAGGTTTCTTAGAAAAGTGCATGCGTCATTTATAGAAAAGGGAGAAAATATATGGTATATACTAAGCTCATATTTGGAGGATAATATGTTACGGCGAAGGAGGGACGGAGAGAGGAGGCCTAGGCAGAGGGGAAAGGATGCGACGAGGCGTGGCTTCGGTTTGGCGTAGTAGAGCTTCGCCGGCGAAAACATGGCGACAGCAACAGCCGAGGAAAGCTCTCTGCCGCGGGAGAGGCAAGTGGTGGTGGGAAATGAGGTTGTCTCGTCGACAGGGTAGGCTCACCCCGTTTTCGCTACGTCCGATGTTTTTAGATGGTTCTCAGCGCCCCTGGTTCAGCCTGAAAACGCCGGACAAAAGTCGGACCAAATCTTGCCACAAAAAATGGCCCTGAAAACACCCTCCTATAAACGCGGGTGAAGATGCTCTTAAACTGGAGCTTTCTGGAAAACCTTCGTAGAGGTTGCTAGCTTTGTTTTGTTTGCATGCACGAACGTCGGCTTGGTCGGCGCGTTAACACTAGTGGCAAGTATACACGTAGTCGATCGTACGAATACGTACGTCGCCACCGGCAACAACTATACCGCCCAAGAACCTCCCAACAACGATCTCCATATCCGCACACGTGGCCACCACCAGGTGTGCATCTAATCGCGAAAACTGGGCGTCGTGACCGACCGGCCACCGCCGCGTTGAGGAGAGCAGCGTCACGAGCGAGCCGTGTGCGAGGAGATCACGGCGTCGACGTGGTCTACGCAAGCTGCTGGGCCTTTTCACCAAAGCTTGCTAGGAGTGTGTGGAAACTAGGCTGAGTGTGCTGTGTTCACACACTCTGGTAATTAATGGCTGGTAACACGCCCTAGTGTGGTCCCCTCGTTTCCTGACTGACACGCTGCGCGCGGTCTAAACCGCACGCTCTCTGTACACGCCAAAACATGGTGGTGCATTTGTTTTGGTCATAGTCAAACCTTGTAAGAGAAACCTTGAAAAATATGTTTTCAAGGTTTTAATAATACTCCACCATGTTGATGCTGCGGATGTTGATCTTTTGTTTCTACATGCAAGGTCAAACTTTATTACTAATAAGTACTCCACCATGTTGATGCTGCGGAGTAGTATGAGTTTGACTAAAACCAATTTGCATTGTATATTTTGGCATAGAGCCACTATTAAAATTACAGTCAGAAGTGGTATCTTTTACCTTTATCGTGGTTCTTCATCATGCTTTATCATATGAGATGTTTTGGTTATTAGTTACCGATAAGGTGGAATAATTATTCACGCCAAAAAATATGAATCATAATGTATGATATTCTTGTGTCGTATTAAAAACTGAAATTGATGAAGCTATAGTTGAGAAGCGAGAACATGTAATGGACCAGGATAGCCTCCCGGGCAATGAGTTGAATTAAATTGCACAACAACTAAAGCGAAAGGATATACCAAACGCTGACAAAGGTCTAGTTACATAGGAAATACATCACATGAATAAGATACACCAGGGCACTATATGCTCTCATCTTGCATAAGCAAATATATACACATCATAAGAATAAGATACACTGGGATCCAATCTTACACAAGCAATATCTGTACATCAACCGAATATTCTCTCACTAGCTAAAGAAACATACAATATTTGTTTCTTTAGACACCATCAGACATATCCATATCTAACATACTACTTATGTGGCCATCAGTTGCTGAGAATGGAGGCTTGAACGCGGTGTGGTAGGAACACATCATCAGCACGTTCCTTACTATCCATGGCAGGCCTCCATCGATCCGCTCTTGTCCTGTCATCAATAATACAAAAGTACTAATGGTTAGTGTTTGTAGATCGGTGCCTTATTAGGTTCAAACAAAATTTAACCAGCGAAAAGGTACGTACTGCTGCGTGGTATGGCAGTCGATACGAATCAAAGAAACTGATTGCTGACATAGTAGTAGCAATTTGCATACCAATTACCAACTTTAAAGTTAGATATAGCAAATGAAGAACATATATACATAAAGTTGATATTATCACACTACCTGCTATTGTCGGTTGGCTTCGCCAAGGAAGAAAGTCAGTTCTCCCTCGGGCCCAACAACGGTATAGTTCTCAGCAGCAGCAGCAGTAGTAGTAGTATCAGGTTCGTCGTCAAGATCTTCTTCTCCCTCTGAATCATCCACCACCGTATCCTCCTCCACAGTATCGGGCTCGTTGTCCGGAGACTCCGGATCCCATCCGGCAGACGGCGGCGGCTGCGTTGGCTCGTCCATATTGATCAGAACAAACGAGCTCGCCTGGAAACAACAAATCCAGCAGGTAAGAGGAGGGCATGAGCGGCAGATCAGGACGAGCAAATGGTCGAGAAAATACTAGATCATGAGCTAACCTTTCACCTTTGTAGGATCAAAATACACAGGATGGAGGTTTGCGGCTAGCTGCGGTGGTGAAAGCTCGACGACGCTCGTTTTTCCGGCTAGCTGGGGCTTGGGAATTGGGATTGGGCTGTGCATATATATAGGTTGTGAACGAAAGGAACGCGCGAGGAACTTGTGCTTGGGAAACTTCCTGGATCTTGGCACAGGTCTCTGTACATACGCTATCCCGCTAAATTTGGATGAAAAACACAGGCACGGAATAACTGCCAACTCCTCTTATCCTCCCCACCTATTTCTGATCTCCGAACAAAGGAGACATATCATATATACCTTAGATGCTTTTTCTTCGAAGCAAAGGAAATGCGTACGTTGGATTTTGAGACTTTTTGGGTCATTCTTTCTTTCAGCGTCCCAAGCGTGGCTACAACCGGACGCATGCGACGCAGTCTCTGGGCTTGACTGTTTGAGTTTATGAGTTATCTAGCTTGACTCGTGGAGCCGGTGCGAAGGTCTCCGCTCCAATTCCAGACTCCCTCGCCCAAACGTCCGTGTGAGTTTCACCACCAGGCATATATATCTCGTTGGATTCCAGCCTTTTGATTGGTCCACTTGGCTTCAAACTTTTGCTCTAGAAGTTTCCAAACGGTCGGTCGGGTCAAATTCAGAAATTAAGGAGGCTCATCTTTAATTTTGCGTAGGAACGATTGCGCTGGGCCGTCTCCATGAATCCCAATAATGGGCTGTCAAGGAAGTTTAGCCCAAAGGCTTCGTAATATCTTGATTTTTTTTTTGCGACAATATATCGATTATGTAGTGAAATACCGACGAATTTAGTCCCTTGGCGACAAAATGCCAATAAAATCGAACCCGTGATATAGGAAAATTAAATTTTCCTCTGTCTCGCTATTCCACGCATCCATTAACGCAATTCTGGAATAATGAACAATGCCATCGGCAATCGGCTACATGCATGTCATTTCAGCTCTGGCTAACTATACAAAGTACGAAAATCAGTTTAGTTTGGGGGTAGAATCTGAAGATAGAAAAGCAAAGAACCACCAGATACCATGGTTATTGTGATCTAATCGTTGTAATTCTATGACGGTCTAATAAATCGAGAAATTTATGATCCACTCAGTTAGTTGGTCCCAAAAATATGAACCCCTCTGTAATTCTGTCAATTTTTTTTGCTGATCCCAAAATATAATTTATTTTAATGAAACTGGAGCAAACGGCTACGTGTTGCCTGTGTTGGAAAGCGAATTTCTGCCTGGGTACGTCCTGCTACTATTGTATCCGTTATCCTGGAGCTTCCCAGAGTTTTTTTTTTTTTTTTTTTTTTTTTTGGAGAAATGGAGCTTCGTCCCAGAGGTTGCTTCGTTTTGTTTGCTTGGCGACTTGACATTTGACAAACTAGGTCATCGCCATGGAGCACCCACATGCACGAACGTCAGCCTGGTCCGTACATCGCAACCGGCAACAAGTCTACCGCCGAAGAGGCTCGCCGCAACGATCTCCATCCGCCACCTGCAGGTGTGCATCTAATCGCGAAAACTGGGCGTCGGGACCGACCGGCGACCGCCGCGTTTAGGAGAGCAGCGTCACGAGCCGTGTACCGGGAGATCACGGCGTCCACGTGATCAAGCGGTTGGTGAAGTTGGGCTTTTTTCTAAAGCTTGCTAGCAGTGTGAAAACTAGGCGGAATGTGCTCTGTACATACTCTGGTAATGGCCGGTAACACGCCTACTAGTATGGTCTCCTGATTCTTCACACATTGAGGTTCAAACCGCGTACTCTCTACATGTCAAGACATGGCGCATTTGTTTTGGCATAGTCAAACCTAGTAAGAGAAACATCAAAATGTATAATACCTAGTACATGTCATAAAGAATATTTTATGATGGTTATTACAATATAGGTTTGATGCTGCCACTACAGGAACGGGAAGCTACACCGACGGCTGGTCGCTACGCCGACGGCCAAACGTCGGAGCCGTCGGCGTAGCCATCGTCTAGGCCAGCTCCGCCAAGCAGCCGTCGGCGTAGAATTGCCCTCGGCATATCCTATGCTACGCTGACGGCTGTCCTCGGTGTAGCATACGCCGACGGCTACCCTCGGCGTAGCTATTTTTTATTTTATCTCATTAAACTTTGAAAAATCATAACTAAATCATTCTAATTCGGAAAAATACAAAAAATATATCAAAATTTGCAGAAAAATAAGATCTATCTATCTACACTAAAATATTACACATTTGTAAATAAAAATTAAGTAAAACATAAAAACATTATATAGTTTAAAACAGGCATAAAAAATCAAAAATGATCGAAACAATGCGAAACCTTCGCGTGGTGTTATATTATGTGACATAGTTAGAAGGAAAAACATCAAACTTGGTATATTGATTATGTCTCAAAGAAACCTTCACAAAATGACCTATCTCATTCGAGGTTTCTTGGCTTTCGGGTCAAATGACCAATGTTATGGCTAGAATCTGAAGGGAATATGCCCTGAGAGGCAATAATAAAATGTTTATTATGTGTATTCCAAGCATATGATAGATGTTTATTTTGCATGCTATAATTGTATTAATACGGAAACGTTAATACATGTGTGTTTAATAAACAAACAGAAAGTTCCTAGTTATGCCTCTCTCATAAACTAACTCGTTGATTAACAAGATGATCACAGTTTCCTGATCATAGACATTGAATGTTGTTAATAACGAGATCACAATATTAGTGTAATGGTGTGATGAACATTCATCCGAAGTATAGCATTACGAACTTCAGCTTGTTACGGTGATGCATCACAATTTCCTGTATCATATGTATCTAAACGCCTTTTAGTGTGTAGCAATCTGAACTTCAGCTTGTTACGGTGATGCATCACATAGTCGGGGGCTGCCCGGGATGCCCGGCTACTTGTTCATCTTGTGGCCCCATGTTGTCAATACCGTCCACACCGTCCAATTTTCAATGAAATTCGGAAGTAACAATAGCCGTAGGGAATGAAATGATCCAGACGCATGTGCAATATTCCACCAAATCATCACTCTAAGGCCATGTTTGGTGCTAGTGTATTTGTAAGGATTAGAGAGGATAATCCTACCAAACCCCAGATCCCCACCTAAGACTAAAAACATGTTTGGTTCTAGGTTATTGGAGTAGTTTAATCCACACTTATCTCCACTTTTCTCCAAGTTTTAATGTATTTTTTCCAATATCCAATATACTACCCATACCTAGTGGATTGGTGTTTTGTGGGGATTAGAGGGGTTTGGGTGAATGTGGAGGTTTCACCCAATCCCCTTGGAGATTATTCCCTCGAATCCCTACAAAAACACTAGTAACAAACATGGCCTAATCGGAATAAGCAGGAATGGTGGCTGGAAAGAAAGAGAAATACTCCCTCCATTTTAAAATATAAGATATTTTAGCTATTGTGAAACAAATGTATACATCTTTTAATGTGGAGATTCGGAGTGAACCACACCTAAAAGACGTCTAGATATATTCATTTCATGCTAAAACATCTTATATTACGAAACAGAGGGAGTAGTAGAATAATGAGAATCATATAGGATATTCACTTCGGCTCATAGGTGCATTGCACCCATTATGAGATAACATATTTTGAAATATCAAAAAATTCAAAAAAAATCTGCATATACTCAGAACATTTTATGTTGGTTCACAAGTTTTCGGGATGAAAGAACATTTTATTTGTCCTGTATAAAAAAGATAAAATATGTCAAAGTAATATGACTATTCACACGACATTTTTTGTCTTTTTTATGCACAACAGATAAAATGTTTTTTCATCTTGAAAACTGTGATCAACATAAAATGTTCCAATGTATATGCAGAATTATTCGAATCTTTTGGCATTTCAAAATTTTGTTTCTCATAATGGGTACTATGAGCCGAATTGCCACCTCCGAAACATATGGTCTGTACATTCTTACTCCAGTATGGTTGGAAGATAAGCGAACAAAGCTCCGAACAACAGCAAGCAGCACATCCGCATATACCAGCCAGATCCAAGTTTGCTGGCCGGCTGGGATGCCCGAAGCACGCATGAATACAGTTGAAATTTTTCATTTGTTCAGAGATGTTTTTATGTACTCTCTTCTTTAGAGGCTAACTAACAAACGAATTCAAAATAATCCATATGTTAGCAAGCTCACTGAAGCCTTCACCAAAGATATATCTCGAAGAAGAGAACTTGTCCCACTAGCACTGCTACTCAGCAAATTCAAGAATCTCGGCATCAATGCCATACTTTTGGGATACAATTGTAGGGGCATCCACACACAATGCTCAAGAGAATTTGTGCACACACATAAAGTACATACAACGCAAGATCAATTCTGAGATCAACTTTGATTTAAAGCAACGAGAAAAAAACAGTTATTTCAGACAGCTACTATGATTTTTTAGTTTTTTTGAGAATGATCGCTGCGACTTTATTAGAACTCTGAAATGTCAACCTAGATACAACTATCACCGGAGGAACCCCGATCCAAGTCTTACAATATTTATTGACGCAGCTATCCTTAGCTAACAAGTGTGCAGCTTCGTTTGCCGTATGGCGCACCGTACTTACTGAGAAATCCACAAAGCTCCTGAGAATGGATCGAATCTCTTCCACGAGGGGTCCATGCACCGAGCAATCCACATCTTCCCTTAATAGCTTCAGCCCTGCCTCCCTACAATAATCATCCTTCTCCATTTTCCACTCTATGCACAATCTTTAGCATTGAGAAGAAGCAGGACATAGACACTTGCTCGCGTAGAAGATTCAAAAGCCACCTCTACGAATCAATTACACCTAGCAAAAGGACAAAAAATATATACCGTGTCAGTTTTTTCCCAACAAAGAAAATACAGCTTGTAGTTTGGGACAAAGGGAGTATATATGGTACCTCGTCTCGCCAGTTTCTCCTGACTAACCTAGGGGTGGTTTCCCCTTGAAAACTGGTTCCTTTTCTTTCCCTGCAGCCATCATAAGTGGGGAAATAATTATTTCACGAGGCAACAGCATAGTCATTGTTAAGCAGCAACAAGGAAGTTAGAAATAATAATTAGCTCACCAATTATAGTGGCACCAAAAGATGCGATGAATGAGGTTATTAGCAGACGGTTCAAAACCACAAGAAGATTCATCGGTTGTCGGCAACCATGCGCCTCCCTTGAGGTGGTACTCCCCAAGATGTATCTCCTTGGGTTTGATTTTTACAATGGTGTCTCCAACAATGGTAGGGAGCGCCCTACCACTCACACTCAGACTCCTTTCAGTATTGGCAAATAGAACATTCCCCCCAATGTTCTCTACTGGGGTACATTTGTTTAGGATAAGGTCGGCTAATTTGTAAACTAACAGGTGCAAAGATTTGGGTTTGTCGCTACAGCCGATAGCCAGGACATCCGTGTCACACTGTACCAGGTGGTAGGGGGGCTGGATTTTGCGTGGGCATGTGGCGATCAACTTTGGTGGCGACAGGATTTCCTTATGATGGGGATGGGGATGGGGAGGATCAATCTGGAGAATCTGTGGGTTACTGTTATATGTGGAACGCTGCAATATGTAGAGCCTGCCTTGGAACGACACTGACCTCCAGGTAGGCGAAAGGCTCCAGCTTGAGACACACCATCGACGACGGTCACTGCCGGATGTGGTAGCAAAGGCCACGCGACACACCATTGAAAGAAGAATCATGACCGTGATGAGTCCATCCGAGCTCACGCTGACGGAGGTAGCACATATTTTCCTGAAGTCCGACAGATCCCATATACTAGAGGACTGCTTGGACTTGGCCGCAAAGTCAGTCACGAGGGTTGTGAGAGTCGGGAGCTCGGCGATGTCGCCGGTGAAAGGGTGGAGGAGGCGGAAGGCGCCGTCTCGTTCCTGTAGCAGAAGGACGAGCCCGTCGACCGAGTCAAGAACGCGGTGCTCCTCAAAGAGCGGGAGCCGCGCGCGCACGGAGAGGCCCGTGGAGGTGTTGAAGAAGCGGACGTACCCGTGGAGCTCGCTGTGGCCGGGGAAGAGAGCGCGGCCCTCGGGCAGCAGCACCCACCGCCGTGGGTGGAAACGTTCGTCGACGAGGCCACGACCTCGTGGGCAGACGGTGCTGGAGCGCCAGAGGGGACAGACGGCGCGGAAGCGCACGTAATCGATCAGATCTCCGGCCAGAACACGCCACCCAATCAGCCGAATCAAGTCCGGATGGAGGACCGCCCAAGAGAATGCATCGTCCATGGACAGATAGCTCCCTCGATTCAACAAAGATAACAAATCGAGCTGGTTGGAGAAGAGCTGGTTGCAGAATACAACTGAGATGCACGCAGCACGCCGCCGCTCGCCCGCACTGCGCCGCCGTGCTGCCGTGGGGATTTGGGATTTGGGATGAGAAAACCGCAACCGCGGTTCCAAATGTTTTCGGGTTGCGTCAGTTTGGTCGCTAATCTTTAAAATGGAACAAGTGAGCACGCGCGGTTCTAATTTGATCTGACCCGTGACACGTCGGCTGCTGGTCGTTAGGCGAGAGATTTCCCGCGGCTGGCCGATAAATATTTTGCAACTGTACCCCTATAAGTATCTGTCTTATCCTTTCCCAGGCCCCAGACCTTCTCTCCTTCTCTGTTTCTTCTCCAGCCACTGCCCATCGTCATGAGTTCCACAGCAAGCTCATCTGAGTGGATTCGGCCGGAGGAAGCCATCTGCTCCATTCCGTCGCAAGAACTCGATGTAGCTTCTCTCCGCCGCTACCTGCTGGAACTCTGGTTGGTGCCATGTCCGTCTTGTCGATTTCGAGAACCATTCGTCTTGTCTCTCAGTCGAGCTCCAATCCTGGGCGTGTCTTCTACAAATGCCCCAACCATCGGGTAAGATGTTGTTCTTAGGACTAGCAGATTCATTTCCCTCCCATTTTCTTATTTCTTTCTCTGATTTATATCTCAGGTTACTCCTAACCCTTGCAACCACTACTACTGGGAAAATGGAGAAGACAACTATGTTGATTTTCTGGTTAGGAATGGGTACTATGCAGGAGAAACAGAGAAGGGAGAAGAAGATGTTGGACAGAGGGACATGGTGGCTGTACTGAAGAAGATGGATCAGCTACTTGTCATTGGCAACAAAGTGTTAGCAGCAATTATTTGTCTAGTTGTGGTGATGGTGTATGTAGCAGTTGCTAAGTAGATCAGGACTGATGTAATATGTGAATGGAAATGAATGCTAGTTTCTCTTTCAAATGCAATGTATGAAATGTTAGCAACCGACTGGCAGATTTCAACAAGTGGTAACTGATTATCTCTAGATCATTACATCCAAAAGAAATACTAACTGGCAGATTTAACAAGTGCACTCCTGCACTTACATGGTTTGAGTGAAACCAGAGCTACATCTGAGCATCAGGTTTCTGTCAAACCTAGCCAAAATATGAGTTTGTTCTCCAAAATATACAACCTATCTTCTAAAGATGTCCAAAATATACAACTATCTGAGCATCAGGTTTCTGTCAAACATCAGGCTGGCACCTTGTTCTCCTTCTTTGTCCCAACCTTCCTCTTCTTAGCTAAACCAAGGGTTTTGATTGGTGGTCTTGGAGGTGGTAGATCATCTCTGCAGCTGGCAATAAACTGGCTTTCAGGGAGATGATCTGATGGTGCGACACAGGACTATTGAGTTCTTCTTCAGAAGAGAGCAACAAAAAAGAAGGATCATCTGCGGCATGGTTGCAGTTTCAGAAGAAAGCAACAAAAAAGAACTCACTTGTTCCTGTAGAACCTGAAACACACTAGATGATGTAACATCATAGTTCATTGCAGATGCCACAATACTAGCTGTTGCACTTGTCTCCATTTGTGGTAAAACCTTTTTCTAGCAGATAGAAAGGTGCAAGTAAACAATAGATAGAAATGTGCAAGTAAACAAAAGATAGAGATGTACCTTGGCACTACTATTTCTTTTGACTGTCATTTTCTTTGGAGGTTGTGGTTCATCTTCAAGATCATCATCAGGTAGTACAATCTGAATTGGTTCTGGCTGTGCTGTAGCTGCTGCATCTACTGCATCTGCTGCTAGTTTTGCTGTAGCTGCTGCATCTGCTGCTAGTTTTGCTTTACTTGCTGCATCTTTACCAAGAGCTGGGCACTTTCTTTTGTTGTGGCCAGGTTCATTGCACACACTACAATGGCAAATTGCTCCATGCCTGCTTAGCCTAGTGCCACCATTCTCCTCAAGTGGACACTTCCTCCTCTTTTTGCTTGGCCTCCCAACTTGCTTGTCAAACTTTGGTGGTCTAATTTCTAGCCCATTCATTTTCTTCCACATTCTAGGGTCACTACATGGCATAATTACACCATTGTATGCAGCTTTGAATGCATCTATGCTATAACATTTGTGGACCACTGACTCTGGTTTGATCCTTTCATGCCTAAAAGCTGCACATGCATGCCTACATGGGATTCCAAAAAGCTGCCAGGCTCTACATGAGCACTCCATCTTGTCAATGTGCACCTCATATTCACCATACAACCCATTCACCTTGAACAGATGCTTTGCTGCAGGCTTTGCTTCATAATTGTTGGCAAAATCAATGTTTTTATCTAGTTTTTTCCTAATTTTAGGACAAATTGTGCCACACATCTCATCTACTTCTTTATTCTTGTTAAAAAACCTAACCATGATTTGATCTTTGATCTTTTTCAAGCTGGTCACTATAGGCAGTTCTCTAGCATCAAGTATGCACCTACATGGGAAACTACTATTGGAACAAGGAAACATGCAAAGCTAGTACTGAAACAAAGAATCTAGTACTGAATCAAGGAAACATACTTGTTGAACACTTCACAGATGTTATTCAGCGGCAAATCACATTTAGGCAGTTCCTCAAAGAATGCCTTGCACCATTGCCTTGGATCAATTGCATTCAGGTACTCAAATGCATCCTGGTCCAGTGCTTTCATCTCATCCATATACCTCTGCCAATCACACTCTCTAGTAGCTCTTGCAATCTGCCATAACTTGTTTTTGAAAATGTCACCTCTCCACCCATTTCTAGCAAAGTTTTGGTGTAGATGCCTCACACAAAATATGTGTTGTGCATCAGGCCATAATGCATTCACTGCATTGATCAAGCCCTACATTGTCAAGCAATTATAATGTCAAACATGTAAATAATTTCAAGCTATGTAAATATGTGGATGAATTGCATGTAAATTATCACCTTTTGTCTATCACTCATAAATGTCCAGGGTCTTGTATTCTCTATGCCAAGATCATCTTTAAGTGTGCTCAAAAACCACTTCCATGAGTTAGTATCTTCCACTTCAACTATAGCAATGGCAATAGGGAAATCTGATCATTTGGATCTACTCCTACCTGAAAGAACACACCTCCAAATTTGTTCTTAATATGGCACCCATCAATTCCAATAATGGGCCTACATCCCGCCATGAAGCCTCTCTTGCATGCATCTAGTGACATGTAACAGTTCTTGAACACTTCGCAGTTTGAGTGACAAACATTGTCTGCCAGGATTTGATCTTCTTATTTCTTGGGCAAAATCCCACGAAATTATCGTGTCAGTTCATCCCCATGGATCGCTTCAATGCAATCCTTCCGCCCTTTAAAGCTTGCTTCTACTAGCCGTCATGTTGAAATCCTGCTCAATTATCCTAGCAAAGTTCTTTAGGGACATCTTGTCATCATCTCTAAACTTTTCTAGGTACTTTCCTGCTAGGTATCTTGCAATGAACTGTTTTATCTTGAAATCCCTTTCACACTTGTGCTCTGCAATATATTTCTTGACAGTCCAAGCTTTGGATCTGCTACAAGGTGAAGCATATAAGTACCATGGACAGTTTGGCTCACAACAGGCCCTAACCCTCTGCAGATCATTCTTCTTGTAGTGCACTCCTACTCTTTGTTGTATAATGTACTCTTGTATTGCACCTCTAAGCTCAATGACTGATAGAAACACCATGCCAATCTTGAATTCCACTTTTGTCATGTTCTCTGGCCTCCACCTTCTTCTTCTTCTTTTTCTTTCTTCCTTGCTTGTCCATTACTTCCACTTCATCTCCTGAAACAGCTGCTTCAATGTCTGAATCTTCCAGCTCTTCCAAATCTGCATCTGTATCATAGTCAGAGTCATCTACCCATTTGGATTTTTTCTTCTTGCTTTCTTCAAATTTCTCATCAACCCATTCTTCAAATAAATCATCATCATCTGCTCCTACCTCATTTTCAGAGTCGGCCCAGTCTTCATCCAACTCACTGTCCTCAGCTACCTCCTCAACCTCAAGCTTCCTCCTACTTCTTCTAAGCTCATGCCCATAGTTATTTGGCTGTTGCATAGCTGGAGCACTACTACTGCCTGGATTTCCCTTGCCTATTGGTTCCTTATGCTTGGAAGAGTTTGGGCTCAACACAGGAGGCAGATTAGGAGAGCCAGATATGAGAACATCATCAATGAAAACATTATTGCTAAAATTCATATCTTTATGGTCCACAAACAGCTGGAAGTACTGGAATTTAGGAACAATAGAAATCATGTGCATTTTATCAATATCACGGTCTATAATTCTAAGCCCTGATCCAAGATCTTGTCCAGGGAGCAGCCAATACAAAGAGTAATTTGCTGGTTGACTATAGCCTAGCTGCTCCATAAAATCAGTGAGCCACAGAGATGACCATGTATCTGCTTCACATCCATCAAACCTAGCAACTTTTCCATCGACATAACTCTTGGAAAGCCCAAATCCACAAAAAAACCAGCATAGTTGATTTCTACCGTGAACTCCTCCTCATGTGGTCCTAATTAACAGACATTTCATCATTTTCTATCCGATTCGACTTGCCAATCTAATGGTGCTACACAGACGGGATCTAGGGTTACTTACCGTAGCGCGCGGGAGGATCTCCGGGTCGCCGCATCTTGGCCCCTTGCTCGTAGGCTCCATCCTCCCGGGCCTCGTCCCTATGGCGGCCTCCGCTGGTCCGTCGCCTCCGGTCATCACCGGAGCAGCACCGTCGTGGCTCGCCTCCACCGTCACGGGAGAGAAAGGGGTGAGGAGATGGAGGAGCGTCGAGTGTGCGGGAGAGGAACAGAAGGGGCTCTTTGCAATTTCTCGCATCCAGCAGTTGAGCACCGTGGGCCCTACAGCCGACGTGGCAGCTACGTGGCACCAGTCATCGCGGGTCAGACCAAATTAGGACCGCGCGTGCTCACTTATAAAACATTTAGGACATAAATGTTCCATTTCATAGATTAGGGACCAAAGTAACGCAACCTGCAAACATTAAGGACCGCGGGTGCGGTTTTCTCATTTGGATTTGAGGGGAACTCAGAGTTAGAAGAGGACGGGGGCACCACGATGGGGGGTCTGTGTCTGTCCGAATTTGAGGATCAGAGCCGGTGGCCGGCTAGTTGGCTAGGCCCCTTTTCTTAATGGGCCATAGCATTCAGATCAGATTTATCTCCCCCTATGTTTGTTAGTGGGCCGTACTGCCGTTAGAAACTTTGGCTGTTAACGCGAGAGCTCCTATGTGACGCTTTTAGCGTCAAATATTGAGCCTAGGCATACCGCATCCAGTTTGAGGACGAGCCCATTAATGTTTTCAGATATAACAGAGGCAGGGTGTTCGTTAAAAAAAGGAGACCCTTACAACATGAAAAAGAAAAACCGTCGTGACCGTTTCCTCGTCGTACTGAGAACATCCCTAGAAACAGATTAAGGGAGTGTTTGTTTGGGCTTTTGACCACTTTTTTACAGGAAAAAGCCAGAAAAACGAAACAAACGGGTGGCTCTGGGTTTGGCTTTTTCTAAAGTACTTCTATAAAACACCCGTACTGGGCAAAGCACGTCCGGAGGTGCTTCCCGCAGCTGCGAAGGAACCGTTTTATTATTTGGACATAGTGTTCCCTCAATTTACAACAAATTGCCACCCAGACTAATCCAGTACGTGACCAGGCTCCTGGAAAAAAAAATCCTACGCCCCACCCCTCGTCCCTCGCGAGTCGCGAGGATAGGGTTCTCCCGCACTCCTCGTCAGGAACAACGCCGCCGCCAGGTCCTTCCCCGCCGCCGTCCTCCCGGCCTTCTCCCCGCCGTCCTCCCTCCTCCCTTCCTCCTCCCCGCCGTCCTCCTCCCTGTCTCCTTCCCGCTGCCATACTCCCTGGCTCCTCGACGCCGCCCTCCTCCCTGGTTCCTCGACGCCGCCTTCCTCCCTGGTTCCTCCCCGCCGGCCTCCTCCCTTCTCCCCGCCGCTCTCCTTCCTGCCGCCGGACGTCCTCCCTCCTCCCTGGCTCCTCCCCGTCGGCCTCCTCCCTGCCGCCAGCGTCCTCCCTCCTCCCCGCCGCTCTCCTTCCTGCCGCCGGACGTCCTCCCTTCCACCATACCTCGCAAGTCCACTGCCAATACTGCCTAGCTCGTCACACCCCCTTCCTCGTCGTCCTCCTGCCGTCACTGCATAGGTGAGGCTGTTTACTTGACCAAATTGATTCATGGGGCTGTTTACTTGATTCATGTTGTATGATGTGCTACGAAATTTGATGTTGTTAGATGTGGGATGTGGTACAAGAATGAAGTGCTATGAAATTTGAAACATGTATTTGTTCATGTGGTGTTGTTAGATGATGTTAGATGTTGTTAGATGATGTTAGATGTTGATAGATGTTGTTAGACGATGTTAGATGTTGATAGATGATGTTAGATGTTGTACTGCTATAAAATTCCATACATGTATTTGTTTATGTGGTGTTGTTTGAAAATTTCATGTCACTTGTAAAACCGAGTGACCAAATTGATGATGTTTGCTGTTAATAATGTGTTGGTCTTGCTGAAATTATGTTGCTTGGTGTAGTATTGGTACGTGTTGGTCTTGCTGAAATGTCGAAGATGGTTTGGGATCATACCACACTAGAGTTTTCTGTGACATTTGTATGGAGGAAGTGAACGGCAACAATAGGGATGGGGGTTGCTTGAGTAGAAAGGGGTACAAAAATCTTGGAGACAAATTTGCCGAAAAAACAGGGGAAAGATTAACGCAAAAACAATTCAGGAACAAATGGGATTCTTTAAAGAAGGATTACACGGGGTGGATGGAACTGCAAAATGCGACCAGGCTTGGTTGGGATCCTATAACAAAAACTATGGATGCAGATGATGATTGGTGGAAGAATCACATAGCTGTAAGTTACTATCTTTTATACTCGTCTTTCCTTTGTATTTGGTATTATGATCATCGGATCGATCTCTATTATGTTCTTATTTACAGATTCGTCCTGACCATGCAAAATTTAGGAATGGACCACCTCCTAACTTGGAACAACAGGATGTTATGTTTAGGAAGGCACATGTCACAGAACAATTATCTGCCATTGCAGGTCAGGAAGAAGGAAATGGCAATGAGGCTCCAATAATGCTTGATGATGATACCTCGCCTTCCAACAATGCAATAGCGAAACGCAAGCATGTAGAGAATGAAATGGGAACTAGGAAACGCAAGCATGTGGGCTCGAATTTTTCTCGGCTTACAACAATGCACCGAACACAATTGTATCAAGGCACACCGAAGGAAGTTCTAGCAGTAAGGATGATCAGGTCCCAACTATGAAAGAGTTTTTAGGAATGGTTCGAGATTGTGGAGTGAGTGAAGGAACTGCTATCATGTACACTTCTGGCAAGCTAGCTATGAACAAGGATCATAGAGAGGTGTTCGCAACATTTGCAACAACTGCGGGGAGGCTCGATTGGCTCCAGAGGACACATGATGAGATGAACAAGTAGATGTATAATTGCTTTGTTGTCATTACAGAGCTTGTGGCTACTATGTATCCGTTGGAGACTACTTGTTATTATTCTTTCTCTATTTTTGTCGAGACTATTTATGATCATTGTAAAACATTTGCTGATTGTTGTGTGAAACATTTGATGATTGTTGCATGTCTAGTCATTATTTTGTGAAGCATTTGCTGATTGTTGCATGTCTAGTAATTATTTTGTGAAGCATTTGCTGATTTTGAAATGTTATAATTATTTTGTAGATGGATGGTGGTGGTGATGATCGTGACTATGAACTAGAAAAGACACTGCAGTTGCTTGGAATGGTGCATGACCTTGCCGTGTTGGGATATTATGGTAATCTCTATAGTCAGAAGTACTTGAATAAAGAACCTAGGAGGGTTTCGGAACAAACTGGTCTTGAATGGGTGAATGAACAACTTGGAAATAGGAAAAGATGATACAAAATGTTTAGAATGTATCCTGATGTGTTTCATGCATTGCACGATCTTCTAGTTTCAAGCTATGGGTTGAAGTCAACTAGAGACATGTCATCTGTTGAATGCCTAGCTATGTTTCTATGGATGGTTGGAGGACCACGGTCATTTAGCCAAGTTGAGAACCATTTTTTTCGTTCAACTGAAACCATTCATAGGAAGTTTCACATGGTTTTGTATTACTTGTACAAGTTGGGTAAGGATAACATAAAGCTAGTAGATCGAGAGTTCAAGGATGTGCATCCAAGACTTCAAGATGCACGCTTCTGGCCTCATTTCAAAGATGCCATTGGCGCCATAAATGGCTCGCATATTCCAGTTGAAGTACTGCAGAGGTGGTTAACCATACAGGAAGGCATGGTTACACATCACAGAATATTCTAGCGATATGTGACTTCGATTTGAGATTCACCTTTGTTGTTGCTGGATGGCCTGGTTCGGCGCATGATACACGCATTCTACAACGCTCCATTGAGAAGTATCCAATAGAGTTTCCGACCCCTCCTGGTGGTAATATTGTATATCTTTGTCTACATGGTACACATAGTTACAAATGCATTGTTGTTGATGTTTGATTTTTTTTCGTTCATGTGCAGATACATATTACCTTGTTGATTCTGGTTATCCAAATAGAAAAGGGTTCTTAGCTCCTTACAAGCAGAAGACATACCACATACCGGATTTTCGTCGAGAAGGGAGACCAACAAATAGGGAAGAGATTTTCAACTATCTACACTCATCGCTCCGGAATGCTATCGAGCGTGTCTTCGGTATCTTGAAAAACAAGTGGCGCATATTGAAGTATATTCCTTCTTACGGTCTGGTTACTCAGAAAAGAATTATTCTTGCTTGCATAGCACTTCATAATTTTATTAGAGACTCCAACTTACGCGACAAGCAGTTTGATCGGTGTGATGCAGATGATGACTACTTTCCTAAGGTCCAAAGGCAATCAGTAACATCAGTCGGTGATACTGCTCCGAGTGGACTACACACGGTAGACATGAACTCAACGCGTGATCGCATCGCTACTGCATTGTACAATGCTAGAAGAAGATGATCGGTTTGATCGGTGTGGATGTATCTATATTCATTATGAGACTATCTTTATTTGTTTAATGGTTGGATATGTATTTTGGACAAACCAATATGTGACATATGGTATATAATATAAACATATGCGTTTATGTATTCAATAGTGAAGTTTACGTGTTATATTAATTACAGGGGCATTACAGACAATTTCTTAGCACACAGACAGTACCAAGTCACAAATAAACTCGGAAAAATAATTTTTCCTCAAGACAACAGCCAGCCACAGCCCAAACAAACAGGCCCTAAAGCTTTGGCTTAGAAAACGAACTAACGGACAGGGCTGACTGACTACAAGGACGTCCGCCTACATCCACGCGAATTGAATTGAGCAGGAGAACGAGAGTCAAGCAAACCAAACCTTGACAGAATGGCTTGCTTAGTACGCGTTACTCGGTTCAGTAGAAAAACTTGGGCACACACACAATTTGCTGGAAGTCTTTCAGCACCGGGACAGTAATTTCTCAGCTTATTTTCTCTTTCTTCGTAAACAAGAAAATGGGACCTCCATATTATCGTCCTATATACTACATCGTACTTGCAGGATTTGCCAACACCCAACAAGAGACGGCAAGTCCTTGTGTTAGCTCAGAGAAAGTAGTATCGCCGGCCCCGCAGTGGACTTCTTCTTGGCCTTCTCCCCCAAAGCCGTGGGCGACTGCCTCTTGGCACCGGCGTCCGGCTTTCTCACTCTGGTCGACTTCTTGACCACCGGGACGCACTGGGTGTATCCACGGGCACGATGACCGGCCAGGGCAACGGAGGGGCGGCCCCATAGCTGTGATGTACTGAGGCCAGCGGAGAGGCGGAATTGGTCGGGTGACGGGTCAGAGAGGGCTCGGGGGGAGGGGGAGGGCAGACCGGACCGGAGACGTCCATGGTGAGCGCGGTGCAAAATTTATGTATCACGAAATCTACATGGCGATGCAAAAATTATATATCACGAAATCATGACACATCACATGTTAGAGAGACATTTTTAGCTTCTGTTATATAAAAGTTAGATTTTACATCACCATAGTTATACATCACTGTTAGAGATGCTCTAACAACGAGTGAACTGCCCGCCGTGCGGATCCGTGGTGGCGCCGGGAGGGTGAGTGGGCCGTTTAATAGGCTTCACACATTTTTCAGCCCAATCAACGTGAGGACGTCCAGTTGCAGAGGTCCAAATAGGTTGGGCCGTTCATTCCACGCGAATTGAATTAAGAAGAGAATGGGTCAAGCAGACCTTGACAGAATGGTTCCGTCGCTTGCTTAATACGCGTTACTCGGTTCAGTAGAAAAACTTGGACACACAATTTACTCGAAGTCTTTCAGAACGGGGACAGTAATTTCTGAGCTTATTTCCTCGGCGCCTTTCTTCATAAAGAAGAAATGGGGACCTCGATCGTCCTATATATATCGTACTTACAGGATTTGCAAATGAGCGTTACCTTACGCAGAAAGTAGTACTGTACAATTGAGAGGAGAATGAGTGGTGCACATCCGTGTGCTGTTCAGAGGAAGAACAATTCAGAAGCGCCCGATCCAGCGAGCTCTTCCCCCGCCGCGACAATATCAATCCGAGCAAACAAAGGTTCTCTCAAAAACTATCTATGTACTTACTCGTCCATTTATGTCCCCTTTTGTTCGTAATCCTCTTATATATTTACCTGGATTTGTTTGCAGCTCATACTGGAAATCATACGGTTGTTGGCGATGATGGAGGCTTAACTTTCATGCGGGGTGGCAGCAAACCCGTAAAAAATGGTGATATACCCAGACTCGATCTGTTCTTTTATTATTGCTATGTACTTTGCTACTAGTGTTTTCCCGCACAGATCGATTAGCCATTCTCACAGCGATGTCCATGAAGATTCGAAAACAAGTTCGAAAGAAAAATAAGTTATGATGCTGTTCCTTTTTCTGGAGAAAAACAATATCAGGGATTGAGGCGATCTTTCTTTCCTCTCGTGCTCTACAAGTATGAGATATTCTCGTGAATAGGCAGGAGTACCTATAAAACAAGCTCTGAAAAGATGGAATACCATGGATGACTCATTAGCGAGCGCCACACACAAGACTAGCTAGAGAAATGGTCAAATATATAGTAGCAGCTTCGAAGCTTCATTCTCAACAATCTTATCATAAGATCTTTATGCATGATTACCTTTGGTGGAAATTCTTGAGAGTTGAACAAGGTCCTTCATTGACAAGATTGTGTGACGAATTCCACTTCGCTGCTATCATGAACGCTAACCATTGTTTCTGTTTTTATTATGACAGGGCGCTTGTATGAGAAGGTGAAAAAACAGAAAACCGAGGAATGTCCTGACGGTAAAAATGCCCCACGTGTTCAGACCCGTCCAAGTTCAAGCCTCCATTCTCGCAACAGAAAAGGCCACAGAAGTAGTAAACTGTACATGTGGATGTTGATGGTCTGAAGAAACAAATTATGCAGCTAGCTAGTGACAGGTTTCATGAAACCATTTTAAATTCAGTTGGTCGGACTCGACATGTGGCTCTCGAACGAGAGCCTCGTATATGTCATCTGTGTGTGATGTGTCAAGCTTATGTAAAATGAGACCCTAGTTATTACTTCCTCCGTACTTAAAAGTATTTCGTAAATCTGTCAAAATTCGAATATATCTATATATAGATACATTTAAAATTAGACAAATTCGTGATATCCTTTTTATGACGGAGGGAGTATATATTTGGGAGAGAGAAAATATATTTTCTTTGTTACACCACTGTTTTTTTGATAAAAATATTAATAACAAGAAATTATCACCCAGGCTATGCAACAACATAATGCCTAGATCAAGTCTAGACACAAAAGATGCACACAGCGAAAAAAAAGAAAAAACAAAGACATCGCAGCAGTAACTACACAACCAGTGGGGAAGCCCAACACCGGAAATGTTGGAAAAAAACTAGGAGGGGAGACCGATTAAACCAATATTGTGATTAACACACTTTTAGCATGATCTTAAAATACGCAGCGGGATAAATGTAAACTTCAGCACCACACTTGAATGCTAACTCGTGGATTGTTGTTCAATCACGCAAGGAAACATTTGCATCAACCATCAAACAAATATGGAGAAACAAGAAACTTCATAGTTTGTACCCAACCATGGACAATGTCTTCCCTTAGGAGAGAAGTTGTCTTGTGATCCTAGACAATGTCTATGGTAGGGAGAGATGTTCTCAGAACAGCTGCAGTAGCAAATCAACACAGAGGGACATGAAAAACCTCTCAACTTGAGAGGAAAAAACACAGGCCGAAGCCATTCAAATATTTTTCCACTATTATCAAATAGGAATACAACTTGTTCTTCTCTATAAAGCACCAAAGGATCTCATACATCATGATAAACATGGATTTTCGATGCCAACAACAAAATTTAGGACACAAGAGTTAGGGATTGAAATAATCTCACCAAACCTGGTGGAACCCTAACTTGATGGAGACAAGGTAGGGATCTGTACGTCACGACCTTGGGGGCAGAGCCCGGTGCTTGATTCCGCTTCTTTCTTCAACTTCTTCTTCTTTCCTTCTCTCTTGGTTTTCTTCTAATGGAGGCTAACCTATATTTTCGTCACCCCGCTCAGTGGTGTATGGATGGGAGGCTTATCCTCTCCTTTCGCTAATGTGCAATGTCCAAAATGACCCCCGATCACAAACCTAAAGATTTGTGGGCTCTTACACCAATTTAGGCCACCTAGAAAGCTTTAAAAGGCAATCTCCTCACAATTGACGTGAGGAGGATACCCAACAAATCTCTCCCATCCGACTCTCATGTGGGGGGCACCGCCATGCCCACTGCCTTGGAACATACAAGTATCTTCTCACTTGACAAATATCTTGGTCATCAATATCCGATCCATTCTTGTTGGCATGGATCTTCTCAAGTTTTAGCAACTTGGAACTCGCAATATCTCGAATCCAATGATACCTCACATTAATGTGCAAAGAATCCATTTGATTGAAAGGTTTGTTTTCTAGGCTTTGTGAAAATGATTCTTGCATTACTTCGTTCTGTGATAGTCAAAGTGACATATACCTTACAAAGGATCGGATTTTTTATGAGAGAACTAAGCATATTGAGGTCGAGTATCATTTTATTTAAGACATTGTTGCTCAAGATAAATTAAAGGTATGCAAGATGGGTGCTCCTGATAATCATGCTGATATGATGACTAAACTTGTTCATGTTGCTAACTTTGATCTATCCTCGAACTTAATTGGTTTAACTGGTTAGCCCAAGTGGCTATTGGTGACGAAAGTATATTTTTCTTGTTGTTCGGGAAGTTGTTGCTATTGATGTTACAAGAAGAAATTTTTCTAAAGGAGGAGTTTGTTGAAGTCTAATCCAAATTCATTAAGAAGGCTAACTTCCGACGAGCAGAACAAGACCCGTCGCCGATAGGATGTATATTCCTTTTGTAAGCAGCCAGTTGAGATAAGTCGCATATGAAATAATCCCTGACATTGTGTAAACACTCCCCATATAGTGAAGTTTCGCTGGCTAGTGCCGTGGTTTTATTTTCTTCCTATGTTATTTACTTATCATGTTTATAACACTTTCCATAGAAGGCCCTTTAGGTTTTGTCTATAGCTTTGATCACCGAAGGAGGAGGATCTAGTGGCATGAGGTGAAAGATCGCCATGGCGCTGAGAACTGATCGCACTAGAATTAGCCTTCCTTCTTGTGTGAGCATGCAAGTTTTCCAAAGAGCCAATTTGTTACGAATCTTCTCAATCAAGGCTAGAAAATCCTCTTTTCTTGCTTTCTTAAGATGTAAAATTGCTGTAAACTTCTAGAACAAAAAGATGGTGACTAAAACTGAAGCCAAGTGGACTAATCAAAAGACGGGCAACTTGTCTCAGCAAAAAAAAAGGGCAACCACACGTCAGACGCTGAATAATTACCAAGTAGTAGTCTCCCATTCCACGCGTTTCCTTCGCTAAGAAGAAGAAGGCTGTGCTAATTACGGGGTACACAAGATTACTCCTTGGACGGCGGACTTCAGTACCCCGTACCTAGACCCCCGAGATTCGTAGCGCTTATCCCATTTGGAGGAAACGTGCAGACTTGCCTCAGAGGAAACGCCTACTTAAGTTCGATCAAGCCCAAGGGAAGGAGCATCAAGTCATTTGTCGGAACCAAAGAAAAACATATCAAGAGCGTTCTCCACCTGTAGCCGCAACCTCCATTGGAACAACAGGATCGTGCAAAGGTTATCTCAAGGTTACTTGTTTTTTTTTTGGATTATCATCTGTCCTCTACAGCTTATTTCCCTGATCTTACCAAGATTTGTGGTTTCTAGGCGAGATCGGCCCTGCTACTATGAGCCAGCTGAAGCGGGCACCGTCTGCCGGATATGGCCCGGACGACGAACCTGATGTGAGTGATGTGGTTGTCGATGCCGAGGGAGGCTTGACCTTCATACGTGGTGGAGCGAACTGACTATAACAGGTGATATGTCAACTTTATCTGTTCTTCATTTACTAGCTAGTACTACCTGAACAGCTAGAAAAGCTTACATTTTGAAACGAAGGTAGTATTATGTTTATGTTTGATCGTTGGTATTCCTACCGATTGCCATACCACTGAATAGTCATACCTTTTTGCTGGTTAAAGTTGTTTGAATCGGGTCAAAAAAAAGTTGTTTGAACCAAAACCATTAGAGTTGATACCGGGTGCGCTTGGGGTCTTGATCGAGCGCTTCGGATTTGCGGTTCAAGATTGGGGATCAGTTTGCATCCCGACGTGCCGATCTGTGAATCGAAAACAGCTCTATGATTAGCTTGCGCTACACGCAAGACCAGGCGAAATGGTCAAGTAGGACTGTAGGAGCAGGTCCTTCAAACAAACTGTATTCTGGACCATCTTCCGATTACTTTAGGCCGAAATTATTGAGAGAGAGAGATCCCTCAGTTTAGAAGATTGTGTTCAGTTTGCAAATTATACTTTGCTGCTATCATGAACTAACCGATGTTTTATCTGTTTTGACAGGGCGCTTATGTGGCAAGGCGATAAAACAACAAACCAAGGCCTGTACCGATGTTCAAAATGCACTCCTGTGCTCAATCTGTTCATGCTCAAGCTCCATGATAGACAACTCCTAGTTGACTCTTCGTCATCAGCATCATATCTTAAATTACCGAGGGGCTTCACATCCTTTGGCGTCATTGTCACGGAAGTCGTAACTTTGCATGTGAATGTTGGATGGTCTCAAGAAACAAATGTATTGCTAGTGACAGAATATTCAATTCTATGTTTCTCTGATGAAACCATGTAAATTCAGTTGGACTTGTGACTCTCGGGCATGAGCCTGATATATATATCATCTGTGTGATGCATGTACTGTTTATCTAAGGTAAGCCTATAGTTTATATGTTTTCCGTGTGTTGTACTTCTTATATTTGTACTATGAAAAAGGTTGATGAATCTAATATACTTTCATAGTTACACCACCGATTTCTCATGTAATTAACCAAAATATCCCACTGACTTGAAATTTAAAAAGGAAAAAAGAGAAATAATATCTCATATATTTTGTTACCACATTAAACGCTATTCGTGTTTTTGATAAGATTATAATACAATAACTCAAATAATCCGTAAAGTACAACAAAATACTCTCAAAGCATCACGTACAAGAAAAAATGTGTTTGGTCGTGCTAGCATCCACATATGCTACTACCGGAATAATGTGTTTCCTCCAACTCACGGTCAAACAGGCGCTTTAGGATGCATACCATGAGAATAATGATGTTTGACGGTGTATTGTCTCTTATACTAGGCTCAAAGGGTTGATCTGGTAAATTCATCGCTTTCTGTGGCAAAGGCGGCCATTTGTAGGAGGAACAATCACCCTGATACAAATTGTAGGCCGAAGTGCTTCGGGCGATCTAACATGGAGAAACCAGCGAATGTGCTGTGCAAGGCCGCCATTGTAGATGAAACAAAAACGACACACAGGTTCTCATGTGAATATGTCTATGAATTCTCATGCATGTTCTGATTTTCCATACAAGCATATGACTTGTGTTACACAACAAACATCTCGCGAGGGGAAACCGTATCATAAGACTATCTCTTGTACTTAATTTATCTTACAGGGTATTATATTTCAAGTGGTATAAATCACTAGCTCTACTCTTTGTTTCAAAAACCTAGAATCGGCTGTACTGGTTGGGCCCAAAAAGACTCCCTCTGTACCATAGTTAGTTTGCCAAAACATACTACATTATGGAACAGAGGATGTAGCTTGCAAAGAACAGAGCCTTTTGATTTTTTGTTACCGAGTATTTGCACCACGGCTCCTTCTTGGTACAACCAGATAACTGGTTACATTTTGAAGCATGACTTAAACATGAACAATTCCACTAGTATCTAGTACATTTTATTAGTTATCTGCAATTTATTATTTCTTTTTGTATTATGCAACTATTTTTTTTCCTACTGCAGCAGGCAATAATAAAGACATCGATTAGGCAGTAGTGCGAGAATGACCAAGAACACATAATACTGCAGGATATATATAGTGGGAAAAGAGTTGAACGAATTGCGCAAACAGCTGGAGAAAAACAGATACCAAGAGCAGTTAAAGGATATATATTTGTTATATAATCATTATATAAGCTGCACATCACACAAATAATACTTACATACTAGGATATCATCCGAGGGACGTAGGAACATCATCAACTGAATCTTGTTTTTCATCGAGATTGGCAACAGAATCTTGTTCATCCCACCCCATAAGATTCCAAAGTTGGTCACCGAGAGCGTCATCCAACTTTTGTGGCGCGCCTGTCATATATAACACAAGAACCACGGTTAATGTTTATGATAGTAGCAAATGGAAAATTTTCAAGTGGAGACAAGCTTGTAAACTGAAGAATCTCTACAACCGTCATGAATTTCCGCCTAGCTTTGTAGTCATAAGATCGTCCAGACTTGAGAGTACAGTTGCAGAACATCGCTACGATCTCTTTGTTCTTTTTTTGTTTACAAGCAGAAGCAGCAGCATACATACACTAGAATGTAATTTTGTTTGATCAGAACTATGACGGATCTTCAGACAGTTGCTAACAGGCCGGCTAATCAGTGAGTAAAATCATTAGGTCGTGGGTGTAATTTGCCTACCAAAGATAACAGATAAAGAAGATGGGAGATCGGGATATCACCTGGTAGTGTATAATACATGTCTCGAGTTAAACCAACAGTCAGTTCACCAGCAGACGGATCAGTTGGTGGAGTATTCTCGAGAGGAACACCTAACGCAGAGAGCCTGCAAAACTACAAATCAGTACTTTATGTGAAGACACGGGCAGCGACTAAGATTTTCCTAGGAAATTACCATCCTCGATCCACCCAGGAGAGATCGGCTTCGTGGGGCAGCTCAACGAACAAGCTTAAGGCCTCGTCTCTGGCATCGGCCGGCCGGTGGTCGCCTCCCAGGAGACTGATACCGTAATACAGAATCCATAAAACAGAGGGTATTTCCAGGGTAGAAAACAGAGGAATTAGGAGAGAACCGTTTCATAGGGGCGATCGACGTACGTGGTATGATCAGCCATGCGGTCGCCGCGGGGAGGTTGGGGGTGAGGTTGCAGGCACAGACGAAATGGAGAGAACAGGGGAGGATGCAGTATGGACACTGGATGGCAGCCGGGGAGCGCCATTGCATTGGCGTGATCGCCATTGTTTTATTCGATCAATTATTGTGGCGACAAGTCAGACCAAAACACTGGTTGTTGGGACTGAACAGGTTTTGTACTTATGTACGTGACCAACTTAGATTATACAAAGTCAATTGTTCCTGTACCATCCGAATCTTGCTCGGCGTAGTTAGATGCATATCACAAAAAATATATAGTCATCCTTTAGATCATAAGATAAAATGTCAGTAGGTATAACCTCTAAATTGATTTTAACATCGAAGCAGACAACTTGTATATAATTTTAACTATACTAGTTTACAACTGGCATACCCTAGAGGACCGTGGACTAAGGCATAGACCAGTGGCCAACCACTAGGGATGGTGCAAACCCCACCCCAACTTGTATGCAATTGAACTATATTAGTCTTATGGCCGACATATCCTAGAGAAATATGGACTGAGGCCATAGCCGGTTGGGGTAGGATGGTGCGCACCTACCCAGGTTCAAATCTTCGTACTTGTATCTAAGGTCGTAAGTATATATTTATACTATATCAAAAGCGTTTTGAGCTTCTCCCTTTAAAGCCATTCATCTTTTATATCCTAGAGAACTTGCAAAGTGAAAACCTGGGTTGCTTTTTTCAGGACAGAAAACACAGAAATTCTCTGTCTCGGAGGACGCAGTGTGCACCCAACCACTAGGATGGTGCACACCCCACCCCAACTTGTATGCAATTGAACTATATTAGTCTTATGGCCGATATATCCTAGAGAAATGTGGACTGAGGCACAGCCCAGTGGTTGGGTAGGCTGGTGCACACCCACCCAGATTCAAATCTCCGTACTTGTATCTAGGGTCATACGTATATATTTATACTATATACTATATCAAAAGTGTTTTGAGCTTCTCCCTTTAAAGCCATTCATCTTTTATATCCTAGAGAACTTGCAAAGTGAAAATCTGGGTTGCTTTTTTCAGGGTAGAAAACACAGAAATTCTCTGTCTCGGGAGACGCGAGGTGCACCCAACCACTAGGATGGTGCACACCCCACCCCAACTTGTATGCAATTGAACTATATTAGTCTTATGGCCGACAAATCCTAGAGAAATGTGGACCGAGGCATAGCCCAGTGGTTGGGGTAGGCTGGTGCACACCCACCCAGGTTCAAATCTTCGTACTTGTATCTAGGGTCGTACGTATATATTTATACTATATACTATATCAAAAGCGTTTTGAGCTTCTTCCTTTAAAGCCATTCATCTTTTATATCCTAGAGAACTTGCAAAGTGAAAATCTGGGTTGCTTTTTTCAGGGTAGAAAACACATAAATTCTCTGTCTCGGAGGATGCGGGGTGCAGAATTATTTGTGCAATGACGGTGCCTACTGCATCAGCTCGTACACACCACCACCCCCTCCCGTATGTCGAAGCACTCACTATTCCCGCCAGCAGCGGCCGTGGCCAAGGTCTCGAAGGAGAATCCGACAGAGAGTCGTCGCTACACCTCCTCTCTGGGAAGTTGAGTAAGTGTTCTCTATCTGACTCGACTGATGCCATTTCAGTACATTTCAATCTAGATTAAGGGCTAGCTCGTACACACCACCACCCCCCGCCCCTATGTCGAAGCACTCACTATTCCTGCCAGCAGTGGCCGTGTCCAAGGTCTGGAGGTGAATCCGACAGAGAGTCATCGCTACACCTCTCTCGGGAAGTTGAGAAAGTATTCTCTCTCTAGCTCGGCTGATGCCATTTTAGTACATTTTAATCTAGATTAGGGTCTAGGGTTTGACTATGTTCTAGCTTAACTAAAAAATGTAAGTCATTGTAGCTTGGATGAAGAGATACGAGACATCAGATTCTACTTTGACAGCATTAACCCTAAAAACCATTAGGCATATCATATATTATATATATGAATATGTTATCACTAATAAAGAAACAAGGATATTTCATATATGACTAGATGTTTTATGTGAAGGGTGTAGAGGTTTGGCTAGGATGGCATGTCAAAGGTGTCCGAAAATGTGAAAAAAGTATGAGCACAAACATCGCATAACAATCACTGTTATCAAGGCCAAATTTGAACTTGATGCACACATTAACGGTGCAACTACTGAATATCGAGTTCTAGTTACATAGGTTGGAGGTCCTGTAGCATATTTAGCTAATGATGAAGGAGTGTCTTTTCTGACTCAAAAAGGTGCAGTAGATTCATACCATTTGGACCTATGCACACAATAGAGCAACAAAAAGAATTTGGAGAAGCAAAATAAAAATAATACTAGAAGAAGAGCATTATATGGTCACAAAACAGAGTAATATGTATGTTCCTATTTTTGAAAATATTGCATATTCAGAATGTTTTGGAGCAGATTTAGAAGAAGACGCAGAACAATTTTTAGAAGAACATGCAAATGAAGATACAAAAGGAGTAGAGGAAGATATAGATGAAGAAGCTAATTATGACATGGGTGAGTACAGATCTAAACAAAGTTAAGAAAAAAGGAGTCAAGAACAATAAGATCTAAATGAGAGAATTATTGGTTCAAAGAGTAAGAAGTTGAGGCAATGAGCCACTGTCAAGGTGATATAGATGTGGAAGAACTTTATCCTGTGTCTACTAGTGATTCAAATGGCATAGCTTCTTTGAAGAACCTGTTATTGGGATTAGTGCTCTAGAGGCAAAAATAACAATGGTTATTATATAATTCGTTGCTCAAAATATGTCCATCGAACTATGCTATAACTGATGTAAGTCTTGATTGTGGGAATCAAAGGAGATGATCACATGCAGGTGTAGAAAGATGAACTAACCAAGATGTTCATAGTCTAGCCTCTACGCCTATCCCATGTGTTGTGTGATGATCAAATTTTCTGATCATGGTATAGAAGTTATGATAACTGAGTATACCACGAACTATGGGAGTACATTGGTAGATGAACAAGGGCACGATACCAATCAAATAAATGATTTACTTTGATATAGAACCGCGAAGTTAATAGTCAAATCATTAGACCATTATATTATGCACAAGTCCTTAAGACTCAGTACCTTTTGCGCACGTTGCGATGTCTCTGTAATCGAGTTAAACATAAGGAAGCGCTACGACCAACGGAAGAAATTATAATCTGAGCAAATCAACAACCGAGCTCAAGAAGAGGCAGACCAGTTTCTTTGTGAGTAAAATGCAGAATGCCAGCAGATCTCCTTCCAAATGTAGGAAGTTATTGGTAGAATGAATCAATTAATTCAATGTGATGTGGATGAAGTGTCGGATGACGATGCAGACTCTGTCACCTCTAATGAGTCTATTGATGATGATTAGTGGGTAATGAGTAGTGGATGGTGTGTTTTTAATTTAGTTTGAAAATGTATTTTATAATTGTTATTTGAGTACTTTAATTCATTTCATTTTTTTGAGAATTATTGCCAGCATATCTTTTTTTCATTGTTATTTGAGGAGAATTCATTCTTGTTTACATGTTTGCAAACTTGTTTAATGGGCTAGAACGACCAAGCCCACCAAACTTAGATCTCATTCTTATCTAAAAGAAATCATCCATCTCTAGATCTATCTTTTACTCTCCACTTCAAGATCTTAGTTTCACCCTCCAACTCTCCAGTGCCTCGACCGCGTCTGCATGAATCTATCCGGCGCCCTCGACTAGGGATGCGCAAAATCTCCCGCGCCCTCGACCACGGCGACATGAACCTCTCCGGCGTCCTTGATTGCGGTTGGGTGCACCTCTTCGGTGTCCTCGAGCTCGGCTGCGTGCACCTCTCCAACGTCCTCCTTGGTATCTAGTTCTTTTCTGCAATTTTTCCTAACAGATTGGTTGATATGTTATCCAATGATTAAATCCTGTTGATCTGAATGTTATCTTTATGTTATAAATTTATGTTGTAAGAGAATAAGGTAGCTTTATTGGACTCTATAGGTTAGGAATGTCTATTGCGTAGAACAACCTTGACAAGGTACCTATTTCTTATCCGGTCGAGCCCTCTACCCTGTGAGGTGTAGTGGTGAGACTTGATCAATAACATCTGACTTATATGTGTCAAGTAATATAAATTCATTTCAAGATCAGATGCCCGAGTTGTAGACAAGTATGGCCTTCGCTATAGGTTTGGTAATGGTGTCAACATGACTAGATCAAGAAGGAGAACCTGAGGAGGATAGTTAGAAGATACAAACCAACAATCCCTTACTATATTAGCAACATGAACAAGAACAACATCTCCAAAAAAATATGATAGGTTTCTTGCCACAACCAGTAATTGTTTATTTCTTCCTATTGATGTTCGTACTTACCACAACCAGTAATGGTACCTTTCTTCCTATGCGGTACTTTTCATGCCGTTTTTCCTGCATGTCTCTTATTCCTCACATTCATGAAGACAGAGACAAGATGAAAGAACATGGTGGAAATGAGACCATAAGAGAAGTTTGTGCGAAGCATGGAAATAATGGCAATGTCATTTTGACTTCAAATTGGATAGATTGTGTTCTTCATAAGAACATGCAAGAAGGAGATGTTTGTGCCTTAGAGTTTTAAGCAAATGCGGGGCTGACTGTGATAGTGTGTAAAATCTAAGTCAATTGTAATAAAACAATTAGTTAGTTTTTTAAGATGTATGTCAATTAAATTGGGGTGAAGTACATGCATTTGAACTGTATATTATGATTTGTTTTTGTATATTATGAATTGCCTATTATTTTCTTTATGTGATTTATTTATATATAAACCATTCTGCATTAATTAGCAATTTAATTATATTTTTATGCACCAACGCATCTACCAACATATATCGGAGCAGGCAGTCAGTTTGTGTCATCGTCTCACGGCGGCCACGACATGTACACTGTGTTGGTATACAATGTACCGATGTGAATCCTCTATCACGCCATCAAAGCGCTAGGTCGGCGGCTGTAACATCCCAGCATTTAGGAACCAACGAAGGGTAGATTTAGGACTATGTGAAATTGCATGCATTCATCTGTAAAAATATGGGTAAATTTTTTGCCAAATAAAAACCTAAAGTGATCAAAGTTTATTTCACTCTTTAAGTTTAGGAATAGTCTTGGAGAATGATCGTTATAAATTTGATATGATCTTTGTGGATTGTGAGTTTTGGGAAATGAAATTTGAATTTAAACTTGAGTGTTGGAATTGTAATCTAAAAGAAGTTAGAATTATGTTTGAGTGATTTGATTTAATCAAGAATTAGCAATCAGAAACTCAAACTTTAAATAAAATAAAATAAACTAGAGAAGGAATATTCATCTCATATCTTTATTCAGTAAATGAGTTAAAAAATGTAACTTATTAATAAATGTCAGCTCAGAGAAAGTAGTACTGCACAATTAATTGAGAGGAGAATGAGTGCCCGATCCAGCAATTCAGAAGCGCCCGATCCAGCGAGCTCTTCCTACGCCGCGACAATATCAACCCGAGCAAACAAAGGTTCTTTCAAAAACTATCTATATATGTACTTACTCGTCCGTTTATGTCCCCTTTTGTCCGTAATCCTCTTCTATATTTACATGGATTTGTTTGCAGCTCATACTGGAAATCATACGGTTGTTGGCGATGATGGAGGCTTAACTTTCATACGGGGTAGCAGCAGCAAACCCGTAAAAAATGGTGATATACACACACTCGATCTGTTCTTTTATTATTGCTATGTACTTTGCTAGTAGTGTGGTTTCCCGCACAGATCGATTAGCCATTCTCATAGCGATGTCCATGAAGATGTACTTCTCCATATTATATTTCAGCAAACATAAATTTCTTAGTTTGACAGAAAAACAAGTTATGATGTATCGTAGCGTATGATAATGTTGCTTCTTCCGGAGTAAAACAATAAAGGAGATCGAGCCGATCTTTCTTTCCTTGGAGAAAAATATTATTAGTAGTTTTGAGAAATCGTCAAATAGGAGCAGCTTCGAAACTTCATTCTAAACAATCTTATCATAGGATCCTTATGATCACCTTAGGTGAAAATTCTTGAAGTTGAAAGAAGTCCTTCAGTTGACAAAATTGTGTTACCAATTCTACTTAGCTGCTGCCATGAACGCTAACCATTGTTTTTGTATTTGTGACAGGGCCCTTATATGACAAGGTGAAAGAACTGAAAACCGAGGCATGTCCTGATGGTAAGAATGCGCCCACTTGTTCCAACCCGTCCACGTTTAAGCCTCCATGCCCCAAACTACAAAAGTCACAGAAGTAGTAACCTTAGATGTGGATGTTGATGGTCTGAAGAAACAAATATGCAGCTAGCTATTGACAGGTTTTATGTTTCTGTAATGAAACCATTTAAAATTCAGTTGGCTGGACACGGACATGTGGCTCTCGAACGAGAGCCTCGTATATGTCATATGTGTAAAGCTTATGTAAGATGAGACCCTGGCTAGTATATGTTACCCCCTTGTTCTATTGTTTGTTTAAGAAAGGTTGTCGAATCCAATACTTCCGTGTCCCAAATTAATTGGCCGCTGTCTTTTCTTTGATCTTTGTGATGAGGATAGTCGCCGGTTGTTGAAATGTTTCTAAAATTCCACTAGTGGAAACGGGGCCTCTAGTCCCGGGCCGTAAGGGCCTTTAGTCCTGGTTTTTGAACCGGGACTAATCAAACGAGACTAGAGGCCCACCACTCTTCCCGATCCAATTACCAGCCGGGACTAGCGGGTCTCTACCGCGGCAGTATTTTGCTTTTCTCTGCCGCGACAGAGCATTACCTTGGACTAGTGGTTCTTTGTCGCGACAGTATTTTGTGTCCTTTCTCTGCCGCGGCAGAGATTTCATTTTTTATTGTTTTTTTACTTATTTTTCATTTCAACATAGTTCACCACATATCGTACACATTCATGCGTATATAAGATAACTTGTATTACGATATCGAGCATACAAATATATACAATTTACATAGTTACATGGAAATCACAAAATCTTGGGACTAGAGCATGTCTGTTCGATTACATGGAGATCAGTAGCGGCTATTCACACTAAATTCTCCGGCATCGTCTATGATATCTTTGACAATAAATCCCGCCAGCTTTTCCGCAATTGCTAGTACGCGTTGCGCTGGTAGTAGTTGATCCCGCATTCTCTCAAACTATATATAAGAAAAAGGAGATCAATATGAATATCAATCATGATAACAAAAGGTGACGATAATAAAATGATGGTGTGAATGAATTGCTTACATCGACTCTATAATCATTGTGTTCGGTGGTAAACGTGCGAATGAACTCGCATACGTAGAATCCACATATATTCGACCCCTGTGGCTACCTCGCGCACTTTATAAGAATAGAATTCAATCAAAATAATAATCTAGCATCATTATTGTATTAAAACTAGAAATAAAGAGATGCGCAGACATATCACGTGCTACTTACCGAGACCGTCCTAAATGTCAGCTTCTCACTAAATACACCGGTAACCTCACGCTTGAACCGGATCCAAACCCTGCCCGACGAAGAAAATGAATGAATGAGTTATTCATTACCTGATATCTCAGAAAATCAACGAAAGAGATCGATGTAGCGCGAAACTTACTTCTGGAGCATGTCCTACATGCTGCGGAAATCTTTCAGGTTTCTCTTTGATGGGTACATGACATCAACTCTTCCCTTATCAAGTTGAATGCCTAGCAGAACCTAGTGAAAGCTGCAAACATTTATATATACATCAGAACTCATCAGTTACACTTATTAGCATCGACTAATCAAAAGTGAATGTGTACAATAGAGTAAGACCCTCACCTAAAATTGTAAGGAAACAATATGTGGTTAGAGAAATTTTGCTCCATTAGAAACCTTAGAATGTTTTCCTCCGTCTCCTCGGGGTTATCTGTTAACGTGGTTATATGCACTTTATCTGGATCAATGAACCCAATATTGTAGATTCTTTTTCTTTTACATTTCAGGATCTTCATTCTGCATAATAAGGATAATTACATGTTCTGAACTAAACAACTGAAAAACTGAACATGTAGACAATGAATTCAATAACTTACAGACAATAGCAGCTGAGGATGGATTTGTCCAGGGCGTCGAGATGGTATAACTGGAACAGTTCTGAAAACTCAATATGGACCTCTTCGGGTCTGAAGTAGTACTTAGGTGGGACATTGGCTACGATCATTATTCTCCCCTGCTTCATGACTGCCGAGTACCGTTTATGGAGATTCCGCATTTGTATTAGCAGTTCTCTCAGCCTCTCTTTGCTGACCAAATCTTCACATGCTACATATTTAGGGGCTATTGGCATCTTGGGTAGAAGGTCGAGTTGGGGGCCTAACAGTTCATCGAGACTAATTTTCATGCTGGCCGCCAACTCCGTAGCTATTTACATATCTATTGGCTATTGTGCCAGGAGTGGAACATTTTGTGAAACCACCTTGAGGGGTGCGATCATTTGTTTTGCCTGTTGTCTGAGAAGGAGAACGTCTGATTTTTTACTGATTGTAGGCTTTCTCGCGCTTGCACCTGTGCTTGCTGATTTTTTATCGCTTGCACTTGATTTGCTTGATTTGCTCTTCGCCACTTCTTTCTGAAGTGCGTGTAGATAGTCATCTGGCTTATGGTGCAACTCATATTGCGATTTTGTATTCAGAAAATCAAGTGCATTTTCCGTTTTTGGCTGCCGCGTCCTTTAGTACTCACTAACGGAGCACACTTCCGCTTATTGTACTTAGCGGGAGGCAAAGACTGCTGAGCCTGCAGCGGAGATCGAGATGGACTTGGGATGTGGTGGTCGTAGTCATCATGGGGTGGGTTCTTGGAGGTGATGGAGGTGGAGGTGAAGGAGACCTGCGACGACTCGGAGGCGGTAGTGTTATCATTGGGGCTGAGCCTGGAAACCGTATGTTGTTCTTGTCTCATAGAATGATCCCACCAAGTACTTCTCCCAGTGTGATCTCACCTTCAGGTCCAGGGATGTCAAGCTCCATTGACTCCCACTCCTTTACGATTTTATCCACCCCGACTTTAGCATAGCCAAGTGGAATCTCACGGCCATGCCAACGTGCGTCAGGCGGATAAGGCAAAGCCGATCCGACCGCCACCTTCACGGATACGTTCTTCAATTTATTATGGAGATCACAAGGTATCTGCTGCTTAATTCCATCCACGGGGTAGACGGGACTGCCATCTATATAGGATGCATCGTTAGACGGGACCTCCGATTCAGCCACGCTGCTTCTCCGCGGAGATGGGTTGGGAGTAATATCGAGTGGAGGATCTTGCAAGCGTGCTATTCCTCTAAGTTCGTCGATCTGCTGCTGCTGCTTGTCAAGTCTTGCTAGCAGCTGGTTGAACTTGTCTTCCTCCTCCTCCTCCCGTCGCTGCTTTGCTCTTGCTCGGCTTCTATAGGTACCTTGGTCCTTAGGAAACCCAGTCTCCCACGTGAAACTCCTGTCAAGGCCTCGGTCTCGTCATGTATGTTCGCGATTCCCGAGAACCAAGGTCAGCAAGTCTTTCTCTCTATCGGGATGAAACTGTTTTATTCCATCTTTAATATCTTTCACCACTTTTATTCATGTACTCCTGGGTACCTTTATCCCTTCACTGCAAACAAGGTCCCCTATAAGTTCGTCATATGTACTCCCATGCCCAAGGAACCAATTTCTTGCCCTCAAATCCCATTCTTCGCGAATTGGTTATGGAATGATCCCTTTATGATGAAGCTCTTTCTATTTTGCATCTCACTTAGGCATGGCAGCCGTGTAGCCCCCTGGCCCCATGTTATGGTGATATTTCTTCTTCGCAGCATTTATCTTGTTTTTTAGACTTTTCTCTGCAACTCATGACCCCCTATACTCCACAAATGCATCCCATTAAGGCTGCTGCTTCGCTAGATAGCCTTCGAATAATGGGGTTTTCTTGTCCTTCTGATACTGTTGCCATAATGACTTCTTCCAGTTCTTGAATAGTTCGTCCATCTTCTTTAGTGCAAACTGCTTGACTTTCTTTCTCATTTCAGCCGTCTCGTCATCAGTGTCACATTCTGGTAGCTTGAAATGTGCCATTAGGTCAGTAAATAGTTGCTCTTTGAATCTATTGTCGATATACACATCACTCCATTTCGCCTCTTTGGGCTTATTCCACTCTCGAACAGTGATCGGGGTACGATCTCTAGCGACAACTCCGCATTGTTGTACAAATATTTGTTTTGTTTTTTTCGGTTCCAATGGTTCGCCGTATCCTAAAACCTCTGCAATTTCATAAATAATACACTGGGGCAACTTTTTGGCTGGTCCGTGCTTGGTTTTCTTGCTCGATGTAGAGGCCTAAGAGAAGAAACATTCGTCAAAATAATATATATACAACTAGGTACATCTAGTGACGATCATCGGACATCATATATATATACCTCGTTGGTGTGCGTTACGCGTCCATGGGCTTCTTCCTCTTGTCTGTTGGACTCCTCTCCCTCACTGGATGAGTTCAGATACCTCGAGGGAGATCCCTCATCGGCATCGTGAATCATATCCTTGAGCAACTGTTCCGAATCTAGGTCTCTGCAGATTGGACTAGGTGGATCCATAGTTCCTGCAAAATGCACACAATATTTATTTGAACTTAACAAATAAACCCTAAACCCGGAGGTGCGGTGGCGGTAGCCGGTGATGGTGGCCGAGAGGCGGGCGACTAAGCGGCTTCCCGCGAGAACCACCACCCTAACCCTAACTACGGTCACCACCGAGCACCAACACCCTAACCCAAACCCTAACTCCGGTTACAAAGAGGGTCTTACACTAAAAATACTATATTACACTATTATATTACAATAAAAAACACTATTATAAACATAACTTACAATATTATAATATATCTCATACCCTAAAAATAATAATCCTACACTATATAATCCTAAACTAAAAAAATCCTAAACTAAAAAAATCCTACACTATATAATCCTAAAATCCTAAACTAAAAAATCCTACACTATATAATCCTAAAATCCTAAACTATATAATCCTAAACTTAAAAAAATCCTAAAATTAATCTTAAATAATCCTAAATAAAATCCTAAGTACTAATCATAATTCCCTAACACTCACCGGCGGTGGCGGCGGCCGGCGGTGGCAGCGGCAGGCGCGGAGGTGGCGGGCAGCCTCATGACGGCCTTGTCGAGTGGCGATGGTGGCGCGCCAAGCTCGGGCGGGCGCGGAGGCAAGGGCGCGGGCGCGGGACGCGGCGGGCTCGACGGCGGGCGACAGGCCGACGGAGAGAGGGAGGCGCGGCGAGCGTGGAGGTTCCTCGTCGGAGTTCGCGGGGGCAGCCTAGCGGCATCTGGTCGTCTGCTAGCCTCCACTTCTCCCGGTGTGTGGAACGCACCGGGGAAGAAGGGAAACTTTTATACCCCCCTAGTCCTGGTGTGTGGCACCAGCCGGGACTAAAGGGGGGTCTCTAGTCCCGGCTGGTGCCACGCACCGGGACTAGAGGGGGGCGTTTCATTTCGCGCAATGGTGCCAGACCCTTTAGTCCCGGCTAGTAACCTGGGCCGGGACTAAAGGCCCAAATTTGCGCGCGTTGTGGCTTTTTTTTCAAATTTTCGAATATATCATTTAAAACATTTCAATTATACTTTTTTCATACTTATGAATTTGACAAAACTTTCAACATGAAAAGTTCTTGAATTTGAATAATTAATCAAAATCCATTTTCTGTTTTATAAAATAATTATTTTAAATAGTCAAATTATTAACCATTTGCCATTATCAATTTAAAAATGCATTAACTATACTTTTTTGCATACTTATGAATTTGACAAAACTTTCAACATGAAAAGTTCTTGAATTTGTATAATTAATCCAAATCCATTTTCTGTTTTATAAAATAATTATTTTAAATAGTCAAATTATTAACCATTTTGCCATTATCAATTTAAAAATGCATTAACTATTATTATTTTTGCATATTTTTGAATCTCACTAAACTTTCAACATGAAAAGTTCTTGAATTTGAATAATTAATCCAAATCCATTTTCTGTTTTTATAAATAATTATTTTAAATAGTCAAATTATTAACCATTTTGCCATTATCAATTTAAAAATGCATTAACTATTATTATTTTTGCATATTTTTGAATCTCACTAAACTTTCAACATGAAAAGTTCTTGAATTTGAATAATTAATCCAAATCCATTTTCTGTTTTTATAAATAATTATTTTAAATATTCAAATTATTAACCATTTTGCCGCCATTTCTCACTGCTTCCTGCCAAGTTTTTCCGCCCTTTCCTCTGAATCGAGCTTTTAGTCCCGATTGTAGCCACTAATAGGGACTAAAGATATTTCCCGCCATTTCCCACCGCTTGCCGCCATGTTTTCCCGCCCTTTCCATCTATATATAGGCCGACCGCGCCATGGTTATGCACACATCCACACCTTCCTCTCTCACAAAAATGGACAGCGCCTACTGGGCCATTATGACCCTCGAGGAGATCGAGGCGCTATGCGCCTCAAGCTACCCTTGTCCACCAGGCTACCGGCCGCCCGCCGGTTGGATGCTGAGCGCTGGAGGGTTTCCTGTCCCTCCGGTGCCTCAAGGCTCCGCACGACAGGTGGCCATCACGAACCACTTCTACCATGAGCTCACGCCGGAGCAGCAGATGGATCCCTAGTGGGATCCCGACAACTACGACACCTGGAATGCCTTCTTTGTTAACCAGCGGGAAAGGGAGCTCGCCAGGTACGATGGTGATGGCCCTCCCCCGATGAACCACAATGAAGTCGGCCGCCGTCTGTGGTGGGCGAACCGTACTATCATCGGCGTGATGCGCTACATCACCGAGGGAGACCATTCTCGCATGCGGTGCCTACAAGTCCACCCGCCACAGAGCCACAAGAAGGCCCCTCCACCGCCCGGCGGTAGCGGCATCGTCTTCCAGGAGACCCCTCCCCCGCTCGCCGTGAATCCGAGGCCGGAGTGGCAGGTGCCCCCGGTATATGCCATGGCTAGGCTGAGGATCCCCTGAGTGGCAGGTGACGATGACGATGATGATGACGATGACGAAGAAGACCCTGAAGCTGTGTACTATAGGACTAGGCATGATTATGACTAAAGGGGCGGCTTTAGTCCTGAGTGTTAGCTAGTCCCGGTTTGTCCCGGTTTTTAATATTAATAAATGTAATGAGTGTTAGTCCCGGTCTGTGGCTGGACCGGGACTAAGGGGGGCCTTTAGTCCCGATTCCGTAGTCTTAGTTTTTAAATATTAATAAATGTCTTGAGTGTTAGTCCTGTTTTGTGGTTGGATCGGGACTAACGGGGGGTCTTTAGTCCCGATTCGTACTACGACTTTCCCAAACTATGAAGATGTTGTCCCGGTTCGTACTTACCATGAAGATATGATCTCCAAACACGTGCGGTCACATATTAGGGAGTGCCTCTATGACCAGTTTCTTGGAGATGCCGGAGGACTGGGCTCCGGCGAAATCTCCCTGAAACTGGCCGTAGTGGTGTCCCTGATCTCAAAGAACATCTTGTAGCTTGTAACTTTGATGGTGTTGATGTGGAGCACTTTGCTGGAAACCCCAAGAGCAAGGTGTGATGAGCACAGCAGCAAGTCTTCCCTCAGTAGAGACCGAGGTTATTGAACCATAAGGAGGAAGAAAACGTCACACAGGTGTTGCAAGCAACACGGAGACCTGCACAACACAAACTCAAGACTTTTCCCCAACGAATCAATGAGGTTGTCAAGCTCACCGGTTTGCTGTAACAAAGGATTAAACATACCGTGTGGAAGGTAATGGTTTGCAATAAGTAAACAAGTAACAGTGGAAGATGTATCAATGGTAAAGATTGGACCGGGGTCCATAGTTCACTAGAGGTGCTCTCCTTAGATAAACAACATGGAATGAAGGGTAAACAAATTACAGCAGGGCAATTGACAAGAACTGAACAAGGCATAACAATGCAATTACCATTTAGAAAGATCCCATGATATTCGTTTGGGCAATACAACAAGATACATAGATCGCCATCCAACTGCATCTATGACTAGAAGTCCACCTTCAGGTTATCATCCGAACCCCCTCTAGTATTAAGTTGCAAGCAACAGACAACTACTTTATGTAAAGTGTGTAAGGTAAACAGTCCACATGTTCCATGAACAAGATACCGTTGTTTTCTCCCTAGTAGCAACAACACATCTACAACCGAAGATATTATTGTCACTTCCCTTGGAAACTAGAGGCATGAACTCACTATCGAGCATAAATACCCCTTGGAGTCACTAGCAACTACTTGGCCAAGATAGCTACTAACAACGGAGAGCATGAAAGATCACAAACAACACAAACATGATAGAATCAGAAAGACAAAACCATTAATCAAACCAACACAATAATCTCAATATCCATCGGATCCCCACAAACACAACATGCATGGTTACAAATATATTAGATATTGACCATGAACGGAACTCACAATATCTATACATGAAAGCACAATGGGGGAGATACAACCATCTAGCTACTACATGGACCCATAGTCCAAGGTGGAACTACTCACACATCATACCGGAGAGAAGTCCTCTAGGATGATCTTCCCCCGGAAGGGTGCTAGGAAGAACTTCAGATCCCCCCGATCTAGGGACGATGGTGGCGGTGGCTACAAACGGTTTCGTGGAGATTTGATCGGGTTGCTTAGGGTTTCTGCATCGGGGGCTTCTTATAGGCGAAGGGGGAGGCCGAGGCGGCGGCCAGGGGCCCCACACCCCTCCCAGGCGCGGGGCAGGGCCCACCCTCGCCTAGGGTGGGTCTGGCCCCCCTGGCCGGTCTCTCTGGCTCCCCTCTGGACTTCTTCTTCCCCACGGAAAGTAATTGACTTTGACGTTTGTCCCATCCAATTTCGAGAATATTTCTTTACTAACTTTTTTGAAACAAAAAAACAGCAAAAACAGGCAACTAGCACTGTGGCAACTTGTTAATAGGTTAGTACCAAAAAACATGTAAAAAGCACCTCAAAGTGTAGACAAGCAAAGAAAAGTAGATACAAAACAAACTTGGAGCATAAAAAATTATAGATACATTTCCGATGTATCAAACTTCTCTAACTAGATCAATATGTCTAGGAGCTAACCTAATTTCACATATTAGGCAGTGCCTCTATGACCAGTTTCTTGGAGATGCCGGAGGACTGGGCTCCGGCGGCATCTCCCCTGAAACTGGCCGTAGTGGTGTCCCTGATCTCGAAGAATATCTTGCAGCTAGTAACTTCTCTAACTAGATCAATATGCCTGGGAGCTAACCTAATTTCACATATTAGGGAGTGTCTCTATGACCAGTTTCTTGGAGATGCCGGAGGACTGGGCTCCGGCGGCATCTCCCTGAAACTGGCCGTAGTGGTGTCCCTGATCTTGAAGACCATCTTGGAGATGCATCAAACTGGCTGGAGGACTGGACTCACAAGGATGCCTATTTATAGTGTCGACACTCACCCCTATTATTAGTGCTCACTCATGTTTTGTCCCGGTTGGTGTCTCCAACCGGGACTAAAGGTTCATCCAATCGGGACTAAAGGTTCAACCCCTATTATTAGTGCTGCATGTCCCAGCCTACCGCAATCCCTTCAGTCGCGGTTGGTTTATCCAACCGGGACTAAAGGTTCAACCCCTATTATTAGTTCTGCCTGGCCCAGCCTGCCGCAATCCCTTCAGTCGTGGTTGGTTTCTCCAATCGGGACTAAAGGTTCAACCCCTATTATTAGTGTTGTCTGGCCTAGCCTGCCGCAATCCCTTCAGTCGCGGTTGGTTTCTCCAACCGGGACTAAAGGCTCAACCCTTTATTATTAGTGCTGCATGGCCCAGCCTGCCGCAATCCCTTCAGTCGCGGTTGGTTTCTACAACCGGGACTAAAGGTTCAACCCCTATTATTAGTGTTTCCTGCCCCAGCCTGGCCCGCCCTTTCCCTCTATTTATAGTGCGACCGTCATGGCCACCCACCCACACATACATTCCTCGCCGCCTAGTTTAGGATGCCCATCCCGCATCCTCGTAGTCAACTCGGCGGCAACGATGGAGTACTGGGCTCCGTCGGGCATGTCCGAGACTAAGCTCCGCCAGGCTGGCACTGGATGGTGCTACCTTCCAAGACGCGTAGCTTGGTGAGGAATCCGGGTGTCGTCGTTGACCCAGAGCTTCTTTGGTGGAGGTCGCTTGGTCCAGGAAGGGTGCAGAGGGAGCCAGCCACCAAGGAGGTGGTACGTCGTTGTGTCAGGGAGGAGGACGAGCACATCCATCGCTATATGGCTGCAATGGACACCAGGGTCGACGATACCTGGCAGATTCTTCAGGGTTCTCACCCGAGCTATGCTCGTGTGATGGTTCCGTCTCTTTGGGTTTGTACCTCTCGCGGCTTAGGCACTGGGAGTCGTCGTCCAGTTTGATTGAGCAAGATGACCAATGTTGCATGCATGTGGATATGGGTAAAATATTTGACTCACAATATGATTACATAAAAGGTTTAATATATTAGACCAACATCCCTATCTAGTGTTGTTGTTTTCTTCTGCGCCGTAGCCATGGAGAATCTTCATCATTTAACAGGAGGCTTGGGTCAGTTTTCACATTGAAGGGCGGGATTTCATGAAACTTATTATAATATTCTGACATATCTGTCTTGTCATCCACTCCCACGATGTTTCTTTTTCCTGAAAGAAGTATGTGGAGCTTTGGCTCATCGGACGATGTATTCTTTTGCTGATTTCTTTTTCTCGGTTTTGTAGACATGTCCTTCACATAGAAAACCTGAGCCACATCATTATCTAGGACGAATGGTTCGTCCATGTACACAATATTGTTGAGATCCACTATTGTCATGCCATACTTTTCGTCTACATGTACCCCTCCTCCTGTCATCTTGACCCATTTGCACCGAAACAAAGGGACCTTAAAAGTAGGTCCATACTCAAGTTCCCATATCTCCTCTATGTACCCATAATATGTGTCCTTCTGCCCATTGTCATCTGTTGCATCAAAGCGGACACCACCATTTTGGTTCGTGATCTTTTTATCTTGGGCGATTGTGTAAAATGTATTACCATTTATCTCGTACCCTTGGAAAGTACATATGTCGAAGATGGTAACCGTGCCAACAAGTATAGCTGATCTTCAACAATGTTGTTATTCATGAGATGTTTCTGCAACCAACCGCCGAAAGTGTCCTCGTGTTCCATTTTAATCGAGGAGTCAGGCTTCCCTAGGTTTTTCGAGCGTACAATAATCTTGTGTTTCTCGATATACGGAGACACCAAGGTGGAATTGTGTAGAACTGTGTCGTGTGCTTTATTGAAAGAATCCATGTCCATACATACCATTGTTTTCCTTCCTAGTGTGCCTTTTCTAGTCAGCCTCCCCTCATACCGAGATTCAGGAACACCAATCGGCTTAAGGTCAGGAAGAAAATCAACACAAAACTCAATGACCTCCTCTATTCCATAGCCCTTGGAGATGCTTCCTTCTGGCCTAGCATGGTTATGAAAATATTTATTTAAGACTCCCATGAACCTTTCGAAGGGGAACATATTGTGTAGAAACACAGGACCGATAATTCTAATCTCTTCGACTAGGTGAACTAGGAGGTGCGTCATAATATTGAAGAAAGATGGAGGGTACAACAACTCGAAGCTGACCAGACATTGGAAAACATCAATATGTAACCCTGATAGACTTTCCGGATCGATTACCTTCTGAGAAATTGCATTGAGGAATGCACATACCTTCACAATGGCCAGCCGAACATTTTCCGGTAGAATCCCTCTCAATGCAACCAGAAGCAATTGCGTCATAAGAACGTGACAGTCATGGGAATTTAGGTTTTGGAATTTTTTATATTTCATATTTAATATTCCCTTTATGTTAGACGAGAAGCTAGACGGGACCTTGATACTGAAAAGGACTTCAAAAAATATTTCCTTCTCTTTCTTGGTAAGAGCGTAGCTGGGAGGCCCTTGAAACTGCCCTGGATGCTTTCCATCTCGTCCTTTATGACGTTGTTGGTCCTCCCATGCTTCCGGTGTATCTTTTGACTTCCCATATAAGCCCAAGAATCCTAGAATATTCACGCAAATATTCTTCGTCGGGTGCATCACGTCGATTGCAGAGCGGACCTCATGGACTTCCCCATAGGGTAGCTCCCAAAATATAGATTTCTTCTTCCACATGGGTGCGCGTCCGTCGGAGTCTTTCGGAACATGTTGTCCTCCGAGACCCTTTCCAAATATTACATTTAAATCCTTGACCATACCAAATACATCAGCACCAGTACGGGGGGCAGGCTTCTTCCGGTGATCTGCGTCTCCATAGAAATGCTTGCCTTCCGGTGATCTGCACCAGTACGACGATTGTATGGGTACACATTCTTCCTAGATTTATCCAGATATATACTTTCAGTCTCATCTAAATAGTGTGTGCATGCATTATATCCCTTGTTCGTCTGTCCTGAGATGTTACTCAGAGCAGGCCAATCATTGATGGTTACGAACAACAACGCTTGTAGGTTGAATGGCTCCTGTTTGTGCTCATCCCACACACGTAAACCTGGTTCGGCCCACAACTGTAAAAGTTCATCAACTAATGGCCTTAGGTACACATCAATGTCGTTGTCGGGTTGCTTCGGGCCTTGGATGAGCACTGGCATCATAATGAACATCCGCTTCATGCACAACCAAGGAGGAAGGTTGTAGATACATAGAGTCACGGGCTAGGTGCTGTGACTGTAGCTCTGCTCCCCAAAAGGATTCATGCCATCTGTACTTAGACCAAACCATAAGTTTCTTGCGTCACCAACAAAGTCCGGGAAGTCTCTCTCGATTTTTCTCCACTGTCCACCATCAGCGGGGTGCCTCAACATTCTGTCTTTCTTACGTTCTTCCATGTGCCATCGCAACAACTTGGCATGCTCTTTGTTTCTGAACAAACGTTTCAATCGTGGTATTATAGGAGCATACCACATCACCTTGGCAGGAACCCTCTTCCTGGGTGGCTTGCCATCAACATCTCCAGGGTCATCTTTTCTGATCTTATACCGCAATGCAGTGCATACCGGACATTTATCTAAATTCTCGTACTTCTCACCGCGGTAGAGGATGCAGTCTTTAGCGCACGCATGTATCTTCTGCACATCTAATCCTAGAGGGAAGACGAGCTTCTTTGATTTGTATGTACTGGCGGGCAATTCGTTATTTCTTGGAAGCAACCTCTTCATGAGTACCAACAACTTCTCAAATTCCGAGTCAGTCACACCGGTCTCTGCCTTCCACTTCAGCAATTCCAGTGTGCTACCTAGCTTCTTCTGGCCATCTTCACAAGTTGGGTACAACAATTTGTTGTGGTCCTGTAACATCTTCTCAAACTGCAACCTCTCTTTTTCTGTGTCGCAGTCTCGCTTGGCATCAGAAATGACCCGACCAAGATCATCAGCGGGCCGGTTTGGTTCCCGTTCTTCACATGCTTCTTCATTGTCTTCCATTGCGGTATCAGCGAATTCAGGAAACATAGATCGGTAGTTGTCATCATCGTTCTATTCTTCATCGCCGTCTTCCATCACAACCCATCTTTCTCCGTGTTTGGTCCAAACATTATAGCTGGACATAAAACCAGATCGAAGATGGTGGCTCTGAATGACTCATGCGGAAGTGTGAGCCTTCTCATTCCTACAGTCAACACATGGACAACACATAAAACCATCCCGCCGCTTGTTCTCCTCGGCCACAACTCTAAAAGAGCATGCGCCTTCTCCGAAAGCGGCGAGGCCGGTCACCGTACATCCATGGATGACTCATCTGTATCATACAAATATATGTCAAACGCAATCACTATGCTAAAATTAGTACCGCACGGTCTAAACGAGAAAATAGTTGCTAACCTTTTTTTACACTTGGAAACAAAGATGAGAAAACTTAAGTATGGCTCGGGCACCTCATATCATGTTTGTCTTGTGTGACCTAAACTCGCATCTGTTGGAGATATGCCCAAGAGGCAATAATAAAGTGGTTATTATCATATCTTCACATTTATGATAAATGTTTACATACCATGCTATAATTGTATTAACCGGAAACATTAATACTTGTGTGATTTGTAAACATAAAAGAGTCCCTAGTAAAGCCTCTTGTTAAACCAAATTGTTGGTTAATATATGATCATGGTTTCGATCATGAACATAGAGATGTTATTAACAACAGGGTCATATCATTAGGAGAATGATGTGATGGACATACTCCTATAGTTAAGCGTAGCATAAAGATCAAGTCATTTAATATAGTTCATTTGCTATAAGCTTTCTGATACATAGTAACCTAATTCCTTCGACCATGAGATCATGCATAATACCTTTACCGGATGGATGCTTTGATGACATCAAACACCACACCGTAACTGGGTGGCTATAAAGGTGGCATTGAGTGTTCGGAAAGTATTGGTTGAGACACATGGATCAAGAGTGGGATTTGTCCATCCATATGACGGATAGATATACTCTGGGCCCTCTCGGTGGAATGTCATCCAATTAGCTTGCAAGCATGTGACTGGGTCACAAGGGATCACATATCACGGGAACGAGAAAAGAGTACTTATTGTTAGAATTATGCCCTAGAGGCAATAATAAAGATGTTATTATTATAATTCTTGTTCATGATAAAGTTTATATTCCATGCTAGAATTGTATTAAGCGGAAACATTAATAGTTGTGTGGTTTGTAAACAACACCGTGTCCCTAGTACGCCTCTATGGACTAGCTCATTGATCAATGATGGTTAAGGTTTCCTAACCATAGACATTAGTTGTCAATTGATAATGAGATCATATCATTGGGAGAATGATATGATGGAGACTCCAAGCGAAGCAATTAGATCGTTTCATCGTGTTCATCTTTGCGAAGCTTTTCCTATGTCAAATATTGTATTCCTTAGACCATGAGATAATGCAACTCCCTGGTACCGGAAGAAAGCTTTGAGGTCATCAAACGTCATCCTATGAGAGGGTGATCATAAAGGTGTCTCTCAGGTGATCGGAAAGTATCTGTTGGGTTGTATGTATCGAGATGGAATTTGTCCTTCCCAAGTCAGAGAGATATACTTCGGGCCCACTCGGTAATTGATATCAACACCGGTTGCAAGCATGTGGTTAAGGAGTTAATCACAAAGTGATATCGGATTACGGAACGAGTAAAGTACTTGCTGTGAACGAGATTGAACTAGGTATGACGGTACCGACGATCGAATCTCGAGCAAGTAAAATATCGCGAGACGAAGGGAATATATATATGGGATTGATTGAATCCTGGCATCGTGGTTCATCCGATATGATCATCGATGAATGTGGGAGTCAATATGGGTGCCTGCACTCTGTTGATTATTGATAGAAGATCATGTCTGCATATTCTCGAACCCGCAGGTCACACACTTAACGATCTCGACGCTAGGATAGATTGGATAATTGGTTTATGAATTTTGTTCGAGTCTCGGATGGGATCCGGATATCACGAGAGGTTTGGAATGGTCCGAGAATAAGATTCATATAAGGCGTGCAGTTTTGGAGTTGAATTGTTCCGTTAATCGGTATTGTACGGAAGCTTCTAGAACCTTCCGAAGGGGGACCAACGTGGCCCCACCTTCCGGGGGGGCATGGGCCTATGAGGGAGTGTCCTGGTCGCATTGGGCCGGGGCACAAGGCCCCATAGGGCCCAGCCGATTCTAGAGAGATTTGACTCGCTTAAATCTCGGGATAGAATTTCTAGATAAGGGAGAGTTTAAATCGTTTAAACTAGAGATAGGATTTCTAGATAAGGGAGAGTTTAAATTGTTTAAACTAGAGATAGGCTTGGAGGAGGGGCAGGCTGGCCGCCTCTATATATAGAGGGTGGTGCGCCTCCCCACACACACACCTCCCTCCAAGCCCTAGTAGCCTTGCTACCTTCCTCTCTCCTCCCGATCGCTTGTAGGCGAAGCCTGCAGTTGTAAATTCTCCACCATATACACCATGCCGTCGTGTTGTAGATCCAATCTATCTCCACCATACCGCTGGTCCGAGGAAGGAGGAGACGCCGAGGTGCTGCATGTGCATCTCACGGAGGCACCGCCGCTTGTGGTGCTAGATCGGATCGGATCGCGAGGAGGAGAAGCGACGACTACATCACCCACGCTCCGACGAACGTTCACTGCGTAATCTTCAAGGGTATGAAGATCTAATCCAATCTCTCGTTGATTGCATCTCCTAGATTAGATCTTGGCTTTCCTCTGCTCGCTCCGTAGAAAATTTTGATTTACTATGCCGAAACCCATCAGGGTATCGAGCTAGATCTATGCGTATGTGTTTCACGAGTAGAACGCAACATGGTTGTTGCGGCGTTGATGTTTTCTGCAAGCCTCTTGTTTGTGTTCTTCTTATGACGCAGGATAGTGAGATTGAAGCGGTCCAGGCCAACCTTACGTGACGTCGTCGCGAGACCGCTCGCACTTGACGTGTGGCTTGTACCACACATGCGGTGGTGGATGTCGTTCTCTCACTATAGTTGTCATGGGATTAACACCGAGTTTGGCAACCATAATATCACCGTTGTGGCTTTCCGTAGTAAGAATCGTTTAGCATCTACTCCCATAAGCCACGTAAAACATGCAACAACAAAGTAGAGGCCTCTAACTTGTTTTTGCAGGAGTGTTTTCGTGATATGGTATGGCCCAAGATGTGATGTGTATATTGTATGCGATCATGTTTTGTAATGTTTCACGACTTGCATGTCGATGAGTACACAACCGGTAGAGCCATATGGTTGTCTTTATAATTGTGTATGACCCATGAGTCAACTTCTTATACGCCATGTAATAGCTTTACTTTATCGCTAAGTAGTTAGCAATAGTTGTAGTTGCTATTCGTGGTGGAGGCAATCATGGTGGAGTGATGGAGATCATGCTTAACGCACAAGATGGAGATCATTGCGAGGATTGGCTATACCATGTCACATAAAGTTATATGCATGTGATGTTTATCCCTTTATGTATCTTATTATGCTTAGATCGACGGTAGCATTATAAGATTATTCCTCACTTAAAGATCAAGATAAAACTGTGTTCTCCCCAAGTATGCACCGCTAGAAAGTTCGTCGTGTCCAAGCATCACGTGATGATCGGGTGTTATAGACTCTACGCTCACATACAACGGGTGCAAGCCAGTTTTGCACACGGAAATACTTGGTCTAGCTTGACGAGCCTAGCATGTATGGACATGGCCTCGAACACAAGAACCGAAAGGTTAAGCATGAGTCATATGAATGATATGATCGACACCGTTGTCCACCATTGAAACCACATCTCTCATCGTGATGAACGGATTAGGTGAGGTGAATTTGGATCGTGTTCACTAAAAAACTTGAGGGATGTTGAATTTAGTGGGAGTTCATCTAGTAATTTGATTAAGTTGAACTATTTATCATAAACATAGTCTAAATTGTACTTGCAAATACTGTAGATCACATGGCCAAATCCAACTTCAACTTCAACGTTTTTGCTGAGAAGGAAAAGCTTAGAAACAATGGGTCTAACTTCACCAATTGGTTCCACAATCTAAGAATCATACTATCTGGCGGACAAAAGGACTATGTCCTTGGTAAAGCGTTAGGTGACCCTCCTAAGAATCGCGCCATTGATGAGAAAGTTGTCTATCAGTCGCACAAAGATGATTATGGTGTGATTAAGAGCACCATGTTGTTTGCTATGGAACCGGAGCTTCAAAATCGTTTTGAAGAGTATCCCGGGCCCTTCGAGATTCTTGAGGAGCTGAAAACCATGTTTCACTCAGGCCCATTACGAGAGATATGAGATCTCCGAAGTTCTTTAATCGCAAGATGGAGTAAGGAGTGCCGTTAGTGAGCACGCCATAAAGATGTCGGCCACACTCAACGCTTGAGCAACTGGAATGCACGATTCCAGAGGAGCTCAAGATTGACAGGGTTCTGCAATCACTCCTCCCAGCTACAAAAGTTTTGTAGTGACTCATAATCGATTGGCTCCATCGATATGATCACCGAGCTCTTCGCAGTCAAGGCTGCTAAGTGGACATCAAGAAGGATAATCACGTGTTGATGGTCAACAAGCCTCCTTTAAGAAAGGTAAGGGAGCAAAGAAGCCCTTCAAGAAGGGCGGGCAAGCGCAATGACCCCGCTGAGAAGAAGCTCGTCCGGTCCCAAGCCGGATAATCGAGTGCTTCTATTGCAAGGACAAGGGTCATCGAAGCGCAATCGTCTCAAGTACTTAGCGACAAGAAGTCGGCACCATCAAAGGTATATTTGATATACATGTTATTGATGTTTTCCTTATTGCCCTCGTTGTAGTGCCCGGGTATTTGATACGGTTCGGTTGCTAATATTTGTAACTCGAAATAGGAGCTACGGAATAGACGGCCACTAGGGATGAGGTGACGATGCGTTGGCAACGGATCAAGAGTTGATGTGATGGCCAGACGCCTCCTTAGTTTTACCTTCGGATTAGTTTTAAACCTTAATAAATGTTATTATGTGCTGCGTTGAGCATGAACATTATTTCCGGATCATGTTTATTGCAAGACGGTTATTCATTTAAATCGGAGAATAATGGTTGTTCTATTTATATGAGTAACATCTTTTATGGTCATGCACCTCTTGTGAATGGTTTATTTCTTCTAAATCTCGAAAGGGATGAAACACACATCCATAACATTGAGGCTAAGAGATGCAAAGTAGATAGTGATAATACTACTTATTTGTGGCAATCGCTGCTCAGGTCATATTGGTGTAAAGCGCATGAAGAAACTCCATTCGATGGACTTTTGGAGTCTCTTGATTTTGAATCATTTGACACATGCGAACCATGCCTCATGGGCAAGATGATCAAAACCCCGTTCTCGGTATGATGGGCGAGCAACGGACTTGTTGGAAATCATACATACCGATGTATGCGGACCGATGAGTGTTTCGACGCGGTGGATATCGCTATTTTCTCACTTTTACCGATGACTTAAGTAGATATGGGTATATCTATTTAATGAAACATAAATCTGAAACGTTTGAAAGTTCAAAGAATTTCGTAATGAAGTGGAGAACCATCGAAGCGTAAAGATTAAGTTTCTACGATCCGATCGTGGAGGTGAATATTTGAGTTATGATTTTCTCACGCATCTTAAAGCAAGTGGAATCGCTTTCACAACTCACGCCACCGAACACAAATGCAATGGTGTGTCTGAGCGGAATCGAACCCTATTAGATATGGTCCGATCAATGATGTCTCTTCTTGATTTGTCGTTATCATTTTGGGGTTATGCATTAGAAACCACGCATTCACTTTAAATAGGGCTCCATCTAAATCCGTTGAGATGACACCGTATGAACTGTGGTTTGGTGCTAAACCTAAGTTGTCGCTTTCTTAAAGTTTGGGGATGCTTACGCCAAGAAGTTGATGCGGACAAGCTCGAACCCAAAGCGAGAAATGCGTCTTCATAGGATACCCTAAGGAAACCATTGGGTATACCTTCTATCACGAACCGAAGGCAAATTGTTTGTCATGAAGAGCGGTTCCTTTCTTGAGAAGGAGTTTCTCTGAAAGAAGTGAGTGGGAGGAAAGTAGAGCTAGACGAGGTTATTGAACCTTCTCTTGAATTGGAGAGTAGCAGACCTGAAATTGTTCCAGCACCGCTGCACAACAATAGAGGAAGCTAATGACAAGGATCATGAAGCTTGACGATGTCATCGAACGTCGCAGTCGACAAGGTCGCGTGCCCTCCCGAGTGGTACGGCAACCTGTCTTGACTGTCTTGTTGGTAGAAGACAAGGAACCTACGAACTATGAGGAAGCGATGATGAGCCCAGACTCGAGAAATGGCTAGAAGCCATGAACCAATTGGGATCCATGAGCGAAAACCAAGTATGGACTTTGGTGGATCCTCCTAGCGACCGAAAGGCCGTTGAGTGCAAATGGATATTCAAGAAGAAAGCGACGCGGATGGTAATGTTACCGTTTATAAAGCACGGCTTGTCGACATTAAGTTCAAGGTGTAACTCTGAGTGAAACTTTCATCTCCGTAGCGATGTTGATTCCGACCGGATTTTATTCATGGTAATCCGTTTCAAATGGGAACTAGAAATATGGATGTCAAAATTTGCTTTCCTCAATAGGAACGATGATATGATGTATGTACGATACAGCCGAAGGGTTTTGTTGATCCTAAGGATTGTAGAAATATGCAAACTTCAGGCGTTCCATTTGTAATTCCAAACAAGCATCTTTTGTGGAACCTTCGTTTTTTGATCAAGTGATCACAGCTTTTGGATTTAAAATTGCTCTGAAACATCTACAAGAAAGTGAGTAGAACTCGGTGACGTTGTTACTATGTGGATGACTTATTAGATTATCGGAAGCCAACATCTGACATGTACTTGATGAAAAGAGTTATTTGAACAAGTGTTTTTTCAATGAAAGACCCTAGGTGAGCGCTTATATGTTGAACTCAAAATCTATAGAGATAGACAAGGCTTTGATAACTGGCAATTACATACCTAGACAAAAGTTCTAAAAGGTAGGAAATGGATAAAGGCAAAGAAAGGTTCGATTACCTATGTTTAGCCAGGGTAAGATATTGAGCAAGGGCTCGGTGTCGGTCTGATGAAATATTAGAAGGCTATGAGGCTGCCTTTTCACCGGCCGCAGGTTCCATCATGTATGTATGTGTGTGTACTAGGCCAGGATGTGTCCAATATACTGGTTGTGAGAAAGCAGAACATCAAAAGTGATCGGGGAGAAGAACCTTGGACGGCGTGAAGAACATCTAAAAGTACCCTAAATGGGACTAAAAGTGTTCTTACAGTCTATGGCGGGGAGTGATGACGACATAAATGAAAGGTTACACGTGACCACAGTTTTGATTCCGTGAGGATGATTCAAATCTAGAGACGAGGATCGTTTATGTTTTGAATGGAGAATTTCAGGTGACTCACCAAACGCGTGACCGCCGGGATCTCGGAAGCGAATACGCCGTTGCTATGACGTCGATGTGAGGAGTTTGGATGAAACGCTTCCATCCTTTGAGCTTAGTATCAGTTCCAAGTGCATTGGACCACGGAATGTTAATGTGACAACACTTGCGCCCTGCTCGCTAAAGACAGATATCATCCAATCAACAAGCATATCAACGCAAGAGATTCATATAATCAAGAGATTATATTTCGGATGAAATCGAAGATTAGCAAAACCCTCACGGATCGAATGTAGAATCCATTGACTAAACCTCTTCACGTGTAAACATGATCAACACCTCGATTGCCATGCCGTTGTGAATTGTTGCCGGATAACTAGATTATTGACTCTAGTGCAAGTCAAGAAGCTGTTGGAATTATGCCTAGGCAATAATAAAGATGTTATTATTATAATTCTTGTTCATGATAAAGTTTATATTTCCATGCTAGAATTGTATTAGCGGAAGCTTCCATTAATGGTTATTGGTTTGTAAACAACTTGCCGTGTCCCTAATGCGCCTCTATGGACTTAGCTCATTTGATGATGATGGTTAAGGGTTTCTATACACTGGAGCATGTCAATCTGTCGGTGATAGTGAGATCATATCATTCCAGAATGATATGATGAACGGACCAAGCTAGCGGAAAGCAATTAGATGGAATTTCATACGTGTTCATCTTTACGACTTTTCACATATCCTTGTAATTATATTCCTTGAACCATGGAATATTGCTCCCTTGTCTTAGGAAAAGCTTTGATCATCCTAAGCGAGGGTGGGTGAAGGGTGATCATAAAAGTGTCTCGTTGATCGGGAAAATGTCATTAGGTTGTATGTATCGAGATCTTCCAAGTCCTTCAAGTGAGGAGAGATATACTTGGGCCCTTTCGGTAGTGATATCAACACGCAAGCATGTAGTTAAGGTTAATCACAAAGTGGTATGGGATTAGGAGCAGTAAACGCGCTGAAACGAGATTGAACTAGGTATGGCCGTGCAAGCACGGTGAATCGGTGATAAAAATATCGCGAGGCGAAGGAATATATATAGGATTGATTGAATTGAATCGCCATTAGTTCATCGATAACGATCATCGATGAATGTGGCAGGAGTCATATAGGTGCCGGAACCCAGCGGTCAGAAGTCCGTTCGGATTTTATTAGCAATTGATGCGTTTCATGATTATGAAATATGGAAGATGGATGTCAAAATGCTTTCCTCAATGGGAACGATGATGAAGAGTTGTATATGATGCAACTTGAAGGTTTTAGCCGATCCCTGAAGGATGCAAGTAAAGTATGCAAACTTATTTCATTGATGCTAAAAGCAAGCATCTCATTTGGTGTAGTTTTGATCAAGTGAATCAAACTTTGGATTTGTTCAAATTTTCTGGCTGATCATGATCAGAAAGTGAGTGGGAGCTCGTTGGTTTACGGTACTATAATATGGATGACATATTGAGGTGCTCCGGAAATGACATCAACATGCTAACGATGTGAAGAGTTATTTTGAACAAGTGTTTTTCAATGAAAGACCTAGTGAAAGCTGCTTATATCAAGGAGCATCCAAAATCTATAGAGATAGACAAAAAAGGCAGCACGATAGCTTTAGCGAGTACATACCTGAGATGGAGTTCACAAAGGTTTAGGAGAATGGATGAGCAAAGAACAAAAACATTTTATATTTGTCGGGAGTAGATGTGAGCAAGGCTCGGTGTCATTCTGATGAAATGATAGGGAAGCTATGAGCAAAGTGCCTTATACTCGACCTGGGTTCCATCATGTATATACATGTTGTATGCTAAGTAGGATGTGTCCAATGCTGTTGTTTGGCGGCGAGATATCAAAGTGATCCGGGGAATGGAACAGCACGGACAACGTGAAGAACATCCTAAAGTACCTAAATAGGACTAAAGAAATGTTCTTAGTCTATGAGGGGTGATGAGCGACTTATGCGTAAAGTTCTGTCGACGCTAGTTTGACAAACAGATGATTCCAAATCCTAGACGGGATCGTTTATATTTTGAATGGAGGCTGTAATTTGGAGAAAGGCGCAACAAAGCGTGATCAGCAGGATCTGATGAAAGCGGAATACATGGTTTCTTTGCCGAGCGTCAAGTGAAGGAGTTTGGATCGGCTTCATCAGCGAGCTTGGTACGTGGTTCAAGTGCATTGGACTTCGCATGGAGATATTGATGTGACAACACTTGCGCCCATAAACGGAGAAGCTAAGGAACCAAGATGTCATCCAAAGGCAAAAGGATCAACCGCAAGTTTCAAATAATCCAAGAGATTATATTTTATTTGAAGTATAATCCAGGTGATTTTACATCACGGATCAAGATATACATGAGATCAGGTATTAAACCTCTTCCCATTAAAACAGTCAACACCTACTCGATCACCATGGTGTGCCATGTTGCCGGATGTAAAACCAGATATTGACTCTAGTGCAGAGTGGGAGGCTGTTGGAGGTATGCCCTAGAGGCAATAATAAAGATATTATTATTTACAATTCTTGTTCATGATAAAGTTTATATTCCATGCTAGATCTGTATTAAGCGGAAACAATAATAGTTGTGTGGTTTAGCAAACAACACCGTGTCCTAATGCGCCTCTATACGCTAGCTCATTGATCAATGATGGTTAAGGTTTCCTAACCATAGACATGAGTTGTCAATTGATAATGAGATCATATCATTGGGAGAATAGTATGATGAATGAGACCAAACTAAAAGCGAAACAATTAGATCGTTTCATCGTGTTCATCTTTGAAGCTTTTCCTATATCAAATGTATTCCTTAGACCATGAGATAATGCAACTCCTTGTACCGGAAGAAAGCTTTTGAGGTCATCAGCGTGAGGTCCCTATGAGTCATCCTACATAAAGGTGTCTCTCAGCGTTGTCGGAAAATATCTGTTGGGTTGTATGTATCGAGATGGAATTTATCCTTCCAAGTCGAGATATACTTGATACTGGCCCACTAGTATCAACACCGCTTGCAAGCATGTGGTTAAGGGAAAGGAGTTAAAGTGATATCGGATTACGAGGCGGTAAAATGCTAACGTGACGAAGTTGAACTTCAGGTATGGCCGGTACCGGCGATCGAATCTCGAAACAGTAAAATATCATGAGAACGAAGGAATATATATAGGATGGATTGATCCACGGCATCGTGGTTCATCCGACATATCGCCGATGAATGTGTAGAGTCAATATGGGTGCCGAGACCCACAAGATTATTGATAGAAGATCGTATGCATATTCTCGAACCCGCAGGGTCACACACATAACGATATCTCGATGCTAGGATAGATTGGATAATTGGTTTATGAATTTTTGTTCGAGTCTCGGATGGGACCGGGATATCCTGAGAGGTTCCGGAATGGTCGGAGAATAAGATTCATATAAGGCGGTGATTTTGGAGTTCGAATTGTTCCAGGGTTAATCGGTATTGTCCGGGCTTCTAGAACCTTCGGAAGGGGACCAACGTGGCCCCACCTTCCGAGGAGAGGGGAATGGGCCTATGAGGGAGTGTCCTGGTGCATTGGGCCGGGGCACAAGTCCCCATAGGGCCTAGCCGATTCTAGAGATTTGACTCGTTTAAATCTCGGGGATAGAATTTCTAGATAAGGAGAGTTTAAATCGTTTAAACTAGAGATAGGATTTCTAGATAAGGGAGAGTTTAAATTGTTTAAACTAGAGATAGGCTTGGAGGAGGGCAGGGCTGGCGCCCCCTCTATATATAGAGGGTGGTCGCCCCTCCCCACACACACCTCCTCAAGCCCTAGTAGCCTTGCTACCTTCCTCTCTCTCCTCCCGATTTGTTTGTAGGCGAAGCCTGCAGCAGAAATTCTCCACCATATACACTGCCGCAGGTCGTGTTGTAGATCCAATCTATCTCTCCACCATACTCGCTGGTCCGAGGAAGGAGGAGACGTCGAGGTGCTGCGCGTGTGCATCTCACGGAGGCACCGCCGCTTGTGGTTCTAGATCGGATCGTATCGCGAGGAGGAGAAGAGAGTACGACTACATCACCCACGTTCCGACGAACGTTCCGCTGTGCGAATCTTCAAGGGTATGAAGATCTAATCCAATCTCTCTCGTTGATTGCATCTCCTAGATTAGATCTTGGCTTTCCCTCTGTTCGCTCCGTAGAAAATTTTGATTTACTATGCCGCGAAACCCATCACTTATCGGTAGCGAGGTTGAACTAGGTATGCAAAGATACCGACGATCATAACCTCGGATAAGTAAACTATCGTGAGACAAAGGGAAATTGGTATCGTATGTAAGTGGTTCATTCGATCGCAAAGTAATCGTAGAAATATGTGGGAGCCATATGAATTTCCAGATTCCTCTATTGGTTATTGTTCGGAGAAGTGTCTCGATCATGTCCGCATAATTCACGAATCGTAGGGAGACACACTTAAGGATTCGACGTTGTTTGAGTAGTTATGGTATTATGAGAAGAGAGCGAATGTTGTTGGTCTCGGATGGGATCCGGGATATCACGAGGTGATCCGAATGGTCAGGAGAATAAGATTCATATAATGAAAGTCCCGCTTTCGAGTTAGAATGATTAGGTGTTTTCATCGGAATGTTCTAGAAGGTTCGGATTGTCGGCACTCGGGGAGGGTACATGAATGTGTCATTACATATTGAATGATGGCATCATGTACTAAGTGTTCTTCTGTTCCAAATAAAGGATTAAATTGAATCCTAAAGCAGAAAAAGTCAAATGGCACATTTGAAAGTCAAACGGCTAAAACGAGCTGTGGAAACAAGCAAGAGGAGGTTGAAACCAACTTGGAGGAGGAGTCCCTCCTCTCCAAGCAGCCCGGCCCACCAAGGCCGACTTGAGGAGGACTCCCTCCCTTGGCGCCTCCACCTATAAAAGGAGGCGGGCCTCCTCCTCTAGACACACAAGTTCCTATCCTCTAATCTCGTTTAGATCCATTTTGGTTTAGAGCTTCTAATTGCCCTAGCCTTGGTTTAGAGCCTTCTAATTGGTGTGTCTAATCTATAGACCACTAATAGCTCTCTCTCATACTCCACCATACTCGCTCGGCAAAGGCGAAGCCTGCAGGATCTCCCTCTACTTTATCACGCCGTTGTCTTTGCGGAATCGCGAGGAGAGTGCTACAACCTCCGCTGCCTTTGGAACAAGGGAGAGGAAGGTCTTCGTCAGTACCCAGGCGTGTGACCGCCTCTTGCGGCGAACGCTGCTTGGCCCGGAAAGGATCGTCTATCACGATCTTGAGATCGGAAGAATCGACTACATCACCGAGAATCTGCTCGTTAATCGCTTTGGAATCTTGAGGTAAGTTATTCCATCGACTCGTTGCTACAATCTAGTAGATAGATCTTGGCTTGTTTGTTTGTACGATAGAAATTTTTTGTTTTCCATGCTACGAACCCCTACAAGGGTGAGTATCGAGCCGTGTCTATATGTAGATCTGTTTGAGCAGAGTAAACTAATGGTCATTGTGGCGTTGATGCTTTTATTGTCGATTGCTTCTTGTGTACTTTGCATCTTGCGGTATGTTGGGATGAAGCGGCCGGGCTAACCTTACATGACATCGTTCATGAGACTTGCTCCACGCTTGACATGCAACTTGTATTACATAAGTGGCTTTATGCGGTGCTGTTTCTCCTAGCATAGTTAAGATCCAATTTACAACGGGTGATTAACAATACTAGTATCAATGTTGTGGTTCTTGTTCGTAAGTTAGAACGACACTTTTTGAAAGCCCCAAACCACGTAAAATATGCAAAGAAAGTAGAGGTGTCTAACTTTGTTTTGCAGGGGTGTGCAGTGATGTGATATGGCCATGATTGTGATTATATTTGATGTATGCAATGTTCCTTATTGTAAGTTGGCAACCGGCATGAGCCATATGGTTGTCTTTAATTTATGTTAAGACCCGCGTGTCTATTCAAAGTAGTTGTAATAGTTGAAGCCGGTGGACGACAACCATGGAGAAGCATCATTGACCTTGATGCAATGTCGGTGATTATGGAGATCATGTTCGTGCTAGAAGATGGAGATCGGAAGCACAAAGAAGAAAGGCCATATCATATCACATATTATGAATTGCATGTGATGTTAATCCTTTATGCATCTTGTATTGCTTAGTAGACGACGGTAGCATTATAAGATGATCCCTCATGCACATGAATTTCAAGTCATAGAGTGTTCACCTTTAGTTAGCACCGTTGCTAAAGCTTGTTGTTTGAAGCACCATGATGATCGGTGTGTTAGATTCTACAAGTGTATACAACATGAGCAAGCCAGATTTGCTCATGCGGAAACTAAGGTTTGATCTTGACGAGCCTAGCATGTATGAGACATGGCCTCGGGAACACGGATTACCGAAAGGTAGAGCATGAGTCATATAGTAGATATGATGAACATGTTGATTGTTCGCCATTGAAGCTATATCAACTCTCGTGATGATCGGTTTTGATATGGTGGATTTGGTTCGTGTGATCACTAAAACAATGTGAGGGATATTGTTTTGGTGGGAGTTCACCTAGATTAATTTAATTATTAATTAGAACTCAATTTATCATAAACTAAATCAAAAGTGAATTTGCATAGTTGTTGTAGTCATTGGCATCCGTTTACCACCTTGCGCTTAGTTATAATTGAGATAATAGAACTATAGAATTCTGGTTAGTTACTTTCTGTGGTATCGTATTGTTTTGAAGTGTTAATCTAAAGTTTAAAGTCCTATTGCAAACTTTCAAGAAAGTTCAGTTACTCCATGAAGTTTAATAATTAGTATTAAATCAAGAGTAACAATTCCAAGTGTTAGTATATAAGTATCATGTTTGTCTCCATGATTCTTGATATTCAAAGGATTCTCTTAATATCAAGGTTATCTAGGATCTGAAAGAGTTGTTTCAGAAACCATGATGTGTGGAAGATATTGTGATATCTGAAACGAAGTATTGGTTACAACATGATAGAGTATAATATGGCAAAAGTCATGTTCTCATATTTGATGAGAAATTGCAAAAGGTTGGAGACACTAGTTGTTCTAATCGTCCAAAAGGATTTGGAGAGCAACATTATACTCATGTTTCATCGTTATAAGCTAAAAGTAGCTTAATCATGGATAATTCCATGATAAGGGTGAATATTAGATGTAGGTAAAATGTTTACTACACCAAGAGATTACTAAAGAAAGGAATTTGAAAGAACACCAAACATTTGATGATGGTGATCTACTTCAAAGTGCAAGTCCAAAGACATTGGTACTTAACTATACACGCTTTGGACTATATGTCATATGTATGACTCCACTATTGATGTTGATAGATTCTTTCAAACAGAAAAGGAAATATTGAAAGAAAATCTCATAAGTATATGGCAGAAAGGAAAAGACTAGAATTGTTCAGTTTAAGTATATAGATGATATACATGTTATGGCTATATTCTTTGCTTATTAAACAATGTGGTTCTTAAGTATTTAATACTGAATTTGTTGGTATGAATCGTCATACGAAACAACAGAATTCATGAACTAAAGTGGCCTAAGTAATTAGCAAAAGAATATGTGATGATGATCATCGAGAACAAATAAAGGGTTATTGTGTTGCTCGTTAAACATCAAAGCTTGCCTTCAAGATTTGTTTTATCAGGTATTATGAGAACAAAAGGATTGTTCAAATAATTGCCGTAATCCATAAAAGATGGATGATTCACAAATCTCGTTGGAGAAATCACATCCATAAAACTAGTGCTAAAAATGACGAAAGATAAATTGATTGAAAGATCACTTAGGAAGTGACATCGCTGTTTAAATTATATTGGAAAGAAAACATGAAGAAACTCCATGTGGATGGAATTTTGGAGTCTTTTGATTTTTGATCACATGACGCTTGTGAAACTTTCCTAGAGATAATTGAAACTTCGTTCATAGGCCAAAAGGGAACGAATGACTAGCTTATTGGAACTTGTACATATTGTTGTACGAAGTCCATTATGTGTAGTCAAGAGCGATGGATTTCAACTTCATATGCTTTCTCCGAAAATTTAAGTGAATATATGAATATTTACTTAATAAGTATGAAGTGTGAAATATTTGAAAAGTTCAAAGACTTTCAAGATGAAGTGCAAAATCATTGTAACAAGAATATAAACAGTTTATGATAAAGATCATAAAGGAAGATATTTGAGTTACAAAGTTTAGCATAATACCTAAGATTTATGGAATCGTTAATTTGCATTTTCCGAAACACCATAAGAGTATGGAGCATTCGAGATATGTAATTAAACCTTGTTTGACATGGTAAGATCAAAGGTATAATTCATAAAGCATTATATTTTAAGATTAAAAGCTTTAGAGATTACGTTTTCCTTTGAAAGAGCTTCATCATAATCCGTTGAAATGACACCATATAAAGTTATGGTTTGGGATAAAACCCAAGTTGTCCTTTCTTAAACATTGACATGCTATGCACAAAAGGATGTTTGCAACCAAAGTCGGATGAACCTTGTCTTTGTATGTTATTTGAATAAGCATTAAGTATTCCTCCATAAAACACCGGAGACAAAAGTGTTTGTCGCTTAGAACGTCAAGTTTCTTTTAGAAGGAATTTTTCGTGAAAAGTTAAGTGGGAGGACAATAGAACTTTGATAAGGTTTAAAGAACCTTATCTATATGTCTGATTGCAGCACCGAAAAGTGTTAGGAGGCAAAGAACAATGCTCATGGCTCATGTGCCTCAAAGGTTGTGATTCTGAAGGTCAAAGTTTCTATTGAACCAAGTAGGTCGAGTAAACAATCAAATACCAAGATTTGAGGTTGAATCATTATTTGAGAATAATGAGCGGACTACATGCAAAGAAGCGATGATGGGCTGACTCTAGTCAAATGGCTTGAAGCCATAAAATCCGTGATAGTTCCATACGAGAAATCAAGTTTTGAACTTGAAGGACCCTCGAGAAAGGTGTAAGACCTTACAGATTGTGTTTGGATCTATAAAAGAAATGAACATGGATGTTGCACATCTATGAAATAGTCGACATGTTGGGAAAGAGTTCACAACAATGTTCAAAGGTTGACTATGATAAGATTTGATCTTTCATAACGATATTTAGTCTAGACGGATTAATGTAGCAACTACGACATATAATTTTGTTATGTGTTGAATAAACAAAACAAGTTCTTCTAATAGAATGGTTACCAAGGACGTGTGCATGACACGGTCCAAAGGGTTTTGTTAATTCAAGGATGCTAAAATCATATGCAAACTTCAATGGTTGAAGTAAGCATAGCGGAGTTGGAATCTTCACTATGATGAAACTGTTAAAAGAGTTTAAATTCATTGGAGACAATGAAGATGCTTGCGTTTGCAAGAAATTAAGTGGGAGCGCTAAGACATGTTTCTAATACATTATGTGGAAGACATATTGTTGATTGGAAATGATGTATCTTTTATTAACACATATTAAGAATTTCATCTCGATGAAAGACTTAGGCAAAATCCAAATATTTGGCATCAATAGATGCTAATATGGTTGTGCTAGAAGTACATAGACGAGATATTGAATGAGTTCAATATAGAAACTACAAGAAAGGTTCTTGTCGCACAGAAAGGATTGAATGAGTTCAATATTGATGGTATATTCAAGTGTATTGACATTTGGTAAGTGAAACAAAGATTCAAGTATAGATTGATACTTGATGTATGAAATTACAAAGAATATTTATATCAATCATACTGTGATATGTACAAATCCAGATATGTCCTATGCTCTAAATGTTATGAGCATATACCAGAATAATTCATAAGATGATTGTTGGACGATAGTAAGGATATTCTTATGATCTTTTGGAAGAACTAAGAGTATATTATTTGTAAAAGTGACAAATAGATGGTTAGTTCATTGTAAAAGTACTACATTGATACTAGTTTTGTCACAAAATACAAATTAAGTTTATCTCAATCTAAACTAAGGGTGGCACAATATAATGGAAAGTAAGTTGCATAATGGATTTGGATGAGTTCCAAAGTGAAGACATTGTGGCGGAATACTACAACAAAAGGCTAAGTATATGACTGCTATAATAGCAGCTAAAGAGGCATTTGTGTCAAGTAGTTTGTTATCAAACTAGGTGTAGTTCACAGCGGGATAATACTATGAAGATATATTATGCGACAATATTATCAACATGTTTAACCCAAAGAACTAAAGGTCACACCAAAGGACCAAATTTATGCAAGCCATCTCATTAGAGAATGAGTCATGCGTGGGGCCTAAAGACATGCAATTACACACGGACTGGAAGTGTCGGATCCGGAATCGGAGTTGACCGCTAGCAATCGTGTACATACAACACCGGAAAGCCATAGGTGTTGAAAACACAAAAGATTTGAAACTAGATTATTGACTTTAGTGCAAGTGGGAGACTGTTGGAGATATGCCCAAGAGGCAATAATAAAGTGGTTATTATCATATCTTCACACTTATGATAAATGTTTACATACCATGCTATAATTGTATTAACCGGAAACATTAATACTTGTGTGATTTGTAAACATAAAAGAGTCCCTAGTAAAGCCTCTTGTTAAACTAGCTTGTTGGTTAATATTGTAGGGGTTCGTAGCATGGAAAACAAAATTTTCTATCGCATACAAACAAACAAGCCAAGATCTATCTACTAGATTGTAGCAACGAGTCGATGGAATAACTTACCCTCGAAGATTCCAAAGCGGTTAACGAGGCGATTCCGTGGGTGATGTAGTCGTACTCTTTCCGATCTCAAGATCGTGTGACGATCCTTAGGCGCCATGTTTGTGCGCTCACGCGATCGGTCACACGTTCGATTTTCGGCGAAGACCTTCCTCTCCCTTGTTCGGTGAGGCAGCGGGAGGTTGTAGCACTCTCTCGCGATTCGGCGGCTGGCGTGGTGAATAAGTAGAGGGAAATCCGGAGGCCGTCTTAAGCCGGTGCAGTATGGTGGAGCTTATGAGAGGGCTATTAGTGGTCTAGTAATTAGACACACCAATTAGAAGGCTCTAAACCAATTAGAAGGCTCTAAACGCAGGCTAAAGCAATTAGAAGCTCTAAACCAAAGCGGCTCTAAACCGGAGGTAGAAGATAGGAACTTGTGTGTTCTGGGAGGGCCCTGCCCTCCTTATATAGCTGGGAGGGTGCTGGCGCGCCAGGGGAGGGGAGTCCCTCCCCAAGTCGGCCTTGGGCTGGCCGCCGGCTTGGAGGAGAGAAACTCCTCCTCCAGTGGGTTCAACTCCTCTTGCTTGTTTCCCACAGTTTCTTGTTTTAGCCGTTTGACTTTCAGCTGGAAATTTGACTTTTCTGTTTTTAGGTTCAATTTAATCCTTTATTTGGGACAGCAAAGAACACTTAGTACATGATGCAATCATTTCAATATGTAATGACACATTCATGTACCCTCCCAGGTCTTGGGACAATCGGAACCTTCGAACATTCCCGATGAAAACACACGGAATCATTCCCGAACTCCGAAGCAGGACTTTCCTTATATGAATCTTATTCTCCGGACCATTCCGGATCACCTCGTGATATCCGGATCCCATCCGAGACTCGAACAACATTCGGTCTCTTTCTCATAATACCATAACTACTCAAAACAACGTCAGATCCTTAAGTATGTCTCCCTACGGTTCGTGAATTATGCGGACATGATCGAGACACTTCTCCGAACAATAACCACTAGAGGAATCTGGAAATTCATATGACTCCCACATATTTCTATGATTACTTCGCGATAGAATGAACCACTTACATACTATACCAATTTCCCTTTGTCTCACGATATGTTACTTATCCGAGGTTATGATCGTCGGTATCTGCGCATACCTAGTTCAACCTCGTTCTTGATAAATACTCTTTTCTCGTTCCGTGATATGTGATCCCTTGTGACCAAGTCACATGCTTGCAAGCTAATTGGATGACATTCCACGAGAGGGCCCAGTATATCTATCGAGTCATATGGATGGACAAATCCCACTCTTGATCCATGTGTTTCAACCAATACTTTTGAACACTCAATGCCACCTTTATAGCCACCGATTACGGTGTGGTGTTTGATGTCATCAAAGCATCCATCAGGTGAAGGTGATATGCATGATCTCATGGTCGAAGGAATTAGGTTACTATGTATCGAGAAAGCATATAGCAATTGAACTATTGAAATGACTTGATCTTTATACTACGCTTATTTATAGGAGTATGTCCATCACATCATTCTCCTAATGATATGATCCTGTTGTTAATAACATCTCTATGTTCATGATCGGAAACCATGATCATATATTAACCAACAAGCTAGTTTAACAGAGGCTTTACTAGGGACTCTTATTTTTAGTTTACAAATCACACAAGTATTAATGTTTAGGTTAATACAATTTTAGCATGGTATGTAAACATTTTATCATAAGTGTGAAGATATGATAATAACCACTTTATTATTGCCTCTTGGGCATATCTCCAACAGTCTCCCACTTGCACTAGAGTCAATAATCTAGTTTCAAACCTTTGTGTATTCAACACCTATGGCTTTCGGTGTTGTATGTACACGATTGCTAGTAGTCAGCGATCTTGGATCTTGACACTTCGGTCAAGTGTGTAATTGCATGTCTTTGCGTCTCTCGCATCACTCATTCTCTAATGAGATGGCTTTGTATGAATTTGGTCATTCGGTGTGACCTTTAGTTCTTTGAGGTTAAAACATGTTGATAATATTGTTGCACAATATATCTTCATAGTATTATCCTCTGTGAACTACACCTAGTTTGATAACAAACTACTTGACACAAATGCCCTCTTTTCTTTGCTATAATAGCATATACTTCCTTCTTTTGTTGTAGTATACATCACAATGTCTTAACTTTGGAACTCATCCAAATCCATTATGGAACTCACATTCCATTATATTGTGCCACCCTTAGTTTTAGATTGAGATAAACTTAATTTGTACTTTGTGACAAAGCTAGTATCAATGTAGTACTTTTACAATGAACTAACCATCTATTTGTCACTTCTACAAATATTATACTCTTAGTTCTTCAAAGATCATAGAATATCATACTATTGTCCAATGATCATCTTACGAATCATTACGGTATATGCTCACAACATTTTAGAGCATAGGACATACTCTGGTTGTACATATCACGGTATGATTGATATAAATACTCTTTGTGATTTCATACATCAAGTATCAATCTATACTTGATTATTTGTTTCACTTGCAAATGTCAATACACTTGAATATATCATCAACATTGAACTTATTCAATCCTTTACGTGTGACAAGAACCTCTCTTGTAGTTTCTATATTGAACTCATTCAATATCTTGTCTATATACTTGGCACAATCATATTGGCGTCTATTGATGCCAAATATTTGGGTTTTACCTAAGTCTTTCATCGGGATGAAATTCTTAATATGTGTTAATAAAAGCTACATCTTTTCTAATCAACAATATGTCCTCCACATAATGTATTAGAAATATTTCTTAGCGCTCCCACTTAATTTCTTGCAAATGCAAGCATCTTCATTGTCTCTAATGAACTTTTTAAACTCCTTGACAGTTTCATCATAGTGAAGATTCCAACTCCATCGTTTACTTCAACCATTGAAGTTTGCATATTTTAGCATCCTTTGAATTAACAAAACCCTATGGACCGTGTTATGCACACATGTCCTAGGTAGCGATTCTAATAGAAGAACTTGTTTTGTTTATTCAACTACCATATAACAAATTATATGTAGTGGTTTGCTACGTTAATCGTCTAAACTAAATATCACTATGACAGATCAAATCTTGTCATAGTCGACCTTCTAACATTGTTGTGAACTCTTTCCCAACATATTAGCTATTTCATAGATGTGAAACATCCATATCTATTCTTTATAGATCCAACAACTATAAGGTCTTACACCTTTCTAGGGTCCTTCAAGTTAAAAACTTGATTTTCTGCGTGTATGGAACTATCATGGATTTTATGGCTTCAAGCCATTTTCTGATCGGGGCCCATCATCGCTTCTTTGCATGTAGTCGGTTCATTATTTCTCGAATAATGATTCAACCCTCAAATCTTGGTATTTGATTGTTTATCCGACCTACTTGTTTCAATAGGAACTTGGATCTCCGTGACCACAACCTTTGAGTCGTGATCCATGAGCTTTGTTCTT